>CM047993.1:6462489-6487905 GCA_026261665.1 Melanotaenia duboulayi | reverse complement strand
GATGGATGGATGGATGGATGGATGTTAATTTCTCCGGTGTGTACAGGCTGCAGTGCATGTGGTAAGTAGTGGTAGCAATTGCAGCATTGTTTA
The DNA here is from genome assembly GCA_026261665.1 of Melanotaenia duboulayi. Taxonomy (NCBI): domain Eukaryota; kingdom Metazoa; phylum Chordata; class Actinopteri; order Atheriniformes; family Melanotaeniidae; genus Melanotaenia; species Melanotaenia duboulayi. The sequence continues at coordinate 6,487,812 of CM047993.1, read as the reverse complement.
CACAACATTTCCACAAAAAACTCAAAACTTTTCTCCACAGTGAAATGAAAATGACCCCCATGATGAAAGGATGCGTTGTGCATGCCCAAACTGTCGTGGGCGGTGAAACTTTGTAGTGAAAAACCTTCTGTGCGCTACACCCCTAAACGTTTAGTAACTCTCAGTGGAAGTGCATTGATTATCAGGTGCATGTGATTTATGCATCTTCACTGATGGCATGAATGTTGCACAAGAAGCAGGTTTTGCATTAAGAGACCAAATAACTTAAAAAGTTATACCTTTATGGGTGTAAACAAAGCCTGAGTGTATAAGTGCTAAATGAGGTGAGACACATCATTGCTGCCAAAAGATTTCAGGATCCGCTTTGTGTTTTCAGAACATTTCACACTGGTGCCTGTTTTCAGACTTTTGCCGTTTCGTCCACCTAAAACTCTGTAAAGAAATTTTCTACTGTCTCAGTGCTGTTGTGGATAAAGGGCCTAAAAGCAAGAGTAATGGGAAAAAAATAACTGGTGAAAATTCACAACATGAGAACATGGAGAACGTCTCTGCAGGAATAACTTTTTTATTTGGAAATATCTGGCCCACTATATTGCAACAGGGAAAAAGGAGGGGATTCATTGACATGTGGCAAGTGTTTCCACACTAACATTTATCAAACCTTTTCTAAAGTAGGCTAAAACCATTTCAAGTAAGCAGATAAACTTTTTTTCATAAACAGATTTTGTTTTTTATTATAATGTTCCCTTTAATCTTTCCCTTTTCACCTCTTCTAAATACAACTTAAAGATGGCATTAAAAACTTACTATGTAAACAAATCATATACAGTAGATTCATCTCGCTTTTTTCTTAAATAAACTAAAAAAAAGTGTCTATACTTCTATTATGTCGGCAATGTTAGTTTCCTTTCACTTCCCGTGACGTCACCACGAGAGAATTAATTTTTTTACAGTGTGAGAAAATGAGTATGTGGTGTGAGAGGGGGAGAAAATGGTGAATTATACAAGTCTTTGTGTGAGAGTTGGCAGCCCGGAGTTTCTAACTGCCTGTGCTGCACTGTGTCTCTGCCAGCTTGTAAACTCTCAGTTTGCTAGAATCAGAGGAAGCAAAAAAATACATTAAAATACAAACTTGTGTTTCCTTTTGCGTAAGATTGACTACAAACCATGCCCTTTGGCAGGGCACAACTAAATAAAAGAATAGGCTAATATTATAAAGAATTATCAACCTTTTAAACAAATCAACTCCATTCAGTCCCCAAAAAAATTCAAAATTGGAAGTTAGATATTATAAGTTTTAATTAATTAGGAATTACTAGTAGCAGCTAGTTGCTAGCTGCTGGATCAGTGCCATAATGTGCAGCTCACACTGAACAGAAACAGACAGAATTAGAGAAAAGCATCATCTATTCCAGTATGAATAAATTATAACCCATATGTATTAAATTCATATTTTAAAGTCATCCAGAGAATCATATTCTTAATAACCTAAACTACACAAAGACCAGCTAAATGCAGTTTCTACTATGAAAATGTCAAACATGAGTAACTTTAAGAAATTATACAGTTTAAGCTTCAGCATGTTTAAAATTTACTTCTTGCACTACAATTAAAGTTCTCAGTCTCAAAATCCGGACAATTTAAAGGACCATCGCAAGGTATTTTACTTTCCTCTCAGCTGGATGCCTTCTTCCTATACAACACAAATTTTTTGGTCTTAACAATTTAAAATCACGGGCATATTCAGAGGGATGTAAAAGTAAACAGTAAAAAAAACACATGCTGTATGAAGAAGCAAACTCAGGCAAAAAAAATCAGCTCTTTGTAAGGCGCCCTCAGCAATAAGAGGGAGAACTTTCTTGGACAGAGGTCACCATTCTGTCAACAATGCTGTTATTCTAATTGGACATATTAATGCAAGCTGCTGGTGCAAGCTCAGGTCAAACACAGAACAGCTCATCGTGCTGCCATGTGTTCTCACTTTTGCTAGTTTATTACGTCAGCTCTCTCGTAAAAGTTTTAACTGGAGGAACTCTGAGTCTGTATAGAAACAACTGCATCAACAAGTGATTTCATCTCCTTGTAAAAATCAAATTGCTGTGGGCAAAGAGAACTTGTATCTGCACTGATCCACACTTTTTAAATGCATTCAGCTTCTCAGTTATGAACACACAGATCTGCTTGATTTACCACTTTTACTGATGTGACAAACAAAACCTCAGTACATTTAAACGGATGACTTTACACTGTAATCAAATACAAAATATTAGAAATTTACAACATGACTGTGTAAAAGTGGAATTTTCCTCTTCAGTTTGTTCATAAGCGGAAATGTGTGAGATATTCATTATAGATATCATTACTATGCATGGCTAATTAAATCTGGTGGGAATATGGAAATGTTGAATGATAAAAATCTAACTTTCCAAGTGGGTTTATGTGAAAAATCAAAACAATTAAACCCATGAAAGACTTTATGTTGCCTTTAAACTGGAACCCCTCCCCCATCCTTTTACATAGTGTTTACATTCTGGTGTTCGTGACTTCCGATCCACATGCGCTGTTGGTTTGTGGACTTAATGGTTTTGGCATCTATAAGGTGAATCTGACAAAGCGCTCATTGATGCTCCCTTTACACGTGTAATTAAGTACTTCCATGTTAAAAAATGTCTAATGTCCCTATTCACATACTCCCCAATGCTTGCTCTACATTAGGATGGTTCTTGGCCAATAGGTCCAATAGAAGGCAGTGTAGAGTTCACTTCTGAGCTCTGAAGTTGGTTTCATTAAAAATGAATCAAACAGTAGATGGGATCATGATAATGTACATTCTCAGAAAGAAACATAAAAAGAGGCAGCGTGGTAGATGGCATTAATCTGTGTGGTCATTAAATACATAGCAGCTTCTTATCCTCTGTTCTTTTTGCTGGTTGCATGTGGGCTATACTATGCAAAACTATCTGATTGTACTGCTCTGTTTTCAACATCTAGGTACCCACATACAAATTCTCTGAAAATGGACTTAAATATGCAGAAAATGAATGCATAAGAGAAAAGGCCCCATCTATACGCAATGGTTGGTGGCTTGTCAATAACAGCAAGGCCCCATGCCTGATTTTATTGTCAATTCTAATTTAGACAGCATCTCCATTCACAAAATTAATTTTATGACATTTTTTAAAAACGTTTGAAACTTAAAATGTGTACTGAAGTTAAAACTCAAGAGACAAGTAGTTATCTTTCCATGGGAATTGCTCCCTGCTGGCCATCCGAGGGAATGCGGGTACGAGACGTTTCTCATTGGCTTCATTTGACTCCAAAAGGTTTTATGAGAAACTGTTTCAATCAATTGTTCAAATATATCATGGTTTGTGATTTATTTATTGAGGAAAATAAAGATTTGACATATTTTTGACTAATTCTGACATGTGTTTTCTTTGGTCCAGAGAAATCATGTTTGGTCACTCTCCTATTCAAGCAGGGTTTCCCATGCTGGGCCAATCACAACAGGTTCTCCAAACTGGTGAAGGTCTGATGTGCCACAGAGGTATGTGGAAAGGGTAAAAAGTCAGATATATATGACTTCACTTGGAAATTCAAAATTGTCATTTTTAGAGACCCAAACTGGGACCCAACCATGACTTTTAGAGTTGAGGTTTAAGTGCTTTCTGGATAGAACCAGAGCCAATATGTAAAGTTTTGTAAAACACAGAAAACTGACAGCATTTTGCAAGGTCTCACATAAGAATGACTGAACATGCAAAGCTTAAAACCCATTCAGATTATATGTTTTATGTAATCAAAAGGGATACTCCATGATTTTAAGTGTCGTTTATGGTTGGTGCAGGAATAAAAACGCTTGCTGATAATAAAGAATAAAAACTGCAGTAACACTTCAACTTGTCTCCTGAGAAAGATGGTGAAAAAAAAAAATCTGATTTATAATGTCAAATATAGCGGCCACGTCCAACCAAGTGCTAGCTCAAGTAATTATCAGGTTTTTCTGTAATTTCTTCAGGATGCATATTTTTTTAAATATGCAATACTTTCCTTGTAATTCTCTTTAAACACACTAAGTTGCATTTACACAAAAAATGTTCTCCCACTGCTAGTAATATTAAAAAAATGTTGACAGGCCTCTCCAGACCACATGTATGGATTGTTTGAAGCTTTTCTGTACAGTTCCAGCTAAAACTATTTTTACAATTCATCAAGCTCTTTTCATTTTAATGGTTAGAAGAATAATTACTTGATTATCTGAGCAGTTTCAGTCCTTTGAAGATAAATAGAAAAAAAAGCAGGCTGTCTTGGTTGCATAGTTCGAGTATCACTTGCATGTGCATATTTCTGAAATGCGGGGTAATGAACTTCAGGTACTGTTGCTTTCCCACGTGGATTTATGACACTTTGGAGATGAACTTTTCACCCAGAGAAAGAAGCACAGCTCAGCTCAGCCGCTCCCAGAATAGCTGTCCCATCTGGCAGACGAACACAGAGCGAGCTCATGGTTTGCATTAGAGAGGTGATGCCTGAAATGGCTTCAATCTAAACATGTTTGACTTCAACCACTCTCATGAATTTCCAAGGACCTAAATATAAACCTAATAAGAAACTTTAAAATCAAGGAGCTACCTTTAGAAACTGTCATCATGCTTTTTTTTTCTTCATGGGAAATGNTAAATATAAACCTAATAAGAAACTTTAAAGTCAAGGAGCTACCTTTAGAAACTGTCTTCATGCTTTTTTTTCTTCATGGGAAATGTGGTTGATGATTAGACTTCAAATGTAAACTACTGTCCTAATTTTCTTTTCTTTTAGTAGTGTTGTAGAGTCTTTTCTGCAGTAGACAAAGTTTAGTATTCTCAGTTTAAGGTTGCATGGACTAATTCTACTTATCTATCCAGAATTGAGACACCAGAGCAATTTTCACTGTTTAAAACTTCTCAAACCTAAAATATTGTTTAAAGTGAATGCTACGTTGTGCCATTTTACATAGCATAATGTCATTGTTAATGACGTGTTCTGTAACAGATTTAGCCTCTGCAACATGTCCTGCTGCTCACCAGCACAATTTCCATTTATTGCTTGATTTGTTTAAAAAGAAAAGCATGTGGAAGGATGTTAGATGTTCGAGAAAAGTGAAAACATTTTCCACCAGAAAAATCATTCTGTGTTCTTCCTATAATAAAATGCTCTCAATTTCTATTAAAGTTTTAGCTTGAATCTGTGTGGACAGATATCATTTGATATTATATTGGAGGCTAGGGCTACATATTGGATGTTGGAAATATAAATGGGAATGTATGCTTTTCTTCTATATACTTTAATTTGGTTGACTAAGTTTTTTTTTTTTTATATCAGTTTTTGTCAATGACCATTTTTTCCTGACAAAAACAAGAAGATAGCTAAATTAAAACTAATTCACAAGGACAAGAGATTCATGAAAATACAGACAGGATCCAATTAGACATAATGTAGTTGTACAGAAAAGAACAAAGAGTACAGAAGAGATCCAATCAGGCTTATACCATGTCCACACGGACACGTGTTTAGTTGTATCTACTAAAGTTTTTCATCATTTGGACATGTCGGAACAGGCATGTTGGGAGCCTGAAAATGCACCGCCAATTCATTTCTAAGTTTAGAACCCATAAACTGGTCATTTTTTTGCCAGAAATCATTGACTTTTCTGAACAAAGAACTTATAAATTTGCAAAGAACCCTACGATTTCAGATTTAAAGATAGCTGTGCTTAGTACCACCGGTAGCCCATTGTTGTCTTTATTTAGTTGTTTTCTAATGTGTTTTGTGTCCATTCAGTTTGTTATTGATCATGACATTACAGTAGGTTTTTTTGTGAAATGACGAGTTAACTGTTGATAAACCACATATCTTATCGACTAAATTGGCTGGTTTTCTCATGGTGCACTATTTCTGGAGATACTCACGAATTGGCTTTCTCAGAGGGAGTCATTTTGTTCCAAGTCAATGCAGCAAGATCACCAGATAGGAATTTTCGCCTAGTGATAATGTCAAGTATTCACAGGCACTCGGAATTACGAGATAACCGGGTAAGTAACACAAGTAATTAGAAAGTTTAAACAGCTGAACATCATCTTTTATTGCACTTAGCTCTGTAAGGCTTCATTTCTGTCATATAAAATAGTTTCATCTACTACTGCTGTTGAAAAAAAGAGTAGATCCATCCAAATAAGCAGTGGGTGGCACCATCTGTCCAGTCAAAAGTACAGCAGAGGTCAACAGTACAAGATGAGATTATCAGTCAAACCTCAATCAGAAAACAACACAAACCCTCTAAGGCACATCGGACCTTCACCAGTAGAAACTGTTGTGACTGGCACCACTTTTCTTCTTTTTTCCTGTTTTACACTAAGTTGCAGCCATTGCTACGGTGGTAGAGCAACCATCTTCAAATAAAGTTAGTAATACAATCCCCAGACTCTCCTCCAGAGAAACAGATTGATCCGATCCAGCTAACTCACTGTTTGGAGCATTATGAGGTGGAATCTTTCATGATTGTGATTGCGCATGATCCAGTTGCTTAGCAAGCATATTTTCTTCAGTAATGTAAGATCTAAGCAGACAGTGCTTTAACATTTCAAACTGCTGTGCCACAATTGGAGCTGGGTGGCACAAGGTTTTCATGACTTGTAGAGCTACGGCTTATGCTAAAATGAAAATACTGCAGGTTTAATTTGACTAAATGATCCCTTTACATTGCATTAAGAATGTAGGATTTTTGCCTTTAACTACCTTTACTGAAGCAAAAAGGTCTGGATACCAATAGAGACATGTTTAGCTTCACATCTGAGGAAATAAACCGAGGCAGGCCCTGAAAAGGAAGATGAGATGGAGGAAGAGACCTGGCTAACTCATCAGGACAGCGCAGTACTGGACAAACCCTTGAAGCATTGTGTGATGAGAGTATAGCTCGACACCTGACAGAGGGAGAGACAGCTGATTTACTTCAGATTAAAGAACAACAGACATATTGTTCTCTCATCTTTCTGCCTCCTTTCTCTCACCCCATTTATCCCCCTCAGCGAATCATTGATGCCATTCATGCCCCTGAAACGCTACGCCGTTCTGATTTTCTCCTCCTTCTTCCCCTTTGTTTCTGCTCTTGCTTTTTCTTTTTTTTCCTCCCAACCCCGAGCATTCCCCAAGCACTAAGGGCCCTCCTCTTAAGTTTTTCTTTCCGCTCAGATTAGGTGTGACATATTGGCAAAAGGAGCACATGACAGGAGTTCAGATGGCAGACTAGAATAAGATCAGACATGTGATGCGATATTAAGAGGTCACAAGAGCTGAAGTACACACTCACACACACACACACACACTCAGAGACAAACCCTTTCTGTCTACCCTGATTTTAACCATATGATCCACAGCCACATTATCAAAGAACACACCATCCCATACATGAGATCTTATCTGTGCTTTATCACAATATAAAGGGTGCAGGAAAACATCTGCAGCGAGAAATTTAAAGTGAAGGTTTGACGTTTACTTTAACAGCTGTAATTTGATTAGACTTGGGTGACATTCTTTCACACGATTCAGCTCCGAGAACGACATCTGCTACTGCCAAATGCATTAACTCCTGTGAACTCGCAGACAGGAAGAGTGAAGTATTGTTTGAATCTACTCTCTTTCCATTTGGTCAAACAACAGGCATTTTAATGCTTTCAAGACATTCATGACAACTCTGCAGAAGATTTATAATGCTTAAGAATTGTGAACACATGTAACCAAGAAGGGTTAGATAATACTACCCAGAGGAGGGAAAGATGGGTAACAAGAACCTAGAATATTAAATATGCAGGGGATTTTCCTGCATGCTTGGCACAGGGATTTGGTTTATTAAAGTCGTGGTAACAATGAAACACTGTGCTTAATAATTACACAAAAAAGAAGAAGAGAAAATGCAATGGGAAAAGCGTTTCAGAGAGGAAGTCTAGTAATGGCGAAGGCTGGAAGGAGAAAAAAAAGAGAAAATGGCCATGGCAGTAGGGTCCAGCAGGAAATTCAATAAAAACTCTTCAAAAGGCCTGGCCTTGACATTGAAAAATAGCAAAATTATGAAATACAGCAGGGTAACGAAAGAGAGGAGTTATTGTATTTGGCACAGGATCGGGAAGAGAGAGCCCAGGGCCGCCACGTCAAATGAGCCGTCACTGACGGAGGGAGTTAAGCCTTGTGGTGATTAAATATAGGCCTCAAACCTGCTGGCTGCCAGGCAGGCAGCCATGTTTGTGCACAGGCAGCAAAATGAACAGAAAACAAAGAGTGAGACAGGAGGAAAACTCTCAGGAGCTGCGTGGAAAGTAAGAAAGTGCATTCGCAGATACTATGGTGTACGGTCATAGATGGATGAATTAAGTCAGCGTTCAGCCTGAGGTGCACACCATTAAGAAATGAAAGTAATTTCTCTTCAGAAGTCTGTCAGCAGAGGTCAGTTTGTGCCAGCGTTTCCCCTTAGAGCATTTTGACTTTTATCCAGTTGCCCCATTTTCATTTTCACTGGTCAGTTTCCAGTAATAATCAATGAAAGAAGTCAAAACAGACAGTAGTTGTGAAAACAGAAGTCCTCTGTTCATCCAACTTCTGTAACACATTAACGTCCATTCAGCATAGCTTGTTATGAATAAATTAAGTGTCCACTGCAGCAATCTCAACTGAAATAGAAAATCTTAAAGATTAACAACAGAATAATCCAATGAAACTGTTACAGTCCACAAATTTGTGACTCATTGAAAAAGGAAGTATAAACTATTTAGAAATTTCAATGTGTCCACATAAATTTGATCTGGAGCGTCATCAGTCCTGAAAGTAATTAACATGAACTTATTTAGAGGTTAAATTATTATGGATGGTTAATTAAATTTGGTGAAATTATCTAAAATTACAAATCAGCAAAAGTATGCCAACCATTAATTTTTAGTATCTGATGTGACCCCCATTTCAGAGCAATCCTTCATCTGTATTACACAGCTTCACGTCAGAGATGTCAATGGGTTTCCTCACATGAACTGCTTGCTTCAACATTTTCTGTTAAGTTAAGGTCAGGACAAAAAGCCAGTTATTCATAAATATAATTGATTTAGAGCGAATCAGACAAAATTATACATTTGCAGAATTGTGGAAAAATAGTTAAACAACAAAATGAAAAATATAGATCAGTTGACAAAGTCTTGGGAAGTTAAAGTATAGCAGCAGAGGTGGAAATCTCTGCATAAATATTGGGATGCTTGTATCTTGGCGACAACTGAGCTGATGACATCACCTGCAGCATGGACAGGTAATACAGGTGATCTCTTGATATTCTCGGCCAACAGTTAAATATTTGTGGTGCATATTCAGGATTTCACCATCTTTTACACCCAGCGCTTCAACTCCAACCTCTTTACTGTTGCATCTTTTTCTGCAGTCTCTGTCTGCCTGTATAGTCTGACACTCAGGTCGAGAGATATTGGCCTCTGAAACATGCTCCTGCAATAATTTCTAAATGATTGTAGTACATGATGCTACAGTTTAAATTTTCCCACCGTTTCATCATCAATATTTCAAGCTTATCCATTACATCTTCGGGAATCTCCATTTTGTTAAAATAATTATGGAAAGAAATGGTATAAAACCTTTTCCTCCTTGCTCTCCATTTTGTTCCTGCTCTGCATGTATGACATATCCTCTTTAACTCGTCTGGACTTGGCATCTTATTCCAGGGATTCTTTGGGCTTTGGAAAGCTCAGACTGCTGCTTAGTAACATAAAATATGTCAAAAAGTACCAGAGGTACTAGCAGACAATTTTCCAGCAGCACAGTATTGGTAATCTTTGCATAAATGAAAAAGCTACCACAACATGCTATAGCCCATTGTTGTTTTTGTTATCGTTGTTTTTATTGTTACCATTGTTGTGGTTACCATCATCATTATGGTCATCATTGTTTTCATTGTTATGATAGTTTGTGTTCTTAATGTCACTCCATCAAACCTGTGCTGGGAATATGCAGAAAAACAGGCCCAAACCATGATAATACCACCGCCATGTTGCAATCATGAGATAATATTCTTCTGTAATCTATTTAACTTCTCCAAACATGATGCTTCATATTTAACCTGTTGGTACCAGCTGTCCCATGGGCGGTACACATGATATGAACCACTGGAAAGCCAATATTCTTGAGATTTGATTGATGTAAACCAAGCCTTTTCAAATGGCGCCCTGCAGGCTACATTCCATGTGGTCGAGCCTTTGGCTTCGCCAAAAAAAAAAAAAAAAAAAAAATCAAAACACTTGAGAGATTTCTACATTGATTGAGGATAATTCCTACTGCAGTATGGAACCTGAATGCAACACTTTTATACATCATCTTGTTGTTTCTCAAAGTAGTGATAGTAGCATTAGCATGAGACAAACTCACTCTCCACCCCAAACAAAAACCGTAGATTTACAGTAGTCGAGGTGGCATGTGATGAAGGCGTGGACCAGTCTTTCAGGTTCCATTTTGGAGAGTGAAAGTTAGAGTTTGGAGACGTTTCTCAGGTGATAGAAGGAGGTTTGACAGAGGCTTGTCTGACTGTGTCAACCTTGTATTTGGAAAAGTCCATGAAGCGGTTGCAATCATCAGTAGAGGGGTCAGTAGTAGAGGAGACTGTGGGCTTGAGCATCTGGTTGATGGTTGAAAACCTAATCTTTGATTGTGAGTGGCCTATCCAGACTGGCCTGCAGAATGTTGTTGTAGTGATGGATATGTTCTTCCAGTGGGAGTGTAGCATCCATTTCAGAGAGAGTAGAAGAAAGGTTTGATGAGAGCATGTCACAGTCAATGTCCTTAATCTTACGGAAGGTTCTGGAGCTCTAGGTTCTGGTAGCTGGTGACGGGATTATAATGTGCAACAGTACAACGTGGTGGTCGGAAATGCAGAGCTAAAGAACTTGGGTGTTTGCAACAGGAACATCCCCAGTGATGGTAAGGCCAAGGGTGTGTCCATGCTTATTTAAGTGTTCATTTACATGCTGGGTGGGGGTCGGCTTTTGGAGAATCAATGTGGATGTTAAAATAACCCAAGACCACGAGTTTGGAGAAGGTAGGGGATAGGGATGAGAGGAGGCTGGAGAAATCAGATATAAAGGTTGACTTAGCTTTGGGAGGGCCTGTAAATAGAGATGATTAGGAGAGATACTGGGTTTTGGGATCGGGCAGCAAGGCACACAAATGATGGAAAGTCATGAACCTGCAGCTACACCAGATAAAGAATATACCTATTGGAACAGTCAGCCCCCCACTACATCCGGATAAGCAGGCTTTTTCCAAGAATTTATAGCCTGAAGGTGTGGCTTCGTTGAGGGTAAGGAAGTCACTTCTGTGGTGCCAGGTTTCACAGGCACAGAAAATGTCTATTTTCTGATCACTTATACTTTCATTCAGAAAAAGGGGTTGTTAGTGAGGGACTGGGTATTTAATGAGCCAAGTTTCATTAGCTTCTGTTGTTGGGGAGGGGCACGTCTCGTTAGGAGACAGAGAACTCTCTGATAAGTGCGATGTGTGACTCTGATGACGCTTCACAGGTGCGGCAGAACATTCAGCAGAGTAGTAATACAGCATTGACATGATTTGACTGGGACCAAATAAGCTTTCTCTGGCAGCCTCTGTGGATGTGCCGTGGACAACGAAACAGATTAGACTCTCTAACTTGCCTAACGACTGATATACGCATTGAGATGGTGCATTTCCAAAGACGCCAGAGTTACGGAGTAGTAAATCCGTACAACATGCCAGGTGCAGTAGGAACTAGCACTAGCCTGACGCTGGTTAGACCTGGGCTAGTTGTTGTAGCCCTCTACTACAAAAACTCAAGCCAGCACAAGTTTCGGTTTAGTCCGGTAGCACAGATTCAATCCAGTCTGGTAGCACAGATTCAATCCAGTCTGGTAGCACAGATTCAATCCAGTCCGGTAGCACAGATTCAATCCAGTCCAGTACCACAGATCCACACCAGTTTGGTAGCACAGGTCCTGTCCAACCCCAAGCTGAGTGTGTTGTGCCTTTTCTGACCTCCAAGATTTTGTACATTTAGAGGGCATTTGGAAATGGCACCGCTTTGACGCTGAAAGGTACGATGCCGTTGCTGCCCTCACATACAAAGTAAGCTAAAAGCCATCAAAATGACATAATGGTGATAAAAATATTTGAGATTATGTCTCTTTCTTTAAAAGATAATGAGGGATAAACTGGCCACATCTTAGACCGATGTCTTGTACAGTCATGCATGGGAGAGTTACAGCAGCACTCCTTCTCTGGACATTGGCAAAGAAGAAAAATCCGTTTACAGACTGAAACAGTGAAAGACTGTATGTTGTGTTAAATGTGGCGATAAATGACAACAAGTTTGACTTCTGCAGTAAAAAAAGTTTGCTTTTACCTGCTACTTAGTGGCCAAAGACAATTCATGGCCCTGTTAAAGTTCTTGGTCTAAAAATAGCCTTGATGTATACCATCCTAGGCTACAATCATAACTGTATAGATTCAGTAAACACTTATTTAGAATAGAATAGAATAGAATAGAATAGAATAGAATAGAATAGAATAGAATAGAATAGAATAGAATAGAAATACTTTATTAATTTGGAGAGTCCTCAGGGAAATTTGGGACCAATTTCAGACCAGTCGCAATTCATCTTTAAAGACATACTGTACTCCAAAAGCAGCAAAAATAGTCCTACTACATGAGCAACGGTCTAGTAAAAGTGGTCTAGTAAAATAGTTGGTCCACAACAAGTAAATAGACTGTACTTATATAGAACTTTTCTAGTCACATGTTGACCACTCAAAGCTCTTAAACACTACATGTCATCATTCACCGATTCTCACACACACATACAGCACTTCTATTGTTTCATATTAGTGCTTTATCACTCACATTCATACGCCAATACATGTCGGGAGGTAAGGTGGGGGTTTAGTGTCTGGCCCAAGGACACTTTGGTATATAGTCAGGGGAAGCCTGGAACTGATCCATCAACTTTCCAGTTGGCAGATGACTTCTCTTCCTCCTGAGCTACAGCTGCCCAAACCTTTCATCCCTAAAAACCTGTTTTGGGTGAAAATAGTGTGATTTTAAGGGATTAAACAAATATTTCTATCTTGGTCTGTTGATTAAAGAAGATATTTTTCCAGCCTATTCTAGTTTGTTCACATGATTTTCATGTTCTTTTGTTTAAACACTGACTTTCTCCTGGCAGTCCTGCAGTAATGATGAACAATAGCATTTGCCCGTATCACAGAGGTTTATACTGGCTCATCATGGTTTGCTTTGTGACTCTTCTAACAAATATTGTTACTGGTCAGCAATGCCATGTGATTTTGGATTATTTATCTTAATAAATAGCTTGTGTAATACAGCAGACTGGATAAGTCATTTAGCAAAAAATTCACACATATAAACGGGTTAGAAAGACTTCTTGCAGAGAAGGAATCTACGTTGAGTTAACAGTAGTAATTTCTTTCATTTTGAGCTTCAGGAGTCTAATTAACATCCTTCAAAACAGCTCTTCCATTTAATCTGAACACTGAATGAGAAATTGTCTAAATTTGAGTGACTTGGCCAGCAATAAAATTTTTAAGGGCCATGTCATGATACAGAGAATTAACGTCCTGCTTATTGTGTTGTGAAAACATCAGTGGAATAACTTTCAAACATTTTAGATCAGCATCTGGTCACATGAGACAACAGCAGCTCCAGACTGTCACCATCAATCCTCCTCTCTTCTTACTTTCTTACTGCTGTTATTGGTCTCTCTTACCTTTTTTTTTCTGTGGTTCACGCTCATCTTGGCGAGACATTACTAGATCCTGTGTCTCTAAACTCTACCTGACAGGGTGTCGCTCCAAGCAACACGGCTAATGTTACAGTTCTACTCAGGAGCCAGACAAGAAGTGGCGGGGAGAATAATGAAAGCTCACATTCTGTGTGTGTCTGACATTACAGATGACATCTTACTTATTTTCCTTCTCTTTTTATCACTTCCCACACCTCTTGATATTAAAACGCTGGGAGGGTAGCCGGTGTTAAAGATGGTCTCCATGCGGCACCAACGACATGTGCTTCCAGAAGAGAGACAGAGATGGCGAAACTGGCAAAGACAGGCATGCAGCGTTGTACATGAAATCTGTCACGACGCTAGTTTAAGTTCATCGCTCAAAGCTGAAGTATGACAGAGCCGCTATGAGTGTTTGGCTAATCTTTGAGAACGTAATGGGGACAGAAAGCAAAAGAACAGAAGTGGAGAAGCCTTTTGTGCTTTGAAAGCCTCTTTCATGGCGAACTTCTGTCATCAAAGCACTTCAGATCTGTTTTATCCTCCTCGTCACTCTGATTTCTGTCTTGAAAATTTGATTGATAATCTGTGAAGAACAGCTCATGATGGGGACAACAAGGAGGAACATTTCTCTGTCAGCACCACCGTGACTTAAAAGACACTAAGCTATCCAGTGTTTAAGAGAAGCCTAAGAAGCCTAATTAATTCAGTCTTCTTATCTTTGTGAATATAAACTCAAATAAAGCAGACAGAGACTGAACTGGATGGTGCTGTCAGTGTCTCTCTGTAGCATGTCTGGACCAGCTCGTCTATCTGTGATTGTTTGGCTGATTTGAGCCAGATGATCCTCATTGTCACGCCCTAAACTGAATCTTCACATGAGCATGGCCTGGGGGTGAAGGAACAATTTAAAGACTGTGGCCTGTCTCTCAACTCAAGGGAGGCATGCACATGATGATAGGAGAGGATAATGCCAAAGAAGGAGGGCTGAAAACAAGCATTCACTCGCAGCTGGCTGTGTGGCATGTCTGGTGATAAATGCCCAGAGATATAGACACATGCAACAGTTTGGGTAAAGTTTCTATTACTGTGAATAGCTAGGTAAAAAGGTAAAGCATTCTTTTTAATATTTTAAACTAGATTGCTGCATTTATTTAGTTGCAGACTGTAAAAAATGAAGGAAACAAATCTTTGGCCTAGTAATTTTTGTTATGCACATTCTGATAAATGCAAACCTTGTTCCAGAAATTAGTGTCCATTGATTCTTTGAAGCAGCTAATACTAGTAAAGTAATTAAGGACCATACAACAGTGGAAGGCATCTAGAAGATAGCAGTGTTTTTAGGAATTTCTTCATATCATAATGTAATTAAGAAACGGCAGCTCACACAAAAGTGGAGGTCAAATTGAGGTTTTGCAATGCCGAGAAAGGTTTCCAAGGATAGCTGGAAAAACCAATTAAAACCACTGTTTGCATGCAAATGTTATTAGGAAGATTTAGCAGAGGCTGGAGTTATGGTGAGCTGTGCACAACGTGAGCCTCACCTATAGAAAATCTTTGACATTGTAGTCACAAGACTCTTTCAGGAATTTGCCAAACAAGTTCAGCTGAAAACAAAATTGACCCTTGGTTGTGGTTTAAAGTGGGAATAAAAGGGAGTAAAACAATAAAAAGAATGTATTCAATTAAAAATCAGCCAATTCTGCAAGAAACATCTCAAGAAGCCTCAACATCAGGATAATGATTGCAAACACCTTCTCCCATCAGACGTTTAGCCATCAACTACACAATTATAAATCTGGGACCTCAAAAGAGTAGTCAAAGAATTTCTCTGAGCTAAAAGCATTTCACGGGACGAATGGATGAAACACTCTGGGAAAAATAAAAGCACAGAAAGCCTCTCGGGTGGCTGTAAAAACGGTTTACAAGCTGTGATATTTATGAAAGGGACTTTAACAAAGAACTGCTCACACTGTCAGCGCTTTGCTTTGAGCCCTTTCCTTTTTACTACTTTGAAACTAAAAAAGATGAAAAATAATAAAAATGAAAGGTTTAATCTTTAACCCCGTGTGTTTAGGAGATTGTAACAGAGGGAAAGATGAACCAAACACCTGAACCTTAGTATCTAAATATTACCTGGTGATTAAGCCCTTTAGAGAGCAAACGTCCAAATTCCCCTGTGGATAAACTTGAAGAAGTCTCCCACATCACATTCTTATCAGAGTCAGGAAAAGCAAAACAAGGACATTTGCTGCACTCACTGCTTAGATGCATCTGGGAGGGAACATGAATGTAAACACAGGAAAAAGCATTTCCCCTCATATGCAACTATTAAGCAGATAGATTTCATCCCCTAACCTTCAGCTTTTCAATGTTTTTATATGCTGTTTGTGAAATATCAAGTAACTCGTACATCTAGAATCCCCATATGCAAAGCACACCTGGTTACAGGAGCCATTTGGCTAAAACATGCAAAGTGTGGTTGCATCAAAGCTCGGTGGGATCAACTTTACTCCAACCACACACAAACCACTCCCAAATCTGTTTGTGACCGGGCAGAGACCGTTCCTTATAAGGGGCTCGCTCTGGCGTTGTTTTCTTTCAGACTCGAAAGAGAAAACAAACCAACTGGATCAGCAGGTTCTGCCTTGTTTTGTTTACTTTAGCTTCTTGGAAATTAAATCCTGACCATAAATTACGACAGCTTTCTTCTTGACAGCATCATGTGACGCACACGCTCAAGGAGTCACAAGGAGCACTTTAGACATCACGTCTAAAATTCATCAAAACCAAACAAAACATTGTTTGATTTAATATAGATTTAATATAAGAGCAGCTGTTTCCTGATTTACTTCAATCAGTGTATGGTTTTCAGGGCAGATCCTAATAAATTACAGTTTATAAAAGCTGTGCGCCTGTTGCAAATCACTCTGCTGTACAGGACTCTTTGACAAAAGAGTGGTTAACTCAGTGTATCATGGTTCTTTCAGCTGGTCAGAGGTGGAATAAAATCCTAAAGACCTCACAGTCAGCAGCAGGTGTTGTCTCAAAGCAAGAGAAACAGATGTGGACATGTCCATACTAATACAGATGGAGGCTTTCTACTGTATGTATTAGAATGCTTCAGGAAAACTGTAAACCCTAATGTTAAAAATGTCATTTCTTGAGAACACGTGCTGAAAATTTCAGTGGTTTCACAAACTGGGTGGTCCTCATTTGTGGTTTATCCATTTCTATGCAAGAATCCTAAAAGTTAAAGTTAAGTTTGTCCCCAAAAATTCTTTTGTTGTCTTTCTTTTATTTATTTTTTTCTTTGAGTAAAATACAATTTGGTCCCTGTGGTCTTAATGACTGAGCTGTAACCTTTCTCCGAAGCCGCTCCCTGCTGATCTAAAGCTCCCTGTAAAGTTTCTGTGGCTGCTGGTGTCTTCAACTTGCTCTAAAGTAATTTATGATTTTCAACTCGACAGACTCTGGGGCAGCATTACCTATGAACTCCGCGGGAACGAAGTTCAAACACACAAAAACAAGGAAGGTGTTTAAAGGGAGTAAATGGTGCAATCCTTAAGATTTCCATCTCAAACTCAGTTCTTTTTTTTTTCTCTATTTCCTTACTAACCATAAATAATTACAGATACAGACACAAACTTGTGGACAGCTCTGCACTCTGAGCGCTGGAGATGACAGACACATTGAAACCATGTGTTTCCACTCCTCGCTCTGACCTGGGGAGGTCTCCCAAAATCCCCAGCACAAGCCTCAAGCGCCTGCCACCAAGCATAAAGTCAGCAGCCCGCTCAACGCCCCACTTCAAACCAGATTTTCTACTTTCATTGCCAAGCTGCTGCCATGTCCCATTTCTCATCAGACCTTGATGGACCAAATGTTGGAATCCATTATCACAATCACACTCTTTGCGGCCTCCTTCTGCTCTTTCCTCGGCCCCATCGACCGTCATGGATCCACAGCGTACGCCTCCGGGGCTCCAAGCACCCGGCCTTGTCTGTGCTGGCCCAGCCCCGGGTCATCCTCTGCTTTAGTCCTGTTCACCCTTGTCAAAAGACATTCTCGCTGTGTCAGTTCACAGAATAAGAGATAGTAGGTTCAATGTTATGGGGTTAGGGTTGAAATAAAAGAAGTTTTGTTGAATAGTCACACTTGATTTTTGAAAGCTTTGAATAGATGTGCTTGTGCTACAGTTGCTTGACCTTTCTCTGCCCAAATCTGAACAATCACGCATGTGTTTAGCAGATTGTCAAACTCTCATATGCTTCCTTTGCAATAGTTAAAGAGTATTGCCGCTATGCATAAATGTGCGCCATATACAGTGCAGTAAATCTGTCTGGTGTTGTATGTGTCTAGTCTTTTTCTCTCTCTCTCTCTCTCTCACACACACACACATATACACACAGCGTCTGTTTCTCTCTGTGAACTCTTCACCCCAGCTGCCACCAGAAGGCTGTCATGCTAAATTATACCTATGTTGTTTTTTTGGCAGCCCCTCCCATCAATTGACAGGCAGGCGGTAAGTTCAGAGACACAGATTAACTCACCGTTCATGCCTCTAAAGTTTTTCCTTCCACAATTTGCAATCAGATTACAACTTGAGGTTTCAGGGAAACTGGTAGCAAAACAGAAAACAGCCCTGCCTCCATCATCGTCTCCATCTCTAGTGTGTTTATAATGCCAGCATTTCAAATCCCAGTCCACAAGTTGTTCACAGGTGTTGCTTAGAAAAGCTTGAAAAATAAATGTTTTTATTTTTGTCCAGCTATTAAAACCTTTTGGTTTTCCAGCTTTAATCAGCAGTTTCTGCTTTTTTTTTATAATATAAAAAGAAAATTTAACTTTCATTTAACCAGGCGGGTCATTTGAACAATTATTCTTCTTTGCTGCTTTTTTTCCTGTAGTTTTGTGGATTAACTGGTTGTAATGTAGTTGTTTTGGGAAGTGAGTGAATCCACCTGAGCGATACTGCAGAGTACCAACCTGGCTATTCAATATCTTAGTCTCAGCTGTATGCAAATTAATATAAGTTACTATACTTATGGTTTAATCTACAGATAATTTTTTTTTTCAAATTATACCTGTGAGCATGTCAGCTTACATTTTAAGTATATTATCTACCAATCTTGGTAAATGTAGTCTAATTGCATGGCTATAAACTCATGAAGTTATTACATTTTCCACGTTCTTTAAATGGAATCTTTAACTAAACAAAACAAAACAAAAAAAGTTTTTGCTGCAAATGAAATTCTATATTTGTCTCTTTGTCCACTGATGTGGAGTCTGGTTAGCTGCTGGCCTCACGGAACCTGTGTGCATGAGATGAGTCAATACACAGACTGAACAAGGTCCTCTCAGCACACAGCCATAAATCCCCTTTATGACAGATTAGAGAGAGCAATGGCTTTTCCATTCGTTTACCCATAAATACAGCAACACGCTCAGCTGGTTTATGCCTCTCTCTTCAGATGATGGAATGGGTGAGCTGATGTTTATAGCTGTCATGGACCCGCAGTGAATATGTCTCTCACTGGCTGAACTTCAAAGCAATAATAAAATAGAGCTGCTCTGCGATGAAAAGGCAAAACAGCTGTGTGCGATATGATTTAACTTTGTTCCTTCCAGAATGGGTTTTGTTGTGAGAAGCAATAAGAAACTGTGGAGACAATGTCCTGCTGCACGTTGGAGAAACTATATTTCCCACGCCAGTTTTTAAAGTTCATGAGTTGCATATTTTGCATTTGAAGAAATGAGCGGAAAAAGACATGCAGGCTTTGAGAGATAGAGAGCAGGTTAGAAAAGGAGCCAGACGAGCCATCACATCTGATGTAGGCGTTTTCTCCTGACAGCTGTAATTCTTCGGCCTACAGAATTTCATCAACAGCAGTTGCATTTAAGCTGTGCCGCAGGGCAGCGGCCCTTTCAAGTCTCCTTCCTCTGACAGGTAGATTTATTAGTCTTGAAATTTGTACAGATCACACATCACTCATGGCAGCATGTCAGAAGGGCCTTCTGGCTTTTTTAAGGTGGATCTGCCCGGAAGAGATTTACCCATCACTTCCTTTTTTTTCTGTTCTCACTCCAAAGTTCAAACGCCACCTTTTAAAAAAGAAAAAGAAAAAAAAACAAAAAACTGAGGAACACACAAAAAAAAAAAAAAGAGGGAGGGGGCTGAAAAATGTCATTTGTCTTTTTCAAAGTGAGGATTAACATCAAAGTTCATCAGTGCTGACAGGAGGACAGACAGTCTGACTGAAATGTCAGAAAAATGAGAACTGTGTGAATAGTACTTAAAGGAGAATTACTTGTCAAGCAGCTAAGAAGACTGTCAGTCTTGTGTTTGCGTCAATGATTTCACATTCCTTATTTTAATATACAAACACCAAGCTAGCAAGGTAGCATCCCGACACGTTAAAACAAGACAGGTGGAAGTGAAAAGATGCCATGACTATCATTAAGAGCTTCTTATCAAGCTAACAAGGCTTACAAACTAATTCATTAGATCAGTGGTTTTTGAACTTTATGCCACCTTTTAATAAATACATCAATGCTAAAAATTGGGTGTCACTGCAATGATTAGCTTGATAAATCTCAACTGTCTCAACTGAAAGACAAGCTTAACCGCACAATGTATCATACACATGGAGTACATTGGACACATTCTTAGTAAAGTGAACTTATGTATATCTTCAACAGTATATGTTTTGACATTTTTATATGGCTCCAAAGCATTAAAATCCTAAATTTTCTACCAGAGTTTGCAACAAAAGCTTTTCAACATGGACCTTCCTCTCCAGCTGTGTGGGTTCAAGTCAGATCCTGTATTCACAGGGTTCAGTGTGCGTCACAGAAGAAAGCTGTAAATCAGAATAAGAAGACCTTATTTCCTTAGCGAGTTTTACTTGTTATGGTGTAAAGTAAATAATACACGCAAACTTCTAAATATCTCCACACAGCCTGGCAATGGCTTTACCAACAGGTCAGCAATAATAGATGGAAAGCGTGATACAGTACCTGAGTGAGAGATAGATTAAGACTGGTAAGTTACATAAAACTCAGGACAAGTGTGATGAACCGGGTAAATAATTATCCCTACATCCCACCACATTTTAAAAGTACAACTATGGTGCAAATATTTTTAACCCCTTCTTTTTTCTTTTCTTTTTTTTCACCGTGTTTTTAAATCCTTATTTAGATCAAAAATGTAATTTGTAAAATGGTCTATATGATAGCTGAAAAAAAAGTCATTCTCTTTCCAACTTTGTATTTCCCATTGCTAGGATTTTACTTATTTTGCTTTGTTTTTGACTTGAGGTAGCCTCTGTCTTGTGTTTCTGTCTTCCTGCCTGTTCAAGGGACTCTTGCAACTTCTTCCTTGATTCAAGCTCACTTTTTGGTTCTTCCAACCTGCCTTTAGTGTCATACCATTAGCATTAATCCTGCTCTGCAAAGGATGTTTTAAAGCCTATTCACAGAAATTTTAAACATAGTTATGTTTAAAAAAAAAATTTTAAACATACTTATTTAACCCTTTCAGCGTTTTTAGGCATCTTTTTACCTTTTTCCTTTGGTCCTCTGCTCAAACATTGCATACCCAAAATGAAAGAAGCTTGAACACTTATGAGATTTGTTAAATGTGTTACTATCAGTATATGTATTACCAATAACATCCCTTTGCAATGATGCAGCCATACCTCTAAACTTGGATCAGATCATTTGTGAACGTTATTTTTTCAAAGGCCAACTCTGATAAAGTGAAGCAGAACAAAATTAAAGAGGTTTTAGTTCAGAAAGTTCAGGTGAAGTCTCCAAAGTGGAAGTTTTAGAAGGTTAACCCATGTAGCAATCCAATAATTCAACAACATTTAGCCAATAATGTAATAAGTTCAATACATTACTGGATTGCAAAGTAATAATAAAGAAAGTTATTATGTTATTGGCTTTGTGACATTTAGAACCTTCCAAAATTAATCTGTTATTGGCAGGTATTATCCTATGTTATTGGGTGTTGTTACATTATTGGTTGCTACAATCCTTACTCTAACCCTGTACTGTAAAGCATGTTTCCAACCAAAGATATTTAAATTACTAAAAAGGCACATTTTTTCAATATAAAAGTTCCAATCCAGTTCAGTAGCATCCATGAAAAGTACTGACAGCAGTTGCATTATCGTTACGCTTCCCTCAATGATTACAATAATGTATTCTTGTTTAATTTAAAGGGCTTTAATTGTGATCATTTTCCATTATAAAAATGTGCAGATTGAACCAAGGCTGTAAAAAAAAGAAAGAAAAAAAAAAAGACAGGACCAGGCAAACACATTTATTTGAGCTGCCTTCAAAATCAAAACTATCAACTGTGTCATTTTGCTGTTTCAGTCAGTACAACATTTACATTCCCCTAAAACACCCTGTCATATTACCAGCAGAGTTATGGCCGAGTGTTGAGAAGAGGCAAGAAGAAGAAAAATCACAAGCAACAGTTACAAAACTGAAAGAGTCAGGTCGAACGGGAGAGAAAGCACTCTGGGGTCCGTCTTTTAGTTCCACATCTGGCCCTGATATTTCAGAGTTAATTAGTCATGCAGGGGTTGTGTGTAGATAAATCTATCATCCCGCGGTGCACAAACCATTTGAGAAATGAAAGGAAGTGAGGAGATATACACAATCCGGGCTCCTCCATAAATCACTGGCCCAGATTAAAAACAGACACTGCCGTGATGAGAGCGAGGGATCAGGACAAGGTTGGCCCTGGACTCTTTCACACAAAACCACACGTCCCTGCACGCACACACACTACAGGATACATTATGCTATAGATACAAAACCCTTTCCTGCGCATGTCCTTATTATTGCAAAATTATTGATTATGAAAGCTTTGAAATGAGTAAAATGCAGCAGCAGCCCTGTCTCACAAGAAAACATGTAATAAGTATATTTGTCCACATTTCCAAAAATGTATTTGTGTCACATTTTTGTGTTGGAAACCATGAGCTTGCAATGTAGGATGTTGTTGTGTGTAGGAGAAAATCTATGTGACATAACCATAGCGGTGATCCATGAATATTAAAACCTGTAAGCTGTAAGTCCTAGATATGTAAATATTTCTCAAACATAACCACACGCCAAAGCCAAATAAAATTAGAATGAAAATGGGCAGGATGCCTCCAGGACCGTTGAATTCATGCTTGTGAATAATGTCATTCACTTCCCATCTTTTTCCATACAAGTGTCAACATATACATATTTGACAGTCTTAAAAGTGAAAATGTTATTTAGCAGGGTGTTGCGGCTAAACAACAGGATTACATGGCAACTAAGCATCATGTAGTGTGGTTTTTATTATTCTGCCTTTTATCATAAGTGATCCTGCAAAAAGTCCCCCAGCCAATAGAAAACCTTATATGATGCAGACTAGAGATGGAAACTCAAGTATGTCACTAGACTAGAATCACTTAAGCTGCATTAACTGTACTTTATTTTTTTCCAGTGTACTTTTACTTTTACTTATGCGTACTTTTGAGCTGCTGGACAATTTAAATTTCACCAATGAAGTTTTTTCCCCTCTTTGCCTTCAGACTCAGCTCGGACAATTTGAAACTCATGAACAATCTTTCATTTTTAGTGTTTTCTTTCTGATCTCCTCTCTGTCTGATCACCTGCAGTCTGCTGTCATTTCTGCAGATGTTAAGCTGCCCTAGCGTCACACAAAGGCAGCTACATTTTCACACACAGAGAATAAAAAAACATGGCAGCTCCTCCATGCACACCTGTTGTTGATGCACCCTTTTTCTTTTATAACTATTGGGTATAACAACTTCACACAAGGGACAAATGATAAAAAAAAGTCAGTCACTGTACTATGAAAGCTTAAAATTAGTATCTAGGTTAGCAATGAACTTAGCACCACAAATAATGTTTTTTCCATCAGATTAGCATTCACTGAATGTTAAAAGAAAGAATGAGACACTGAGTTGTTTACTTAAACTGCTGCCTTTTCCATGACCCGCCTCGGACGGCCTTAAACTGAGACCAATAAACCATCAGACCCATTGTAAACAATGTGGTTTTACTGGGTCTGTTCATCAGAAAAATGGGTTACAGCTGTTTGCTTTAGTAACGTAAACAATAGATATTAGGCCTAAATAATGGATCTAAATAAATTTAAATATTGGGACCATTTTTAGATAATTAAAAAAAGGAAGTTTAGCATTTATATTTTTTTAAATTCATCTCACATTAAGTCATTTCGACCTATGAGTAGTAAATAATATAGTTGTAATAACATTAACATTAATTATAATCACGTAAATAACTTTCTGGCCAACCTCTCTAAATTTAGAAAAAACTAATACTTTTAAAAGTATTAGTTTTTTCTCTGTGGTTCAGTGGATTTTGGTACACATTAACTCTTAGCTATTTTATATGTTAGGAGTATATTTACAAATCTGAGTGAATTTGCATATAGCCTGTATCTACAGGGTTTCTGAATTCAATGAAGCAAAGAAAGATCAGTGCTATTACAAGACGCTGTTAGATGAAGGGTGAGTACGGATTTTAAACGCATTACATGATTTTACAAGGAAGTGCTCAAGCAGACCAGACGGCAGATTACATTACCACTAAAAGTGAGTTGAAAAAAATTACTTGTGAACAGGTCTGGTGCATAATCATGGTTTTCTCTTGGGTGTGCTTCTTTTAGTTACAGACTCCCCCCCAACAAAGATTCAGTTCAGTCAAGACTCAACACATTAGCCACAACGGAAGAGAGCAGCGTCCAGGTCCTGAGAAGTGGCATAATGATGCTTGATGATGCTTTTAATGATATGTGCTGTTATAAATGAGCAGTGTTAGTCTTACTCTTTCTATCGGCAGAGGACTTTTGGCAGGACCATCTCTTTACAATCAGAGAACAACCAGTTCATAGAAAAGGTCTGACTGCAGAGAGGAGTTCAAACTCAGAAGAGGGATATTTGAATTTGAGAGCAGAAAGGCAGTTCTGAGAGCAAGAAAAATATTTTTTATTGCAAGCAGGTACTTTTGAGCATAAGCAGTGTGTTGAGAGAGAGCAGTACAAGATCTGACAAATAATGTTCTCAAATAACTTAAATACACTCTTGATAAAAGGCACAATAATAAAACCTTTGACGAACGTTGAGAGCAAATGTCATCATGTAAAGTAAATCTCCAAACAGCTAAAGATAAATGAGGGGTGAAAAGGCAGGTTTTGTTCTCCAAAACTACAAAGTTACTGGTTCTTAATAAATGCAGAAGTCATACAGGACTTTGTAGAACAAGATACAAGCAACAGACATAAGTATTTCTGTAAGTAGCCAAACTTGACTCAATGTGTAATTAAAGAGGGGAAAAATACAGAATTTATTACTGTTTTTTTTATGTAAAACATTAAGAAAGTTTTGGCATTTTGTGCAATAATATCTTGTTTAAACCTTAATAGTGTGGTAAAATGTAT
>CM047993.1:6433294-6446932 GCA_026261665.1 Melanotaenia duboulayi | reverse complement strand
TATATATATATATATATGGTCAGACACACTGTTTCACTTTTAGTACTTTTAATAGTTTTAAGTGAAGTATAATTAGTACCAATTTAATTTGAAATACACCAGAAGAATAGTCAATCAGCTTTTAGTCTGGACCATGAACAGTAACAGATTAAAGCCTGGATACAAATGTCTACGGTTTGCACCTAAAAGATAAAGCGAGGCTGTTGGAAACTTTATAAATTCAATGGGAGAAAAAGGCTTTTTCAACTATTTCAAGGACTTAACAGGTTAGCTTCTTGTGTTTGCGGCTGTCTGAAATCAAGGATTCAGTGAAAAAACTAGTGAATAAAAGACAAAGCAGAAGGAATAACATACTGGGAAAAGAAAATAAAATGTGGAAAGCTTACATATCTGTAGAGTTTTGATCACATTGGTGTGCAATGACACTGACTTTTCTGGGTTTATTTCACAGCTTGAGAACAGATGCTCAACTATCCTCCTTTACTGTTTCTATTATTGAAAATCAAGTTTTAGACTAATGACAGAGACCACAGATAATTTGCATGTTTGGGTAGAAGTCAGATTAATGGAAAAAAAGAGAGAAAGGAGTAGAAAGAAGATGGAAAGTAAGAAAACAAAACCCAAAGCAAAGCACTGCATCAACATCAAAACAGAAAGAGGGAAAAAATAATGAAAACAGAGGCAAAACGATTTTACAATTTGACTGCAACATGACTTTCGGGTTTTAAATAACTCAATTTTTTGTCATTTTAAAGCTTTTAATACTATGAGTATTAATCTTTTCCACATAATGATACACATATTTTCTTGGTACATTTTAAAAGTACTCCCCTTGTGTACTCATGTAGCTGAACAGCAAAGATAGATCACATGAAACTCAATTTATTAGGTTCTGCTGTTTCTAAAGACCCTCAGGTCCTAATAGGATTTATATGTTTTGTACAATTATGTTCTTTGTTCTTTAGTCTCTGGAGAGGCAGTTTTTTTTTTTTCAATTAAGGGGAAATATATCTTAGTTTTGCAGCTTTTCCAGCTTCCAACCTTTATTGTGATCACTTGTACAGCACAGACATGTAATAAACTGTCTTCTACCGTTTGCAGCATCGCAAATCAGATTTACATTCAGTCTTTACTGCTGCAGTTGTTGCGTAAAGGTTAAACATGGCATGCCCTGGCTCAAACTGACGATTTAAACGCAAGAACAACCATACTGCACACATGAAGGCCGACTATGTGCACTGATATTTACAATGTTTGTGTACTTTTCTCTGATTTATGCTCACAGCACATCCAAGTGGAGCAGTGAATTAAGCCTGATATGATTTGTCTTTTTGGTAGTTTCATGAAAGGGGTCCTCAAGGAAAATAGGTTGGGAACCAGTGATGTAAAAAAAATACTTCCTTAAATTCAAACGTCTGTATCAGTTCAATGCCTCATACGGGACACATAAAATGATCATGTAAAATATGACTTCTATTAGCAGTTGGAAGAAAGTACAACTTAGTACAACTTTATACCTGAGGAAACATTACTTAAGTATCTCCTCCAACCATCTGCAAAATCTTATTAACTAGGCAGGAAGAGAGAGTCGGATGGCATGGCTAACTATAGGATGTACGTTTAAGATGAATATATGACAAATGCTTTTTCACTTCTAACTTACAATAATACATTTCTACAAGTTTGTTTACTTCCTGGTTGGGTTAAGGAACAAATATTACTCGATTAAGATTAGAAAATCATCATGATGAGGACGGAAATGCCTTCNAATATTACTCGATTAAGATTAGAAAATCACCATGATGAGGATGGAAATGCCTTCTTTTATTTGTTTATTTATTTATTTTTAAATCAACTCAGCCATCACCCATATGGAAGCTATTTAGACTCATTTTTGTTCCCTTTAAGCAAATGTTCATGTCAGTGTCAAAAATTACTGCCCACATGCTCTCACGTGTGCTTGTTGACATGATTGTTGAGCCGTATATTCACCAGAGAGCAGTGCAGAGTTCAGAGTTCACTTCCTACATCAGTTTCACTAACAAAACACAACAGCAAACACGATGACGGTGGAGGAGATTGTGAAAATGTACATTCTCAGAAGGAAATATGCAAAGAGGTAAAGCAGTAAATGGCGGCAACCATAAATACTCCAAAGCTTCTTCTTTGTTCCTTTCACTGGTTGCGTCTGAGCTATACTGCTCAACACTGCCCCCATGGTTTTTGATGGTGCTGCGTTCAGGTGTGTATCCACAAGCTTTCTGAAAACATACTGAAATATGTACAAAATAAACGGAGAGGTCGAACAGAGGGCTCTGAACATATGCGTATTTAAAGACTCATGCTGTCTGTTACAATTTAAAATACATATAAAAGAAGGAATGAATAAAATATTCAATCTGATAAATGTCAAATATACAGGTATGAAATAAATAAAAAGTTATAAGAAGACTTTAAAAAATGTTTTCAGCGTCTAAACTCAAGGCTGTATTTCACTCCAAACGTCCACTAAAAGCCTTTTTTTCTAGTTTAAACAACTGGAGGAGTAAATCTTTAAAAGACTGCAGAAATTCCTTATGCAATGTTTCATGCCTTCCTTCAAGGCTATTAAATATGTCTCAGAAGATCCAGTAGTTTTACCAGTACAATTAAATTCTTGGCAGGGTTAAAACGCCTGAACCAGCACTTAATGTCTCCAGTAATATCCTTGACACTGAAATAATTTAAAGGTGGATCAGAGGGTTTTTCTTCTGCCACAGAATGATTCATGTCTTCAGTCCTCATTTAATTAATTGTACTTAAAAGGTCTGACCTCAATAATCACTGAAATAACAAAGTGAACATCCCTTAGTGAAAACACGAGGGCAGCCACTCCCTGACCTGCACCGCTGTCGTGCTCAGCATGCGGCGTGCTGTCAAAACACGCCATATGTGTCAGCACAGAGGTCAGGGCTGGGCGAAGAGGAACTGGCACTCCTCACCCTCCCAGGGCGGAGGAGGAAAGCCAGAGGTTTGTGACTGACAGAACCCACACAGAGAGAGTGGATCAGTCAAAGCTGCCAGCCACGACCGCAGAGAGACGGAGAGGAAGAGCAACAACCGCCAGCAAAGTACTACTGGACTGTAAATGGAAAATCCAAAAGGTTAGACACATTCCTACATGACAGAAATAGAGCTACCAAAACCGAAGAGGAAGAGTCATTTACTTTAGTAAAAACACTGTAAAAATACATCCTTTAAATCTAATAAAAATACAGACTAGTTGTGAAATAGAAACTGTTTCAAGGCAATGAAAACACTTCTTATTTCACATAACTCTTCGTTCAATAGAATACAGTTGGTAATATTGTATTGTATTAATGCTAGTAGATTGTATTCAATGCTTTACTTTAAAAATTTTATTTAAGAAATTCTGGCCAATGGCTTGTGACCGTTTTGTGATCAAAATAGGAAAGGGGGGGGTTAAATTCCTTTCACGAGAGCTAAATTGTACTTGCAGGACGGCTGTTTTAGAAAATCTCCCAGCTGCAGCTCTTATAGGATATTTTTGATCAGGATCTACCAAAAACCGATGAACCAGCAAAGGCTGGTCTGTGTTGTCTGACATCAGAGTATCAGACCTATCACGGTGCAATAGAAGAAGGCGCTTCACTTTATTTTTTACCAAATGTTAACATTCAGTTAAACAATATATCCTACGGGCAGTNGTTAACATTCAGTTAAACAATATATCCTATATATATGCTGTATCTTTCAGCAGCATAATGTGCTCTGCCAAAAAAAGTTCAAGTATATTTTGAGGAGCACATTAGTTGAGGTGATGATTAGGCTTGGTGTATGATACTAAAGTAACTAAAGTTTATAGTTTGATGTGTCGGGGCTGTTTTATTTGAAAAATGTGGACTTGCTCAATATTAAGCAGGTGGTCATAATGTCATGTCCACTACTTCCAATTACACAGTGGTTTATTTTATACTAAACCACAGTTTTTCCTCAACCAAACAGCTTTAGTGCCCACCCTAACCAAGATCTCACAGTAGAGATCATATATGTTGGCTTGTGAACAGCCTGGAGTCCCATCAGAAGAGCTAGAGGAGGAGGCTGAAGAAAGAAAAAAATAGACATTGGAAAATGGAAACATCTGATACCCTGAAAGCAAGTTTGATCAAACTAAAAGTAAGGTAGCTCCG
Organism: Melanotaenia duboulayi; assembly: GCA_026261665.1. NCBI lineage: Eukaryota > Metazoa > Chordata > Actinopteri > Atheriniformes > Melanotaeniidae > Melanotaenia > Melanotaenia duboulayi. The sequence goes on along the minus strand of CM047993.1, from coordinate 6,442,742 downwards.
AGAGCCCCTTACCTATCCATGTAAAGGGCAATGCTGATTATAATATGTATAATGAAGTCAAAGTGAATGCTGCTATTCAAATTTATTTTCATTCTTGCCATTTTTGTCTAATTGGACCTTTAATTTAACTTAACTTTAATTTCTAATTTGAACATAAATAATGCTGAGCTTAAAATGGGTTAACATTTCTGTTTGGTGAAATGTCTAAACTCTCAATATAAAAGGCCCTCAATTCCTCAAAAAGTTCATCTTATCTTGTGTTTTTTTAGTCATCTTTTGAGAGCATAAAAAAAGCACTGATGAAGTATATTATTAAATAAATCTGAGTAGGACTAAATAGTAAAATAAATTCCCCTTAAATGTAATAAGTTAGAAGTATAAATTACCAGAAAATGAGAACACACAAAAGTAGCTCAAAAGTTCAGAGTTCCACTGACAGAAAGAAAGCCAAACGGCCAGAAAGAAAAGGGAGAATGTGGCCTGGCCAAAATAAGCTTTAGGAGATGTGCGTTATTTTGTTCACAAGGATTTCTAGGTGTGTGTGTGGCCATGAATGTGTTTTACTGTGTGTGTGTGTTGCAAAGTGATTTATGGGGCCTGTCTTCCACTGCCAGCAGTTTGTCTCTTCTAGCATGGAGGATGAATGGCCCACTGTCAGCCCTGCCTCAACCTCCTCTACTCCTCTCTCTCAAATTACCTTTCTTCTTCTCCGTCCTCCCCTTCTCGTTACGTCTGCACTATCTTATCTACCCACATGCTCTTCCTCTGCATACACCTTGTCATCCTCACTTCCTCCTACCCTGGTCCGTCCTCTCCCCTGCTCACTTAGTTGATTTGATCCTCCTCTCCCTTGTTTAGCGACCCTGCCTCTCCTCTGCTCCCTCTCATCTGTCAGAGCAAACAGCAGTCTCCTCTGTGGATCTAAGATGTGTTTTGACCAATTCCTGACCTCTAATCTGATCTCTGATTTCAGGGACACTTCATTCGAACGCGATGCATCCATTTCAGCGAGTCTGTATCTCCTTTTTCATATCCCGTGTGATGTGTCACAAGCTAGATGTTGAGTGTGTGTTAAGCTGACAGAACTGAGAGCGAAGTGACACCTGATTCATGAGATATCCAATACAGTTATTTGATAAAAACAGACAGGGTAAAGTTTATGAAGTAGATATATTTATCAATTATTCTGCATAAAAATTCCTAATTCATATTTTACCTCATGTACCTATACATATCAGATTATTCCTTTAAGGGAGATACACACCCTTTATGATACTAATAATAGAAGAATAGAGGGTTCTAGTAAGCGTTAATAATTTTACTTCAGCTTACATTCAGCTTACACCTAACAAATTATATAAAAGACTGAAGCAACATTTTTGAACTTTAGTAGATTTTCTCACTTTGGAGACTCCTAACGATGGCTAAATCATCATCCAACTTCATCCTCTTTCTTCTCTGAGCTCTCTCCAGCCATTAAAAGTCAGTCCGGTGTTGACTCTTGTCTTATCTCTAGCTTTGTACCTTTCTCTTGTGTTTTTTTTCACATCCACTGATAATGTCCTCTAGTATTTCTTTGCTGAACCAGCCATGGTTCCAAAATGGCCAGTTTGTTGAAATCCAGTTGCTGGCGTGTGACATGGTGCCTTAAAACAAAATACAGATTTCGTGTGATGCCCTGGGCTGGAAAAAAAGTTGTGAAGTTTGGTTTCTCAGCCTCAGACAGTAATGACAGCTCCAGGAATGTATTTAATGAATGTCTGAGTGCCATCAACAGGGTTTGGAAGCACAGTGTTAAGGTCTGATAGTTATGTAGTGTTGCTTTAAAACATAGTACTTTGCATCATACTGATGCCAAAACCAGATTTTATCTGTTTAAAGAATTAGAAATTCCCTGAACTGATGTTTTCCATCTGGCATCTCTTTTTGACATCTTGTGTGATTTGGTCAAATTCGAATCATTTTCTTGCAGTCTGTTGACACTTTTCCAAATCCTCCACCCCTACAAATTAATATCACAAAAAACTGCTAACCAGAGCTGATCAGTTGTGTACATTTTTGAGATACCATTGGTGTTACTTTCCAAATTATGAACATAAATCTTCTGCAAAAAAACATTAATATACTGGCTAAACAACACTGGAAAAAAAAAAAGTTTGTTACACCCTTCGCAAACAGCAATAATTTCTCAGCTGGTTGTAAATTATTCTTCATTCTTGGAGTACTTGAACTCAAGCAGAAGTCCACATATGTACAATGATAGTTCACTTGGTTTCTCTAGTTTGGGTCCTCTGACTGTCCTTTAAAATCAAGTCTTAGGCCTGTTTAGTAAACATGTACCGGTGTCCTAAGTTCTGTAGGAAAAAACTGAATAAGATTTGTTAATATGAAAAAGTTTAGGCCACCATGAAATGACGGCCTTTGTGTTTTTATTCCGGACGGGTAGAAAATGAGCCTTTGGTGTGTACTTTTAACGGCATGAAATATCTGTACATTGTCAGCACCACTAGTAGCTGTTCGCTGCAGAATAATATCTCACAGTCTCATTAATTCTGTTGTCATTATCATAATTTAACATCCTGTGCTGCCCTCTCCATCTTTATCACTGCCTGTACAGTACAGTCATTAATCAGACTGAAGGAAGGAGGAGGGAGGAAGGCGACCAGGCAGACAAATTAAATAAAAAAATGACCTCTCTATCAATCCCATTTTCAACACATTAGAAAGGAAGTGCTTTTTCTTCCACTCCTCTTCCTCCCTTTAGCACTCAGCCTTCTAGTGCTAATGGTAGATATACAGTGACACAGTAATGATCCGGCCACGGCTGCAGAGCACAGGCTGTATTGATCAGTGGCTGATTTATTGCAGGTTACAGCTGATTATTGGGCCATTAATCAGTCTGGGATTACCCTATCAATAAAAGTGCTTACGTTTGTTTGTAAAGTGCTTGCTGGGGCGTAGGAGAGGGCAGTATGTGACCAAGCTCAAGCAACACAGTTTAAAAATGAGCCATTTCATTAAAGTATTACCTCTAAATGCTCACACTGGCCACAAATCTTCTGAGGGGGAATTAATGCAATACTAGAATAAGAATAAGAATTGAAAAAGATGCAGAAAATAAGCAAAGGGTGCAGAATCAATGATTACTCAAAAACTACGACTAAAATACAAAACACTTTTTGTTTTTGCTCCATTATACGAAGGATAATTCTAGCAAAAAGCTAAATCAATTACGCTCAAATATATAACAATACCATTAACATGGTTTGAGTCCAGTGCTGGGGAACCACAACACATTAATGAGAAGTGGGCTTATGGAACAGGAAATCTATGGAAAACGCTAGAAAATCTAGCAATGCTGGAATACTAATACACCAGCATTCCCAGCCAAAGGGCATATATGCAGAGGATGTGAGACCACTGGATACATCAAAATCCAATATTCACAAAACAAAGAGCCCAGAGGTGATTGACAACAAAAATTAACACCACAGGGAATAATAAGAGTCAGAATCCCCCATGGAAGAGAATGCTAGAGCCTAAGCTCAAACCAACATGGAGAGAAGTTAGTCAGCTGTCAAAGTACTTCCTGCAAAATACAAGATTTTCATACCTGAGGCACACTACACTCCATCAAACAAACACTCACAGCTCTTGCAACCCACCTGAGAAGATAGACAAAAGAAGCTGAAGCCAGGAAGATAAATAGCATGTTCTCCACTGAACCATCTTAAATGTACTCTTAGTGGCAGGGTAATAAGATCAAAGATCCACCAGACCTGAGACTGAGTAATACTGCAAGAGGATATGAGAAAAAAGAAGCAAACAACTTCCTGTGCTTCATTCCCATGCCTCAGTGCTAGCTGAACACAGTAATCTCCCACTGCAAGAACCAGTAACTATCACAGTGGCAGACATCTAAGCAACAGCCTCAAGTATGAAAAGTTGGACTGCACCAGTATACACACAGACTGGCTAAAGAAACTAATGTCAGCCCACCACTTCCATATCAGTACAAATAAACCAGCTATTCATGGGTGGCCCCCGACCATGAATAGCTGCTCGATGCTTCACGCAGGGAATGAGTTAGAGTTATGTATACCAAATAAAAAGATAGTGTACAGTCAGAAGGGGAAAGTGGGAGAATTAGAAAGAATCTGGAGACAGTTTGTAACTTTCCATGAGACAGAGTTAACATAACACTCAGGAGCCTTTACTATTATATACCACAGAAATGATCATTTTAAAGATTGTTATATAGATGTATGTAAACTATAGGTATATATGTGTGCATATGTATATCGGCACATAAATATATATTATTTTACTATTACTTTGTGTGCTTCATTTTAAAGTATGGTCTGCATTTATATATGTGCACATAAATATATACATATTGTATATATAAAGTGGTTTTATTTACTTTTTATTTAATTCTGCAAGTTAAGAATACAATTATTTACTTTTGTGTGTGTGTGTGTTTTTTTTTTTTCTTCTTTTTTTCTTCTCTTTCTTTATGTATTGTTATGAACCTCTCAGATAATGAATTTTAGGAACTGAACAGCTGGACCTGATGGGGTGGGTTGACTGCTGGAAAAAAGATGGCAGTAAAAAGATTAAAGGAAGTTGAAGGTTGATATATAACCCCACTTTTTAATGTCTTTAGTTCTGTACTCTATTATATTGTTGGGAGGTTATTATGTGAAGAAACAATAGAGTCGATGTTGAAATAACAATATGGCACACAAAATTTATAAAGATGCGTTCACTGATTTATAACGCATCCAGGAGTTATTTACTGATCATGAGTTTAAAAAATCTTTAGTAAAAGTGTTCTTATTTAAAAGGGGAGCACAGAAAAACAAAAAACAAAACACATGTAAACTAACAGATTTAAATCAATTATATGCAGTTATTAAATCTAACATCAAGACAAAACACAGCTGGCATAAAACAAGAATTTGTTTAAGTCTTCAGTATGCACCACATGCCTCAAACTAAACCCTTTGTCATCAACAACAAATACAAAAAAAGCCAATACCATGAATGTAATTCACAACCTTAATCCCTTCCCTTAAATTAGCAGCCGGATAAAAAGATACTGCTGCTGTCGGCCCGCCAGCAGCTTTACAACATGCCATAAAACATGGGAGGTGGGGGGTTTGGTGTTACTTAAACCCCACCAGAACCCACAGCCGCTGCCTGGGACACACTTTTACAACAGCAAGCAAATTGAGAGTAGTGATTTTCCTATAAAAGCCCTCAAGAACAGGAGAGCCTGGAGCCTGGAGAGTTTAATGAGAAGGTTTGATGGCTACCCCTGTCAAACAGACCGACTTTCCTGCCAAACACTGTGCTCTCATTTTATTTGTGAGTGTGCTCGAGTAACTGATTAAACATCCCAGGACTTCTTGGATGCGCTGCCAGCGGGTCCCCTCGCTGCCTCCAAGTGCCACGGTTGTAAAACCTGACTTGACAGCGGTCTCGTAAAGCAGACATAATGCTGTCATAAACATGTCATGACACCTGTCATAAACATTAATGACTGTTTATGAATGACGATGATGAATCAGAGCGTTCAGGCTTTTCTGGAAGCTGTACAGCAGGTTACGGCTGGAGAAACACAAATCTGTGCTATGAGCCAAACTTTGGCAGGCCACTCATAACAACCGAGCTTTGTACGATGAAGTCCAGCCGAGTCAAAGCAAAGTTATCAAGTTCAGAGAGGATGGTTTGTTTTCCCATATGTCATGATCACTTATCCATTCATTTCTAGATAAACTCAGCATACTAAATGTCTCATCATCATTTACTTTTGATCACGTGACCTGCTGTCGTGTTGGGTTGAACACCTTTGCAGAACTAAGCGGCAGACAGCATGTGTGCAGCTGATGGAAACATGTTCTACAAAATCACAGGCTTGGCTCTCAGCACGGAGCTCAGGAACAGATAGCTGTAATCCCATTTTCCCAGCAGGAGGGCCAACATGCCTGTCTGTGGTACTTAGAGATAAACATCATTGTGCACTCTGAGTGACCCGGCACACACCTGCTGAGGCAGGCTCAAACACACACACACACACACACACACATTCATGCAGGTGCAAAGACAGCAAAGACTGCTTTTTGTGCTTTGTCAAAATATGAATTATAGAACATGGCGTGACAGTCTGTATTTAAGTGATGTCAGCAGATCCAATAAGGCTATGAGGAACAGATGTATGTGAGCTTTATATACTTTGTATGCTGCGCTGTCAGACATCCCTAAGGGGACAGTCCAAGACAAATGTGTTGGTAATTTACAAGTGTGCTTAAATACCCATTATTCTTTTCTCTGCGAGTTCTCTCAGGATCTGCTGCGCTCATTTATCATCTGCTACACAGCGGCATGCACACACATAAAAGCAGAAAGAAAAATGAGGGGCTGTTGCTGTTGAGATTGCATCAGACCGGAAGCTTTAAAGGATCATTTCAACTTATTATGACTTTTTGTGTTACTAACATTGGCTGTCACTATCATTGATGTTGCTGGTAAAAAGCTGGGATATACAAACATGTTGTTGGAGCCGTTTGATGAGGTAAGAACATGAATTGGAAATAAGCCAGTACAACTTAAAATACCACAGAAAGTAGAAATAATCCAAAATAATATTGGGGACATAAAAGCCAAGTAATTTGGACTGTATTTGGGCTCCCTGCTGTCCAGTTATCTCTTTCATATTTGGTCAAGTTTGGGCATGTGGCTTGTGTAGCAATACATACATACATTCGGATCAACAGTGGAACATTTATGGTGAGTTTAAAGTAGCACTACGTAACTTCTTACCAAAAAACTCTGCACTTCTGACTTGTCTTGATGGCATACTGACATTCGTTAGGTGCATTCCTGGGGCATTCCAAGCCCAAGAAACTACAGTTCACAACCTTTTTTTACATCCCAGAGCATCACTTTACAGCAGCATTTCACTTTACAAGCCAGCAACTGGATATCAACACACTGGCCATAATGATTCAGCAGAGGACACTATCAGAGGAAGTGAAGAAAATAAAGAAAGAAAAGGACAGAGCGAGAGACAAGACAAGAGTCTGCATAGAATTAACTTTTACTAGAGAGACTTTTACTAGCTGGAGAGAGCTCAGAGAAGAGACAGGATGCAAGACGGATGCCGAACAAGCTCAGTTGGGGGGGGGGGGGTGTATTTTAAAATAAAATTTAATTACTTAACGAAAGAGGCAGCATAAAAGCAGGCAAACAATCCCAAAATTCCAAGCAAATGAACAAACAAAGGGAACAATGACATAATAAATTTACATAAGCTGGGTTTGTTCATCATTTGTAAGTGAATGACAAAAGGTAAACTAAACCACAAAAAAATTATGACTTATATAAAACACTTTGAGCAGCTGTATAAGTGTTATTTGCATGTTTCAAAGACTCATTACAGCTTTCTAATTGTGACTCTCCTCGTAAAGATTAAAGAGAAACTCCCCAGCTGTTTCGGGTTTGATTAAACAGCATCTTCTCAGACATGATATTCCAGATAATCACAGACTTGAAAATATTTCCCAACCTTCAAATCAAATCAAATTTATTTGTATAGCCCTATATCACAACAAGTTGTCTCAGAGGACTGTACAGAAGATGTATATGTGAACAATAAACAGAATCAGTGCAGACAACCTTCTAACCATCTTCTTGCAGATTTACAGCACAGTTATTTTTGTTCTCCTTCATGTTTGTTTCCAATTAAGAAAGTATATGTTGTCACCTAAATTACAACCACTAGCAGCATAGCCCATACCGACACCCTCTGGCAATAATATACAATTTAGTTTATGCACTTTAAACTAATTATGGGATGTTTGTCTAATTTCACGTTTTGTTTTTTTTTTTTGGCGACATTCCCAGAAATGGCTTCAGATTTGCTTAATTTTTAAATGGAAACCAAGCTGCAGAACTGATAGCCATCTGAGCAAGTCAGTCGGTGCTGGCTACCTCGGATGGCCAAGAATCCACAGCTCCCATCTCACTTGAGGAATGTTGCATTTCTAATATTACTGAAAGAGATAAAGATGACTTCTCTGATTCATGCATGTACAGCTGAATTAACCCAGTGTTAGAACTGGACTATGGGTAATGAAGCAAGACAAGGAAGGCTGTTATCTACTTGTTGGCAGTCACACTGGCATATAGATGCTGCAGTTATTGAATAAAAGTTTTTGGTTGGGCCAAGCAATTTAAAGAACCAAAAAAGGAAAACAAAGATGAGTTTTTAAGGATTAAAACTGCTGGACCACCACTCTCTCCCCACTGTTCAGCAAACATCCCCCATGGTATTAAGTGTTTTTGCAACTGTGCAGCAAGCAAAATGAAATGTCTGATGGTGTAAAAATGTGGCAACACAAAACACTTGCTGGTGCATCAATCAAAGTGCGATGACACCGAGGATGGCGCTGTTTATAGCTAGGTTACAGTAAATCACACGAGACGGTTTAATCCCAGGGAGAGTTTACAGGAAGAGAGAGAATTCAATTTCCTTGCAAGTCTGAGCAAACGTATGCAAATACTACACAGGCGGGGATATGCAGAGAGCCTGCACAGAACGCAATGTGGAGGTGGGGGTTGTTTTCTCTGGGGGTCTTACACCTTTCATGCTGCTCAGAGAGATTACATTTCAAAAAATGCCACAGACAAGACAGACAGGATAATCAATCACGTGAGTTTAAAACACACGCACACACGCACACACACACAAAGAGATGCACGCTCAACATGTCTGCTGGCTGTGTCTGTTTTCGGGAGTCATAAATCAATGCAGGGCTGTCAGAGCCTAACATGAGCTGGAGAGAGAAATGGAGCGGCAGAACAGTCAGCTCCATGCTCTGCTACACTCTCCACAGCTCGGCCAAAAGGCAGAGGACAGCTGATGCTAGGTGATCCACTGTGTGTAAGTGTGTGTCCTTGTAACTGGCCACTGTGGCAGACAGCAACCTCATTAATGTAACACAGCAGCGTTGGCTCATGGGTGACCTCATTATTCTCCCCTCCAATCTCCCGGATAACATAGTGTTGCCTCTATTACCCACACCTGCCCTCTATTCAAGTGTGTGTCTCATGTTTCACAGTCATGAATCAGCGCTTCAAGCCAGCGTCACACTGTTCTGATAGCAGCTCCCCTGCTTACCTCAGTAATTATAACACCCAGGCTCATATTGCTGCTGTAAATCTCCCATGAAAATTCCAGCATACAAGCATCACGACTCCAGGAAAACACAGGTAAACAAGGAGGAGCAGGATGGAGATGAGACAAAAGAACATAAAGATCACTACCTTAATTACTCTCATTTTTAATTTTCCATCCAACACTGCTTTAACAGCTGTTTATTTTTTATTAAAAAAAAAGTAAAAAGAACATTTCTGTTTGACTGATCAAGATTAGGGTTGACAT
>CM047993.1:6401988-6416589 GCA_026261665.1 Melanotaenia duboulayi | reverse complement strand
GTGTGTGTGTGTGTGTGTGTGTAGGACTGAGAAATACCCAGGTGCCACAACTCTAATGGAGAGGCCAAAGCCAGCAGCCTGTTGACAGATGAGTTGTCAGAGCAGAGGAAGAGAAAGGAGCAGCGCTAGCGATTAGATATTTGTGCTAATACTTGACCTCCTCTATGCCAGTGTCTGTCCTTCAAGGCGGATGACAAGGATGGACAAGAGGGAAAGAAAGGAAAAAAGAACAGAGGAGGGAAAGGAAGCATCCACTTCCAGGTGGGACGTTAACAGACTTTCAGTGCTAACTCAGCACAAGTTCAAAGAGTTAAAACTCCCCAGTGTTAAGTAATGTTAGGATAAATATTTATATCTTTAACTTAGGTAACAGTACCAGTAAAGGTTAGGCAAAGATTAAATAAAGTCTGGGCCTAAAGGTGTGAAAAAATCCAGTCCACTTTAAGTGTGGTGCTTTTATCTACTCTAAGATGATAACTTTTGACCAAGTGTTAATTCTTTTTGTTCAATGTTTGTCCGTTTATAAGGCCCATTCATCCATCCCTCCGCTTATCCGAGATCAGGTCATTGGGGCAGCAGCCTAAGCCCAAACATCCTTTTTTACATTCCAGATTCTTTCAGCTCATCCGGGTGGATTCCGAGCCTTTCCCAAGCTAGCCGAAAGACAAAGTTTCTCCAGACAAACACACTCAAACACAAAGGTTTGGATTTTTTTCCTTCTCTGTCTTTCTATAGATTTGATGTGAGCATCCAGATCCAGACGTGAGCTTCCCACATCACCACTAAAACAAAATGATGGGTATTTTTTTTCTGTAGTTTGTCAGTAAATTAAAATTTACATTTTGACATTTTCTATCTTTACTAGATACTGGACATCTAAAACTGTAGGACTTCAGAAAAGCTTCTTCCCAAGCCATCAGAGTCGTCAGTCCAAAACAAAAACCTAGTCTTTACTTTGTTTTAAGGTGTGAAAAACTGTAGAAAAAGTGTCCATAAAATCTGTCCGTAACATTTCGAGTTATAACAGACAAACTGACCAACCAACGCCGCTAAATACACGACCTCGGCCTTAGCGGAGGCACTAATAATGGATTGGATTTAAAGCACTTTACTTTAAATCCATGATTAATTTTCTACTTATAATCTACATGTGTCACCACAGCTGCCCTGAGGCAGACTGTCAGAAACATGGCTGCCAATCCACTGCACCAGCCTCCAACCACCATCAGCCATTCAAACACTGTTGCTGCCACTGTAGGCAAGGAGGGTGCTTGTCTCAAAGTGGGATTTGAACCATCACCCTTCAGCCATCAGAGGAGCCAGAGCTGTTGCCACTCAAACAGCACTGAGTAATTCCCAACAAGGTCACGACTGACATGAGAAAATGACACAAAAACCAAGAATTTGTTAAAGGTGATAATCAAAGAATTTTCCATGATTTATTTATTTGCATGCAATATTAGGAGGAGCCAGGACAGCAGCATGTGCAAAGCTAAATAAAAAAACTATTTGCAAAGAGCTATCACAACAGAACGAAGTGAGAAGAAGAGGAAGTGTTTAAAAAAAAAAAAAAAAAGGAGTGGGTTTGTTGCGACTCAGGCAGCCTCACAAGGACTATCATTACCATACATCAGGACAATGAATGAGGCTTTCAGCAAGCGGTAATAAGAATTTGATAAATCATGAGCCAAGAATTAACTAGACGTCAAAACAATGAGAGCACCCTGATAGATGTAGAGAGGATGATGGCATCGATTAGTCAGAGTGGAGGAAACAGGGAAGGTGGAAAAGAGTCCACACAGGGTCAGGTGAGGTCTGATATAAAGCAGAGGGAGGGACTTGAAGCAAAGAAAATGGAAAAGAAAAAAAAATGGAAAAATAAATGGAGGAAGAAAGGCATGTGGAGCTGAAGCAGCAAAAACGATGTGGAAAATGAGTAAGGGTCAACGAGCAAAAACTGATGTGGAGACTACAACTAAATAATGTAAACAGAAAAACTAGAAAAAAATCCTGAAATATCTACTAATTTTAAGTTGCACATTTAAGTTAATTTTTTACTGCACTGGTGTAGAAACATGAGAAAGAAAGAAAATGCCAGTCTGTAAAGAAAGAACAGATCAATACACATAAAATTACAATGACCTCAAAGAAACTTAATTCAAACAGCACCAACATTCACAGTTAAGCATCTTCTATTTGCAAATATATGCTAAATATTGCATTGCAAGACACATGGATGTAAAATTCAATGAATTTTTAAGTAACTGTTACTGACAATGGTTATACATTTAAAAAAATATTGCTCATATTTTTCCAAATATCTCTATACTACACTATGTGTCAGTTCTGCAAGTGCTAGACTGCAAGATATGTATGATGCACTTCACAACTTCTGTTTTAGAGCATTTAGTTTACAGTACAGTTTTGTTTAGGAGGAATAAATGTAGCAAGAACACTTCCATAGATTTAAAAATCTCCCCACAGAACAGTTGAACACTACAAGTTTTCTGCAATGTCACATATTAAAGTCTTCAATTTTTATCATATTTCACATAAACATCAAGAACACAGAGGTTAAAATTCTGCTGTTTGACAAGAGTAATGTGACAACAGCGAGGTCCCCCACAAAAACAGCCAGGATCTCAAAAATGACACAGCTAAACTTCCAAAGATCATAGACAGCCTTCGCAGAAAAATAAAGCTGTCAAGCTTCAACTAGAAATTTAGATGTTTCACAGCGAAAATGATTATCTGAAAAAATTAAGGTCCTCAATGATGCAAAGGGCACTTTAATATACTGCAGACGGCAACCTTGGAACAGGAAAACTTTAAAGCTCTAAGAACAACTGCTGAGAAGCAAAAGAAGTCATAAGAAAACATGGGAGACACTTGTTCAGGTGAGCAAAAGTCAACTTAAAGCAAACATCTTAAATAACCCAGGAGGAATCATTCAAACCAACAAATACTGTCATGAGGTCTTGAGACAGGCAAAATCAGCCCTTATAGAAAGGAAAAAGAAACAAAGAGCACCACTCTTTATATGAAATTTCCATGTTTGTGTGTCGCAAAAGCAACATGATGCCGTTACTGGTCATTCTGTGATGCCACGTAATTACCAGAAGAAGCGAGCTGTAAATGCTTCAAGCAGTCAACCCCAAACCAAAGCAGTGCCAGCGCGTCGCAGCTTTAATTCTTCTGGCTGCTGTAGGAGCTCCAACATTTTTGAGCAAGTTGAGATCATGCAAAATTGGTTTGATTTAAATTTCTAAAGATATTTAGATTTTGTTTTAAGAACTCCAGGGTGCCCCTAGTCTAGGACAGAGTGGCCGTATTTTTCTTTTACCTCTATGTCAAGGTCACATTTACTTATATAGCACATTTCCAACAGCCCATGCTTCCCAAAGAGCTTTACAAACTAAAATAAATAAAATACACGACAGTCGTGCAAGAAACATTGAAATTGATGCAATAAAAACGGTTAAAAGTAAAACTGAAAACAATAAAAACATATTAAAACAAATGTTTCAGTCAACTTGTGCAAAAAGCCAGTCCATAAAAGCAGAGTAAAAACTATTCCAGAGTCTGGGACCTGCTACAGAAAAGGCTTCGTCACCTCCAGATTTTCCTTTTGTCCTTGGACTGCAAATCAATTGCAAACTGGACCTCAGGGCTCCTGCTGGAGCATGAGTAAGCAGCAGCTTAGAAAAATAAGAAGTGCACCTTTTTATAAAACCAAACAGCGATGATCAGAGGACTGGTCCAGAGTACAGAGAGTCCAATCTGTAGGTAATAAACAGATAACATGTTCAAAGAAATTAGCTGGAAGGTATGACTTCCTGGCCTTGGGTCTTGGGTGGAAAAAGAGAGTACTGCACTCGCCTGTCTACAGAGTTTAAAAGAACCATCAAGGAAAATTTAAGAAGGAAATAAAAAAATAAATAAAACTCTTATGGTGCAGGAGAAAAAAGAAAATCAGCTGCAGGATTCTTTTATTCAACAAAACCTTAAGGACCCATCCTCTGGGTGCTGGGAATATCGGTGCAAAATTTCAAGCTGAAATTGTTTTTTTCCTCCCTGAATCAATGTTGTCCAAAATAACCTTATTCAGTGTGGATGCCAACATAAATTTTACAACTTTGACAAGTTTTTTATTAACGTTCCGCTTTATTGTCTGTCCCAGTCGTACCTCCCTTCCTCTCACTTCTTCTGCCTCCTCCACTCTGAGGGTGAGGGATGTGACAGGAGGATGTTTATTTAATGAGACCAGTCTGGAAGGGGTAATGAAATCTACCCTAACACCATTAACAACCAGGCTTATCAGCTCTTGGGACACACGTCAGCATGCTGCAGCCTTTTGTTCTCTGGCTCGAGGCTGCCACCGACCCGAGGACAGATTAAGGATCCTCTGAGCTCTGCTGACACTGATGTTACAAAATTAAAAACTGACCACTAATCTGTGCTCTGGAGAACCTCTATCATTTTTCACTTTGCTCTTTAGAAAATGAAATGGAAGACATTAAGGAAGCAAGACAGGTGGACAGGTGTCTGACAGGCACATGTAAGGTATCTGTGGTGTTGTGGGAGGTGGTTGGTTTGTTACCTGATCACACAGACACAGTCAATCTCCCTTCATGTCACGGTAATTGATGTTGATGGATGGACAACTCTTTGTCTAACCCACGAGCACAAAACTCCACACATCACGGGAAGGAAATGCATGTATAGCAACATAAAAGGGAACAATTAAGACCTTTATATGCTCGCTCTCTCTCCGTTTCTTGTCCATGTCTACACATAAGTGCCATCCTGGTGCCGCTTTTCCTCCCTTGAATCACACAATATTCTCTGAAAGGCTCATTTTCTGAGCATTACATTAGAGCAAAGCTGCTGATGGTCACACAAAAGCCATGTAAATGAGCTGTGAGAGAGGCCCATCAGTCATCATGCCAGATGCGCTCTCCCATTATTATTTATGGCCATAATTGGCCCATGTTTCCTCAGGCAATGACTGTGCACTGATGGATCTGATGATGACTCTGCTCAGCCCAACCATCAGGAAGCAGTCTGAAGGAAGGCAGGAAGGGAGAGGAGAGAAAGTTTGCATGTGAAGTGGGGGGTGCGTGTATCATTAAAGAAGAAAGGCTGTGTTAAATGATGCAGTGTGGCAGCTGAGTTGCACAAAAAGAGATTAATCAAAACACTGATGGAAATTACAAATGCATCGCTTTGCTGATACCAACTGTTTCTATGAGTTCAGTTCAAAGATTCAAATGCAAAGTTTCCAGTCAGAGTAGCACAAATATTTAGCTCATTTTAATTCGCTGGAATCTCCATCCACAAGGGAATTTTTCAAGTTTGGCAAAATGAGTTTTGGAGTATGTGGTGGAGTCAGTTCTCTCAGCTGGGTGGAATTAAAGCACTAAAACCGAAGCAAGGAGATGACTCGATGTTTGATGGATGGTATTTCAGAGCTGTTTAACATGCATGTAATTATATACAATTCTGAGTGCAATTGACAACCAGTGTTGAGCCAGTAGTTTCCGAATCTGGGAACTAACTCCTGGTTGAGGAATGGGACGCCATCCCACTGCAAAACGTGAGCAGGTCGGTGACCGGCATGACGAGGAGATGTAAAGCAGTTGTGGCTCCATATGGATATTCTACTTGCTACTGCAGTTTTCTGACAGTGTAACATGAATAAAGTATAAAAATTGATCACGTGTTTTTTTCCTTTCATATTAATACTGTGGGAGAGTGCAATCATCCTACGCACCAAAACTCAGAACAAGAGGGATATTATAGAAGAGATTGGCACATTTTTGAGAGGGGCCCTAAAGATGGGGTTTGTACAGTTCTAACCAGTTTAAAAGTCAATCATTGGTTTAATTACCTTAATTCTTCAGCAATCTGAATCCTTTTAGACAAGCTTCCTTCTAATTTCCTTAACAAGGTATTAAACCAAAGAAAGTGAACACATTACCATTGTGATCTTGTTGGATCATCCACTTCGGCTGGCTGTTGGTTGACTTAGATCAGGAGTAGGCAAGTTTTGTCCTCAAGAGCCGCAGTCCTGCAGGCGTCAGATCTAACACACCTGATTTAAATTAAATGAATCCAACAACTGATCAAGTCCTGCTCAGTGACTCATTCATTTGAATTAGGTGTGCTGAAACAGGGAAACCTCTAACTTGCAGGACTGCAGCTATCTAGGACCAAACTTGCCTACGCCTGACTTAGATGTCAAGTTTAAAGCTCTGACTTCACCTTGCTGCAAGCTGCAGTGAGAGGCTACTCTTCATTTCTCATCCTCTTCTTTAGTCTCTGGGTTAAATGTTTAAAGCTGAATTAGCTCAATATAAGACACACTTAACCAGGGATGTCTGACTCTGCTTGTCAAGACCTGCTGTTCTGTTGGTTTTAGTTGTTTCTTTGTTTCAACACACCAGACTCAAATCAATGGGTCATTAACAATCTTGACAACAAGCTATTGGTCTAGTTCATGTGAATCAGGTATGGAGTAGGAAAGCGTCTAAAACCTGCAGGACAGTGGCCCTTAAAAACTGGAATTGGACATCCTTCTGTTAAACAGAGCGCAACGTAAACAGTCAGAGTAAACAGAGGAGGGCTGTGTCAGCTGCTGCTGAGGGGGGGGTGTTGCTTCAATTAGCATATTCATAGATCACAATTCACTGATTGAGAACAAAGGTGACGAGTCAGTGCCAAGCTGTCTTAAGACCAAGACTTTGTTATTGTTGTTTTTCTCTTTCATGGCAAAAACTTTGCTTTGTACAATTTTGAGGAACACAGATGAGCTCCTAAAGGCATCACTAACTAACAGGGGTGCCCAAGTCCGGTCCTCGAGATCTACCATCCTGCAACTTTTAGATGCAACGACACACCTGAATCAAATGACTGGCTCGTTACCAGGCCTCTGCAGAGCTGAATGCCGTGCAGATGACATCTGATTCAAGTGTGTGGAGAAGGGTTGCATCTAAAAGTTGCAGGATGGTAGATCTCGAGGACGGGACTTTCTATGAGAATGAGACTCTAAAGCCTCCTCGGGTGTTAAGTGAATGCACTTGTATGTAGCTTCACATATTCATCCACCATTCAGTGCTGATGTAACCCAACTAATCGGGGTTAATATGAGTCAATACATGCTGATGTGAAGTCAGGAGGAGCAGTTTTGAGATGCAGGACATGGCTGGATTTGGTTAACCAGTGGGTCTCAGAGGTCTTGACCAGGTGGTTTCTAATAGATGCCGATCTTTCCGTCTGGTTAACGGCTTTCTGTCGAGGGGAGTTTAGTTTGTATCCAGGCAGTGGTAATGTTATGTTGTCACAGTTTGTCTTCAGTCATCATGGATGTGTTGGCAGGTTCAGTCAGTTTGGCTCTTCCTCTTCCAGTTGGCAGGTAGACGACTCGTTAGCAGGCCCGTTTCCACCTTGTCTTACACACCCGGTCACTGCATGTGTTGCTGGTGTGAGAGTCGGAGTATAATGTATTTTCTTTACTTGGCTCAGAACATGCTGACCTTTCTAACTGATGATAAACGTTTCCTGAAGGTTTTTCCTTTTTCTCTTTTCTGGGATGCAAGTATGAAGTTAGTGTTTCGAGGTATTGCGTGCAGATGGCAATGACCTATCTGAGTCACTGGTTAGACCCATGAGGATGCTGCATCAACATGCTGCCAGTATGTGCAGCAAATTTGTGGTCCTGTCTCATCTATGTATACTAAAAAAAAGGTTTAAGGGTTAAGGTTTGTTTGAAGTATATTTTCAAAAAGATTTCTTGTACTGTCTTGACTCCAGCCTCCTCCCCTGTCGTCTTGGCTCTGTCTGTAAGACATCCTGCAGATGATGGAGGATGTCTCTCAGTCTTAACCTGGATGCCAGTCCCTTCCAGAAGAAGATTGATGCATCTTCAATCTCGGTGAGTGACAGTCTACATAAACAGCTAAATGTAAGAGTCAGAGCTGTCTGGCAGCACGGCCCCCTGTGCAGGCAGAGGCTGTACTGACGTTGATGTCCTGGGGGCCTGCGAGGGAAGATGAGGCCACGGGCTGGCACTGTTCTTTAACGCCTACACCCCTGATGTAGATACACAGGGTGCTATTCTGAGCGGTGCATATAATTTGGTGTTATGCTCTCATGGTATTAACTTGTAATCTTAATTAATTCATGAACATTTGGATGCATTTTGGAAGCATTTGTGATGTATCCAGAGATGCCAATCACATTTTGTGATGCCCAGAAGGGAAGAAAACTGGATTGAGCCAAATTAAATTAGACTAAAATGCAGTTATTCACTTAAATATATTCTATAGTGACTCATTTCCAAAGCAGAGAAAAACAGTTTACTGGTTACACGTTCTGCTTGTTTGCGTCTTGGTCAGCAGCCTGTTGGTGAAGAAGAAGACTTCTGCTTCCATCTGCTGGTGGAAATTTGTGCATCCTCAAGGGTTCAGTCAAAAGATAAAAGAAAAGAAAATCAAAGAAACAACTAAATATTTGAAATATCAGAAAGTACCAGAGTGGGTGAAGTTATATGGAGTAGGCAAATTTGAACAGGTAAGGTTTGAGTCTGGCATTGAAAAGAGGAAGAGAGGTGATATTTCTGATGTCAGGTAGTAAACAGATCTAGAGCCGGGACCACAGCCCCCCAGACACATAAAACGGGGAGAGGTGCTAGACGGTCTTGGTTGTATACAGATGGATTTTTAAGTTGGTTCAGTGTTTAACTGGTAGCCAGTAAAGCTGTTGCAGAATAGAGGTGACGTGGTGGATGAAAGGGGCTCTTGTTATAAAAAGAGTGGCTGAGTTCTGGACAAGTTAAAGTTTACGCAGTCCAAACAAGAGAGTTACAATAACAACCCAAGAGGTGACAAGACTGTGGACAAGGATGGCGGTGCAATGAGGGGTCTTTTAATGTTACGTATATGAAATAATGCAGACCAAGTTACATTACTGATGTCAGAGTGGAAAGATAGNAGGGGTCTTTTAATGTTACGTATATGAAAGAATGCAGACCAAGTTACATTACTGTCTGCAAAGCTTGCAATATTCCTAAAAAGGTGATGCTAAGCAGGTGCAACTAGAATCTTCTTATTCTGGTAGGAACACTATTAAGGACATTAACATTCTGCTCACTTTCATATATATTAATCTTTATATTAATGCTATGATACATATTAATGCTTGGGTTAACCTTCATTTGAGAGTTGTGCCAAACAGAACTCATACTGTGTGTTTATGAAGGCTCTGCAGAACTCAGTCTAACACCAGATAAAGGTTAGTTTAGGCTCCAGCTGCAGTCTTAGTGAGGTCAGAGTTAGTTTAGATTACTTCGAAATGTTTTCGTGCATGCAATGTCCACACGCTGCAGAGATTGGCTGAAAGGGGTGTGTTATGAGACCTTGAGAAGAGTAAAAATGCTCTTGGAGGAAGAATGAGTTGTAAACAACTTCTGCAGACTCTTGCACTCTATAAACCTGTTTTCCTGCTGCAACACATAAATTACATAAAAGACAAGTGGAGCTTTATGGGTTTATTACTCACAGGTGGGTTTATTGCTGTTTACTGTATTTAATATTTTTACAGATTGTTTGACACTGAAATTGATATTTTTTGTTCAGACAAGCCCAACAGATAACACAAGGAAAAAGTGACCATTTTCAGGCACCAGTATGAACAAAGACATCACATAGCCCTTTGACATCCATGACGGTAACGTCGCAGGAACCACTGAGTGCTCTAAAGTGATGTATACCGGTGATGTTCAACTGGTGGGTCCTGTACCAAAAGTGGGTCACAGACCCGTTTTTAATGGGCCGCGGGTCCTTTACCTGGGCAAAAGTTTTCAGGAAGTAGAATCATCCCAGTTCGGTATTCAATCTTTTGTTTAATCTATTTTGAGTTTGTGGTCAAAATGTGTTGGTTGTCATAGATACAGTATTTAATTTTATTTAACATTTAATGATAGAAGCTTTTATTGACTTAGTTGGGGTTTTATGTCATGCCTTTCACAGGAAAACACCAACTTAAATTGGCTGTTACAAAAAGATTTTGTTGTGCTACTTTAAATCTGATTAATTGACCGAATAGTTTTACTAGTAGAGTACTTGTTAAATACTCAATATTAAAAAACTATATTTCAGAGTTTTTTTTTTTTTGTTTTTTTAACTATTTCTCAGTTGTTCCACTTTTTTTTCTTCCATGTTTGTGCATGTCTGTTAAATAAATGTGCGCGGCTGAACATTTTCATTGATTTGGGCCACGGCTTCTCATTAAGGAGGGGATGGCGAGTCTCGAAGCCAGACCAGTTGAGAAGCGCGGATATAGACCACCATAAAAACTCCAGATTCTTTACCTTTACAAAGAAAACAACACAATAAAGTTCAAGGATCTCTTCAAACAGGTCATGGACAAAGTTCTGAAGAAAGACAAATTAGGGATGGGCTACGAAATCATTAAAAAACTGAAAAGTCCTCAGTGCACCAGTGAATCTATTATGAGTAAAAGTTGTCAAGAAAGGACAGATGAGCCAAACCCACAGTCAAAACAAGAAAGGCATTTAATCAGAGAGGAGAGGCTGCCAGGCAAGGCCTTGAGAACTTGTACATAAGACTAGTTTAACCAACAGGATCCTTATGGAAGACAGGATGTTGCTACAAGAAAACAAGAGTATGTTTGGAGAATCCCCAAACATGTGGAAGAAGATACTGATTCAACATAACTCTTTGGCTATCACACAAGCATTAACGGGGAAGCATTTTTCATTTTTATTTTTCCAAATCCTCCCATTACGATACCCAAAACCTGTTAGCAGCACACAGCTTATACGAACCTTAACCAGCAAACCAGTGCTAAATGGCTGTGAAAAAATACGGTCACACTGACAAATATCATCTCTACTTTAGTCAGCAGTGAACAAGCTTATTCCGGCTTATTCCGCCGGAGAGTCATGGGGGCTGGAGCCTGTCCCAGCAATTAGCAGACGAGAGGTAGAATAAAAACTAAATAAAATAAATCCAAAACCAAATAAGACCAAGTCTCAGGTTGAGTTGAAGGCCAATGAGTAAAAGATAGGTTTTAAAAATGGACAGTCAGATGACTTGCTGAATCAAAATCTATAAAAAATGAATAAAATTAATCTTTCTAACAACTTGTTTTGCATCTCGTCTGGTTCTCCGTCCATTTGATGCTGCTTCTCTTTACGCTCCGCTTCAGCTTCTAACTCTTTAAGACTGCCCTCCAATGGCCCATTCTCCTCTGATTGGTCAGATTATTGATCCAAAAAGGTGGAATGTGAGGCAGTAGCTTCTTCACTGAGTAGGTACAAAATCATTTTACATAGTATGGTGTGGTAAAAAGCTGGTTTGTCCTTCTGGGTGAACATCGACTTCCTACCAAATACCATAAATACTCCATTATGTAATTTTACCATGAGCTGATGTTGTTGCTTCATTTACAAGGATGTTCAAGCAATCTTTATAATGAAGATAACATGTTTTTTGAGGTATCTAGTGTGTGACCTTGCATTGGAACTTTGAAAATACTCGAACAACACATCTTTCTTGCACAGCGTTAGTGCGTTTCACCACCAGTTTACAATAAATACATGAGTCTGCAAAGGTGACATGATTGAATACAAACAACTATGTCAATATGTTGCACTGGGATTTTATCAAGTCCAGGAAGAAAAGCTCGGATTACCAACAAGGCTTTAAGAATATTTAAATATTCTCCTACAGAGCACATAACTCCCTTCAGTGCTGACCCTAAAAAGCTTTAGAACAAGCTGAAAGACAGGAGAAAAAAAAACAGTCTTTTCAAGTTAAACTTGTAACAAAGACGAAGGCAGATGATTATTCACATCTTGCATCGTAACAGAAATGCACTGATTTTATATGAAGTCAAATACTCTGTGTGTGGGTTGGCTACAGTGATGTGCGGTCAGGAGAGGCAGGCGAGGAAGTGCCTCACCAGCCATGATAGAAAAGAAAAGAAGAACATAAAATAAATATTATTTTCCACTGATTTGTGTTAAAAATATATTTTCAGTAGGACTCTGCATGTTTTTGACATTTTATTAAGTAATAGGCTGAATTTGAGTATTTCCCGATCAAATCCAGGGCAGAAACCCCGGGTGAGGCAGGGGCGAGCTTTGCCTCCCCTCTGACTGAGCGATCCAATACAAACCGGGTTGCATGACGTGTCCGTTTCTGTTCCTCCGCATATCGCCATGACTCTCTACAGTCTGTGTAATGTCTTTAATGTACATGCAAGAGAAATATTCCTGCTGATTGTTCAATAAAGTACAGAGAAAAGTTAGCAAGTGAGGCAGGCAGTACTCTGTCTCACCTCAAGAGGATAACCTCACACTGTGGGTGTAACTCAAAGAGGAATGCTGATGGGATATGAAGCATTACTAGTAGTTGCATGCTATTGGATGGATAGTAAAATAAGGTGCTCTTTTCAGTTCTTATAATTGTAAATCTGACTCCAGAGGAGTCAGTGCCTCACCAGACATGAACCTGACCGCGCGTCACTGGTTTCCTATTGCTGATGTAAATGTAAGACTCCATAGTAAAGACAAGGTTAGAGGGCTATTGCACAACCACTTGAAGAATGTCATCAGCCTTCTTGGCTTTGCTTTGAGGACAGTCTAACTTGCTGCGACCTCCTTTTTCTGCCACACTCATTTTTTCGTGAAGCTCCGATTGGCCGCTCTGCTGATGGCCAAACTCAAAGCTGATCCTGAGCTCTCCCATCTGACAGCGAGGCAGAACATCGGGGATCCATTCAATCACAAACGGACTGGCTTCCTTCTGATCGGCTGTGCTCGGTCCTGGCAGAGACACAGCAGAGTCAACACAAGACGTCACTTTTATGTGATTACAAACTAACAAACAAATTAAACCCACAAAAGTTGCCCACCAACTTTAAGGAACGTGCGGAGCTCCATCGGTCGTATCGCTTGGGGCCGATCTGTCCTGCATCCATCAGGTAATTCTGGCTCAGGTGGCGGCTCTGGACAGCGAAAACGTGAGTAAGAGCCGTCCACGTTTTTTACAAAACTCTGAGTGAGCTCCAGTGGTAGCTGGTGAACAGACGGGGAAGTGAAGTGTGAAAATATTTTTAGACAAACTCATACTTAAGTGATAGTTTATCATTATTCAACAGTTTAAAAACTACAGCAGGCTTGTCAGGTCGACTGCCCAAGGCGCATCAGTTTGCACGTGATGTGTTGCAGTGCATCTCCACATGCATCTGAAGTCAACACTTCCTGCTCTGTATCCAAATAAACTCACAGATGATGTCACACTGTCAGCTGAGCTCTAAACATTCGAGGAGTAAAAGGCAGCTCAAAGAGCCCACAGGACGAATCCAAAGCGATTTTAATCACAATGTCAGCAGAAGTGAAGAGGGGGAGGTTTTTATTACAATGCTACGTTCTGTGCAGCCGGACTCATTGTGTGGTTCAGTCAAGTAGTCAAACTTTGGACAGGAACTGCACTGTTCTCTTCTTAACGGGCTTACTGGAGAACTAGACCACTTTGAAATTACACCACCTAAAGAAATCCTGTACTGTCACTCTCTTCTATATTTTAGGACGGGAGCAAAACAAGAATAATTGGCAGATTATCCCTGAAAGAAATCAATCCAGCTATACAGATACTTTAAAATTTACCTCTGGTGTGTCGAAGATGCGTTTGACCTGCAGCAGATTGGTGATGTGCCAGGTGTACTTGGAGAAAGAGCCAGGAGGAAGTCCATCATTCCTGACAAACGCTGACATTCATGCACAGTGATAAGATATCTGTTCATACTTTTACTTAGTTTTGATAACATACTCTACTCTTCTAACCATCCAAAAGGTTAGAAGATAAACTTTTATCTCACTTTGTTAGCTTCAAACTTACATAAACCATATAGAAACTTTAAAGAGACAACACAAACCCAACACCTCATGATCAACTGGTTTAATATTTTACAATGTGTGGTCTTTTTAAAGATTATCATTATCTTTTGCCTGTGAAATGTGTTAGTGTTACATCTCCTGACTGCGTTTAGCTCAGATGTGATGAAAAACAGCACTTGTTACTTCAGTGTCCCGGACGTAGTGGTGTTTATAGCAGTTATTTCATTAATGACAAATTCTCACCCTTTGAAATGTTGGGAAGTCTCCTCTTCTTGGATCCCAGCGACAGCCGCTGTTGCAGCACGTTGAAGAACTCCTGGGGGATGTGGTAGACTAAAGGCTGTGGTTTCCCTGATGGGGTAAAAATAAAAAAAAAGCTTTTACAGTGTGAAACAAGAAACTAAAGCCAACCATCATGCAGAAATCAACAGGAGGTGATGTTTTCTGTCATCAAACCGAAACTCCTCCCATCCAGGGTGAATTTTCTCAGGGCTTTTTAAACTATGAATTTTTATTGATGGTAAATAATAAAACTGATTAGTTTAAGCAGTTAGAGGCACACGGCTCTCTTTACTGTTCAATGTTTGTTGCTTCAACTTTATGCTACAGAAAATAGGTGTTTACACTGCCCTCTAGTGGCCATTCACATGCAGGCTTGAAAGTGCATGCTTTAAAAA
>CM047993.1:6363001-6401920 GCA_026261665.1 Melanotaenia duboulayi | reverse complement strand
TCTGTCAAAGGTGGTGGTATGGATGGAGGAGTTAATATATAAAGTCTCACTGAATTATTAAGTTGTAATTGAGGTATTAAATGTGCACTACTGAAACCACTTGAAGTATATATCTCATTTTACATTCTGTGTAGTTAAAAAATACATTTGCTTAATGTCTGATTAATGTTACTTATTACTGAACTGCATCTTTGTTAGATAAATAATCTGTAAAAATACAGAATGATCAAGGCATTATTGTTTGGACAAATTAATTAATTTATAAAAAGAGCATAAGAGTAAACTAAGCTAGAGGAGCATGGATAATTAAGTCTTTGACTCCAGCTTTCTTCATTTTGTGAAATTCTTCAGATGGAAAGTTGTAAAGATGAAAAAAACAGATATGTAAGGAATAACTTTGGTCCTGATGTCTGTTATCTAGAATTAATGGACAACACGGAGGCCAGAAGTCCGTCATGCAGAATAAACAGATTTAAGTACTAAATGGCTTTAAAAAGACTAAGTTGGGAGATTTTTTGTGTGTAGCTAAAGTTTTTCATAAGCCATAACTTGTCTCCGCTGTTGTTTGCAATGTAAGAATCGGGAGGATAACAGCAGTGGGGATACGCACAGAGGACTGCACTAACACTTATTTCTGTTCATTTCTACTGTTAGGGCATGCATAGCCACCTGATGCCAATTATTGAAGCTGATGCTGCATTTTACGAGCGATTCCACCAACACTACTTAATGGGTGAATGTGAATTAACGCACCACCTGCACCCAATCAGAATCCAGTATTCGCTCCCACTATTAAACATGTTAAGTCACAAACTTGTGAGATAGCAGTTTTTCCTTTTCCCTGATTCTAGTCTACATGCTAAAGGATTACTTTTACAATGTCACCTAAAAAATTGTCCTGTAAAATGTAGAGCAGAAGTAGAAGAAGGAGTAGAAGCTTTTTAAAAAGCAAATAATTGAAAACTAATTAAATGTACATAGTAAATTTGAATCTGCATCATTGTAGACATAAGCTCTAGATGAGACTGGAGCTCTCAGATATGCTGGAACAGTCTGCTCATACGTCCACTCCAGAGCTTCAGCTTTACCATCAAACTGGAAGTGCATGGTCTGGTGGATCCTTTCTGTCACACTGGCCAGCCACCGATGGAAGCCCATCGTCACTGTGCGCTCATCCACAACCTGAGCGCTACCTGAGATAAACACACACTAAGATTAGAAGACCTAAAATATATCATCATCCTGCAAATAAATGCTAGAAACATGCTGTGACAGCAAGGACAAAGATGTCAGAGATTATGTAGAGAACAGGAGGATGAGAAGGCTCAGTGGTGAGACTGGCAGCACCTGCAGCCTTCAGCCCGCCAGCGACTTTTCTCTGACCGGCTTTCCTAAAGGTGGTGGCGGACACTCCCTCCTTCCACACCGCAGGGCGAGAGCCCATGGAGGGGGCTTCACCAGGCCACAAATTAAAGAAAGTTGGAAAAGATAAAGACAGAAAAGGAAGGTAGGACAGTGGAAGGTTCAGACAACATTCATGAGGGATTAATGTCTCAGGCTTTTTGTTTCAGGAGGTATAAAAAGCCCACCTGAGGCGAATTCATCCAGGCGGAGCTTCTTGGCTTTTTGATGGGAGTCTGCAGGTTCAGCCTGCAGCAGAGGTTTCTCACTGGGATTTATTCTGCTGGAAGCATTCTGGGGCAAACCTGAGAGGAAAAAAGAAAACAGAGGCACTAAACAAAGAAAAAGAAAAAAAAACTGCCGAATCAAAAACATTACAGGAAAGGAAGCAGCCAACTAAAAATTTTTTAAATGTCATTCTACTTTTAGATGTTTTTTTCATTTAGTTCAGTTGTTTTGAATGTTTATTGCCTTCAATAAAATGTTTCTATCCTAATTAATTAGCCCTTTTATTTTCAGTTTATTCATTAAATTATTAATACTTATGGCTGATGTTTATTCATTCAATATTTGGCAGTTGTGTAGGTAAATGTATTAAATTTTAATAGCATCCTGTATTTAATTCATGATTAATTTACTATATATACAGTAATATTACATTAAGTGATGTGTAAATACACCTCTGCTAATACTGAAACACTTTTTACTTTAGGTTCAGCTTCTACTTTCAGAGGCTCGCCTTTAAACCCCTCTAAAAGAAAAAGTTGGTATATATGACAAGAAATGTTTACCACTGGAAGAGTAGTTGATGAAAGCTGCAAACTCTGAAGCCAGCCTCTCGTTGCTTGCAAAGGCGCATACACAGGCGTGGAAGTGAAGGCAGGGCTGTGCTGTGAGTGCGCTAGGAGGAAGGTTAGAGCTCACTGATCCAACTGCTCCATCCACAACAGGTTTATTTTTTCTTGTGTTACCTTGGCAGGCACACTGAAAGACACTTCTCTCGCCCTTAACAGCCTCTGACGGCCCCACTGCTCCTACAGTGAGATGCAGAAGCCCCAGAGGATGTTGAGAGTCAGTGTGGCACTTCACCACTAGCGTGTCTTTGGAAACACGCTGCACCAGGGGCCCAGGGGACTCCGTGGCCAGCCTCCACAACTCCTCTCTAACTTGAATGGAGACCTGCAAACCCTCCAGGACAGAGCTTTTGAAAGTTAGGGGTGCTGCATGGTTCTGACACTCTATGGCTTGCTTGATGTGGATGCAAAGGCTGTCAGAGGACTGTTTGGCTGCAGATGATTCCGACTCGCGCTGATTTGACTTCTGACCCTGCCTGCAAGTATGCAAAAAGCATCGCCCCAAGTTGATGCGGGTCAGAAGAGTGGCCCCGTCCCCAGTTGCTATGGCAGTGTCAGTAGGAACTAGCTCAACAAAGCCCCACTGCGTAGCTGTGGTTCCTCTTCCTTTGTGACACACCGAAAACACCTGTGCTCCTCCACCTGAGCCGCCACCCAGGACTTCTCCATCCCCTTGCTCTTTCCCCTCTCTCTCATTGCTATCTGTTATCACCTTCACCACTTGCACTGCACATTTCTTTACGTTTTTACCCTCTGAAGAAACATTCCTAAGGGACACTCCACAGGCCTTGTTCTTGCAGCTCAGTCCACGGGTGCCGTTATAGACACCACACTGAGGACACTTGCGAATGCCCCGCAGCGTGGCTCTCCCCAGGTTGCAGAGAAAGGCAGGGGTTGTGGAGGTGGGTTTTTTACTGTCTCGCTGTTTTATTGCAAGATTGGCCTTTTTGGTTGCCGTCTGAGGAGAGGAGGGTGAGAGGATGTTGGTTGAAGAGGAGGCAGTTATTTCACTGTCCATTTTGGGGCTCAGCTGGGCATAAATGGATTCAAACCTTGACAATAAAATAGAGAATAAATGTCAAGAAAATGCATCTATATTTTCTGTGTAAGATCTTATTAGGCTTTTATTAATGTTAACTTAAATTAAAATGACATTCATATATTATTCTCGCAGTTTAAATGTTTACAACTGCTTCAAATGTATAAAAGCTACACCAAACTCGTCGTGAACGCATCAGCTATGTCACGTATGATATTTCTGCGCGTGCTTTTTGAACAAATGTTCAAACTACCTACAATCCGTCCCTGTTTGGTCAAATCCAGCTCCACTCAAGCCTCCAAAACCGTCTCGGCCGTCGCCATTCCTCCTTACATCCAGATAACCGCATTGCGCCTGTAACGACACTCCCAATTGGACGATGGCGATCACGTGGGAAAAAAGCCTAGGCGGGCGTCTATGGAGAGTTGAATCATGGGAAGTGTAGTCGATTTAAATCTGCAAGCGGAAAATTTTATCGATACAGCTATTAAAATGTTTTTAATTGTCGAGAAATGCGTCAAACGATTAATAACGCACTTGTTAAATAGAATGTTTTAATGTGTGTGTAATTAATCTCAAACATTAAACATTTCAAGAAGAAAACTGCCAACATAAATGGTAAATGGACTGTACTTCATGTTGACCACTCTTTTCTCTAGTCTGTGCTCTTAAAGCCTGGTAGGTGGCAATCAAACCTTTAATAATCCTTAAACTATGGTCGTGTCCACATGGAGACAAAGTTTTAATCATTTGGTCTACATGGAACTGGTGTTTTGGGAGCCAAAAAATAAAGAAAATAATTAATAAAGGTCCCAAAGTGAATAAATATGTGAACATCACCGCTTCATTAATATGTTTAAAACCCATACAGATGTCTTCTGCCACCTCACCTGTAGCCTGCATGTGAAAACCCCACCGGCCTCTACAACAATGGCGGATTACTGTTTTGCATTTATGCTGCAGAGGCTACTGAAAGTGATATGGATTTTAGAGCTTTTTTTAAGCTTAATTCTCCATCATCTTCTTGGTAATTTCTTTTACATCACACAAGTTCATGCGCTTGCTTCATGTATTATTTAGTTTTTGGTGCATTTCTGTGCCATCATTTTAGTGTCATTTACAAGCCTGGCACACATGGTAAAAAGACTGTACTTACATAGCACTACAACATGTTCAATGGTTTTGTGCTGGCACACACATTTCTTAAAACAATTCTTTGTGTGCACCAGCACATCTGCTCCTTTAAGTATCCAATTTTTCTAATTTGTCATAACCAAAGCAACTCCACCCTTACAGGAGCTTGGCGCAAAATCAAACACGAGGCTTGCTGACTATTTTCTCAGCTGGTTTCAAGGATGAAATGCAAACAGTGTAAATGTAGCCTGTTTTAAACATCAGCATTTTAATGGGACAAAAGCAAAAAAAAAAAAAAAAACACAAACCATGTTACTGACGTATCAACAGAACTTCTCTTGCCAAAACATAGGCTGAAAACATTCATAGGCACTGCCTACTCTTGGGTGATTTTTGGTTAAATTAAAAGTAACTCACTTAATAAGGCAACACAATGGATCTTCCAACTACATTAAGATGACTGTGGCCACAGTGTAAAAATCTGATCCTTATAAGTGGGTTTCTTAATCTATAAAAACAATCACTAAATTGTTGTAAAACAGAATAACTTAAATCATGAATTTCTGGTCAATCTATAGGCTTCTGCATTACATGGCAATGCTGTTTGTCCTCCATGCTGCTGGAAGAATGAAATGATGCCCTTTCTACTGCACATGGACCAGCACCAGACGGGGATGCTACGGTCAAACAGCTGTTTGTCGTCCATTTTCACCCAACCAGGAGCAAGCACGCTTCCTTAACATGTCTTTATACAGATTCAGTACAATTTAACAGACTGCTTGGTTATTTACATAAAAACAGGCTTCCAAATAAATCACAAAGTGGAATGCAAAAACAAAGGAAAAAAAAATCCTAGTATTTCAAATTTTGTGAAAAGATAGCCTTAGATATTTGTGCAATATTTGTCTGCCCATAAGTAAGATAAGAGTGGCAGTAATCCCTGCAATTGTTTTGAGATAAACTAATTTAAAAAATAAAAGTTGACAGCCACTTAACATTTTATAAACAAAACACAAAAAGGTCTTGTGTGTCATATGGTTTGATGGTGTCATCTTAACTTTTCCGCAATCCTGAAATCAAAACACAAAAAGGCAAAAAGCTCTTTATACAATGTCAGCATTTTTAAGTTGCACAAAAGAAAAAAAAAGTCTCTTTTCTCTACCATATCTGTAGCAAAAAAAAAAGTTGGTATAGTCCTTTTTGTTTCAGGGGAAGATGACCAGGATATTGTCTTGGTGAGTAAAAGCATCAGTTCATGCATACACACACGCTCGCACGCACACACACTTCTTATCCACAGATGGGATTCTCCGTCTGTTCAGTTCGGTCCAGGAGGTGATGTGAAGGAACGCTGACGTCTACTTGTTTTGTTGCATCCATCTTCCTTTCAATCTGCCCACGTCTACTTTACAGAATGACAACACCAGGAGAGCTTTCCGAGACGGGTGCATTGATTTTGTAGCCGTGAAAAGAGCAACAATGAGATCGACAGGCTCCAGCAGAGAGAAAATAAAAACCTCTTTGTCGATACGAGTCTTGTGGCTGCGCTGAAATACTGTGGACTATTGAGTGCTTTCTGTAGCGGAGTTCGTTGCCTCTCCTCCCTGTATGATTATTAAATATTGGTATAAAATTCTGCCCTTGCTCTTTGACTCTGAGGGGCTGAAAAGAAAGAAAGCTGCTGTTCTAACATATTTAATCTGCTTAATTTGTCTCTTTAGCTAAACTTCCTGTGCTAGAAATATCTTGACATGTTGTATAATTTACATTTGGCCAGTAATACACCAAACAATAAAATGGGCCCAGGAATGCAAGGTGCATTAGCAGTAGCTTTAAACAGTGTTCAAGTGTGGATCGTTATCTTTACACTTGCAGATTTTGGGCAGTGGGTGAGGTTTTGGGCTGGTAAAGTAGAGAAAATGGCGTACCAGCTTCAATAACAGTAATTTTGTGATGTGACAGACAGAGCACATCTTATGCACTCGTTCCCCAGCAGAGTATCATCCTTATGGCCTCGGCCGCTTACAGAGGGCTACCGTAATCAGTGGGTGTGGTAACCAGCGGTGCCCATGCCTGCCTGGTTGGTTAGCACCGTCCCGTTGACTCCCTGCCCAGGCTCCACCATGCCTCCATTGCTAATGGCGCCCACACCTGTCCACCCAGCTCCAGCATGTAAATGACTGTAAAAAGAGAGGAGTGGACAGGAACCTGATCAATATGTAGTCATTTTGAGCTTCAGATTAACTCTGGACAGCTGTGATAAGTACCGTACAGGCCAACTGTCTTAATATTAGAACAAACTGTTATAATCTGGATAATAATTAATGAATAAGAAAGAAAGAAAACTGCATCAGGACAGGACTCAATGAGGAAATAAAATATTGTCCAGCAATATTCCACTCACTTGTAGCCCTGCTGATCCCAAGTCTGTCCATAGACACCGTAGCTCGGTACCTGCCATCCATTGGGCACATACTGACCAATCTGCTGTGTGTTGCTGTACCACTGACCCCACTGACTGTAGGGCTGCGCTGCGAAGCTCAGCGTGTTCTGCTGACATACAGATTAATATTTTAGGGAGCAGAATATCACATTGCAGGAACATCGAACAGAAGTAAAGCCAAGATCTCTTAGTTAAAGGTGTGGGTGCAGTCTACAAATGCATAAGAAGTAAGAAATCTTCCTACCTGTGCCATCTGTACCTGCTGTATGGGACCCTGGACCATATCTGTTGTTTCTTTGCCCCAATAGCACTTCACAACATAGCCCTCTATGGAAGTGCCATTGACAGAAACTATGGCATGAGCTGCTGCCTCATGAGAGTTGAATCTGTGCAAAGAAAAGAGCGTAGATAGATTGGTGAATATCAAACTATCCAACAAAGACAGCAGGTTTATTCAACAGCTCCCAAAAATTTAGGCTTAAATTAGGCCTTGAATAATGGCACTGATTACATGCGTGTGGCTGCCACCACATGTGGCCCACAAGGAAATTTGCCATGAAGAAGACGTCCTATATTAGGACCACTTCTGGCTCACAAAATACTTGCTGTAATCCACGTCCAGGCCAACAACTGACATCTGGACCACATGTGGCCAACAGGAGTCTTGCCATAATCCAAGCTCGGCTGGCTAGTGACATTCTGTCAACTTCTGACCCACGCGATACTTGCTAGTGCTTTAACTAAGCCACAAGGGACTGTAGATGTAAAATAGCCATTTGACAAATTCAGCTACATTTACAGTAATGTCTACTAATGTACAATGTCCCTGTCAAATAAACCCAATAAAAGAAAGTGCCAACAGTAGCCTGTATTCAGCCCAAACATGTCTGCTATCTGGGTTGCATCGTTATGGCATCAAATAAATCCATATTTCATCTGACAGGCATCTTAGAAAATTAGTGTACCTCACAAATGAGTAGCCTTTCTCTGGGAAAACACGGATTTCCATTATTTGACCAAAAGGTGAGAAGGTCTGTCTCATAATTTGCTCTGTGAACAAAAGAAATAAAGTTTTAATGTTCAGTTTATCATTTTGAAAGTGCAGGTTAGTGTTAAACTATACCTTACCTGTGAGACCTGTTGTGACTCCTCCGCAGTAGACGGTACAGTTACTTGGGCTGGACTGGTTCACCACCTCATCAAATGATAGCTGCTTGGTATTGGTTGCTAAAAGGAAAGAACAAAGGGTGACATAGTGAACTAGCTTATGCTGTATATTCCCTCTATTACTGTATGCACTCCCAAAAATGCCAGATAGAGGCAAGATTTTCTTCAAATCCTTTCATACAGACTACTAGAGAGGGAATGAGCAACCTAATATTAAGCATATGAAGACGATGACATGATATGACCAATCAGCTATTTTCAGCTTCAAGTTTGTGAAGTCTTACAAGTTTGTTTTGTTTAGCTATTTATTGAGTAAATCCAGGCTAAAAAGATACAATATCTGTAGAGAAAATTATAAACAGTCTGCAGATGAAAGCCTGTTGTCCTAGATGTTCTATCAAATTGTATTTAATCTTTAAATTCACAAGTAGTTTCCCCATTTCTTCCATCATTGTTAATGACTGATAAAAATTTGGAGGAAGTCAAAGTGAATTTTTTCCTTTGAGAAGCACCTACACAGTGGTGGTGTTCTGGGCCAAATACCAACAACCATCACCATATCCATCAAACATCAGTCTAAAATTATACTTGATCACTGTGAACTTACTTTCATTCATGGCTTTGGGAGCAGGCTTCCTCGTGGCCCAGTTGGTCCTGATCTGCCTTCCTCCCAGCCACTGACCTCCCATCTGCTGAATGGCATTCTCTGCATCCTGAGAGCACAAAGAGCACCAACAAAAGAAATCCATATTTGATCATACTTGAGGCCATCTTTAAATCCAGTCTGTTAGCAAGCAAACTGGATTTGTGTGTCCTCTGACATGCTGTCACGACTGGCACACACACTCACCCATTTGTTGAAAAAGGAAACAAAGCCGTAGCCTTTAGATTTACCCGTGGCCATGTCTTTCACCACCCGACAGTCCCTGTGGATAAATACCAGAAAAAAATCTAATCTGAATTCATGTCCTGAAAAGTTTAAAGCGTGGATCAACCACCAACCAACCAGATTTTTCCCTGCAGCAACACACAAGACTCAAATTAATGGTTCATCAACAGGCTTGTACAGACCTTGACAACAACTTCTGGGCTCACCATTTCATTTGAATTGGGTGTGCTGCAGCAG
The DNA here is from genome assembly GCA_026261665.1 of Melanotaenia duboulayi. NCBI lineage: Eukaryota > Metazoa > Chordata > Actinopteri > Atheriniformes > Melanotaeniidae > Melanotaenia > Melanotaenia duboulayi. Next base: position 6,392,756 of record CM047993.1, on the reverse strand, counting down.
GGAAATGTCTAAAACAAGTTAAAAGTTCATCCATTTCCAAATTAATTGATGTTTCCATACCTCAAAATGGTGACGTTTAGTCCAAATTAACCATTACATGTTTATTTAATGATTGTATTGAATGCTTGCCACAAAATAATTCTGATTCATTTCTTTATTTATAAGGTTTACAATGATACAAATTATTTAAGCCCATCTAAAATCAGCTCTCAAGGACTTTTAAAAGAAAACAAACATACATAAATGCTATGGTAATCGTTATACGGAGGGTACTCACGATATTTTCCCAAATGGAGCGAATGCTGCCTTTATGTCATCTGTGGTGATTTCTGGACTCAAATCTCCGACAAAAACATGGAAGTGACCTTTTAAAAAAAAAACAAAAATACACATTTTGATCAGAAAATATTAAGCATACAAAAAGAAATGATATATTTGACTATTTAAAAATAATCTTCAGAAACAGAGCGGGTCTAAATTTAAGCAGTTTTACATGTGTAATGGTCACATTAGAGGAAGCAGACAGTCCAATTCCTTACTTTCCACTGGGGCTGGGCAATATGGCCTAAAAATAAAATCTTTGACTTTTTTTAATCCATTTAATCGATTTTGCTTCTTTTATTTCTTAAAAACATAATAATCTTATTAAAAACAATATTATACTTGAAGCTTTTGAATGTCAAATGTTTGTTTTGAATAACATCAAAAAAATTAATAATATAACTTTCCCACCATAGAAGTTGTGTTATTTCATGTCTTAATCTGGATCCTTATCATATGAGATCCACTGCAGAAATAATTCCCCTGATGTTGGTCGTCTTTTAGTGAGCACAGCTAAATTCCAGACGTGACGCTCACTTCACTGTAAACCTGTTAGAGCTACAAAAACTGTTCTGGTGCAGAGCGAGGGCCGAGACCGCTGCTTACTATGGAAGCCCAAGGATAGCGTTTGTGGTGCATATAAAAGAGAGGAAAAAATCCTTATTTTCATAAAAAATAAATAGTCCCCCAAAGAAAAGAAATTTTGATTTAATCAATTAACCATCGGCCCCATTTTCCACTTCCATCTAGGCTGCAGAATGCTTGTATAAAAGTGTGGATGTCACAAACTTTTAGTCATAAGAAATCAATGTGAATTTCTAGAGAGATCATTGGGGTGTATGTACAAACGCCTCCAGTAAACAGAACATTTAATATTAGATGAGCTCCTTACTGCTCGTGTCTTTCTTCTGGCTCGTTGGTGTTGTGGCCCAGTTGACTTTCACCTCCTGAAAGAAAGACAGATGCAGAAAGCGAGGAAGGAGAAAAGGTGAGATGTGAAGCCTGCTTGTAGGAGAGAGGAAGCTTGTCTTTCTCTGATTAGAGGGTTTGTCACACACCAGCTTTACTAAAGGTCAGATTTTGTGATTGAAGACTTAATAAGATGGTCTCTGTAAGCCACATTCGGATTCTTAAACCACCAACACAAACTGATTATCCATCCTTATTTAATTTTACAAACCTCTGCATTAATAGACACAGTAAAATACAGTGGCGTACTAAGACTTCGCCTTTATAATCAGGAACATTTCATTCTCAGTCTAGTAATAATTTGGAGCAAAACTGTAGGAAGTAAGGTCCAAATAACAAGGGACTTACAAACAAGTGATTTTTACGAACTTGTTATACTCCTCAAATGGTCCTTCAATACCTGTTGAGGATAAAATATTTTCAACTGAATGTATTTTTCTTGAAGTTACTCTTATGTGGATTTTATGTGGAAATAACTTTGCAAAAGAACACACAGCAGTAAAGATGTAGGGGGGACAGAAGAGCATCAATTAAAGTAGATCAAAGAATGTGTTACATGTTGCATGATCACACAGCAGGGCCACGATAAATTAATTCATACACAGATGGAAACTCACTCAAGGAAATTGTCATTGAAAACAGGGACAGCATGGAGCATGAAGTGGCAAAAGACCCAAAGAAGCACTGTATTTACACAACGTTATTTAGTGAACTATGTGTACTGTAGATTTAACCCTAAACATGTCACTACTTTATGAAACGGCATACATTATAGAGACCATTGTTTCTAGAAGCTACATGTAACTGGTTATTGACCTAATTTTGTAACCTAAAAACATAAAACATGATTTCATGCCTTATTTGAGCCCCAGACCAAATCTTTCTCATTACTAAACACTGGTGAAAGTTTTAGGAGCACTGTTTAAATTCAGCTCTTTACCACAAAACCTTAAATGTTTTGTCTTGAGTACATTATTGATAGTCTGGCAAAAAAAAAAAACAGTGTGCACATAAATGAGTTGTAGTTTAAGCACAATAATGTATTTCATCCCAGTCACACAGTATGGTTTTACATTAATAACACGTCTATCATTAGAAATGCTTGCTTGTTTCACAATGGTCCTTATTTTATATAAAAACATGACAAATTTAAAATAATTTGACAGTATAATGAAACTAAGACAATTTGTTGGCAGATTAGATGTGTTGTAATTATGAATTATCTCATTTATTGATAAAAACTACACCAACTATCTTTTTTGCACACAGTGGGGTCGCAGACCTTCTGCAATGTCATACAACATCTATCCAAGCCTGTGGCTGTTTGTCCATTTTCTCTGCTAAATATTTAGCAACACTAAAAAGGGAGCCCAGTGAAACCATCAGAAAGTTTCATCCATTAATTACCAGCCCATTTTGAGAGCAAGGGGTTAGAAACGGCAGCATATGGTGATTCAGTTGAGACACTAAACAAAAAAGAAAAAAGATCTTTACTCACACTATTTGAGTCTAGATGTCTTGGGGAATATTTTTGTTGACACATTGTTTGGAAATATAATTCAGACTTGCTAAAATCTGAAGGTCTGATTAATTAAAAAGATCCCACAATGCAATGCATAAAGCAAAAGCACAAAATTTAAAGCATAAAACAATTACTCTTATCTGATTTGTAAAAATGAGCATTCAAATGATCTTTGTTGATTACCATGTATTAATACCACAAGAAGTAAGAAGGCAGGAAACAACTCCAAAAGGATCTCACTGGTAATCCAGATGCATGTTCTTCAACACTGTTAAGCTTCACAGCAGCAAGATAACAGATCAAGTGTGGTGTTCCCACCCTCATTATTTAGACTGTGCACAGAAGAAGGATGTGCGCAGGGGAATAAAAGAAATTAGGTGATGTGGAGCAGAAAGAAGGAAGTAAGATAGGGTTTAACAAGACAAGTTACTCCAAGTGGCTTCACTTCAAACCCTGCCCACCCAGCCTTGCCCTTGGTGACTCACCCACGAGATATGATAGCTTACCTTACCCAGTATTTTCCGACCATTCATGGCTGCAATTGTGGCAGTAGCATGTCTATGCTCATAGAACTCCACAAAGCAGTACGGATCATGACCTGCTGTCTAAAGTGGACAAGAAACAAAGATATTTTAACTCACTGAGGGAAGGACACATCTTGTAAATGACATCAGTAAGCATTAAAATGGAAGGAAGCAGTGCTCCTGCACACTGGAAAGAGCTGAGCATAAACAGGATGAAACAAAGCAATCAAGCAAACACATCAGATCACAGGAGTTATAAGCAAAGCATATATGTAAAGTGTATATGTATGAATTCTCAGGAGAAAAAAAGGTTTTGCTGTTTTTTCATACGTAAGAAGGAGGAAGTGGCAACATACTTCCGTGGGGCGGAAGAAAAAAAGAAGAAAACAAGACTCACATCTACTATCATTTTGCAGCTTTTGCAGGGGCCAATCTGACCAAACAACTCCAAGATGAGGGCCTCCGTCACGTCCCGGGACAGATTTCCCACATACCTGGATACATAAACACAAACCACAGAAAGAAGTACTGTGTATTATTGTGATGGCAAACAGATCTTGTTTGAGTGGTGGTGTAGCAGGAAGCTTTCTCACAAATGTCTAAAGCTGGTTTCTTTATGTTTCATTTAACAAGGACACATTAAAACCGTGAGGAAGTAAAAATCTTAAAATGCCACTTGGTTTTAAATTATTTTAAACAAAATGTACAAAAAATAAAGAAATACTTCATCAGCAGAACTACCACAAGAGTGTTTTATTGATTTTAAATAACTGGAAAAGAGATTATTCTACAAAAATAAAAACTTTACAGAGTACAAACACATTTTAATTTTTTAATTAAATACTTTTCCTTGTTTAGACATTAAAAATGGCTCCAAAAAATATTGAAAATCTTGAAATAAGTAAAAATTGGATGAGTATATGATGTGGCTTTGAAATCCAGTAATTACTTTTTACTTTTGACTATTTAATCTATTATGGTGGGAAAAAATTGTAGATTGAGGTACTACAGCTCAAATGAATCAATTACCAAACTTAAGTGTTTTTTTCAAGCTCCAACACAATAATAGCCTGCCTACAATGATACTAATACAAAAGTGTCTTTGCTCTGTGTGGTTACATGAGTCAAACATCCTGCTGTTTTTTTAACTTTTTCCTCTGGGAAATCATCATCATAGTAACTACACCCCCTACTGTTTATGTAACTCCACCCACTGCCACATGTGAAAAAAAAACACCAGAAACTGCAAGGGTTGGGGTCCAAGGTGTGGGGGTAATCAGGGGGTAGAGATGGCGGAGTGTAAACACAGGCAGAAATGAATGAATGACGGAGAGCAGCTCAGCGGGCACTAGCAAGATGGAAATACAGATTCAGATTTGAGGTGGAAGGCTTTTCCCTTCCAGAATCCTCTCAGCTATACAATGCAGTGGTGGAAGAACGAGGTGGTCCTGAACCGTACCACTCAGAGCTGTTAAGCTCAATACATACTCCACGAGAAGCGAGAACTTCGTTCTCGCTCTCGAGATCACAAGAACAAGAAAAAAGTTTGTATTGCTCCAGTCATTTCATACTACACGAGAAGCTTCATCCTCAACGGGCAGGATAACTGCAGGGGGTGGGTGTCTGATTTTATGTGCAATAAACAGCTGACCGGGTTATTTCATATTTAACGAGAAACGGGCCTTTTAAGAGAACCGCAACCTGTCCCAATTCACGTCCGTGAGAGCAAAATGAAGTCATTTTACACTGGCCTCTGCAAACTCAAGCAGGCGTTAGCGACTCGCAGCAGGTCGTGGAAGCTACAGGAAGAGCTGCGGCCACGATTTGAGCTGTTGTCTGTCGCTAAATGAGGATCAGCAGGTGAAGAATAAAGTCCAGTGTCTTTTACACCTCTCAAAAGCACAAATCCGTCCAACTGCAGCAATATTTTCTGAAAAGCTGTGTAAAAGTCCAGAAGTCTGAAACGAGTGAATCTGCATCAGATAACATGTTCACATCCATACATATGCGTCGTGGCTGTGGTTTCTATGCCTGCAAGGCGAAGACCTGCCTTTTATGCATTTGGAGGGAGGGGACTGTGAGGGTTTTAAATTTTTCGAGACGAAGAGGAGAACCAAGTTTACCTCTAGGTCATGAAAAACAATACCCGGTTTTACCCTGTAGGGTCGTTTTGAGTCATTTTTGATTAACAAATCCTGTTTTTTAAAAGAAATTTTACAATGAAAAATTTGGTGGTTTTCATCACATTTAAGTAACATGTTTTTTACAGCTCAAAATAATACATTTTAGGGTCCTTTAAGTACAAAATTATTGAACACTGTCTTGAAGTTACATATCTAAGTTACTTGGTCAGATGACACTAGTTACAAAAATCATGACTAGTAGAGTCTAGCAATGGTCTGAAAAAGATTTAAATGGTCACATTTTTTATGTATTTAGCAGCTTAACAAATGACCTGCTCTTTACAATAAAAAAAAAAAACAATAAAACAAAACCTCTGCAGGAATATGGAACAATAAAGCATGTGGGGAGCAATCAGGCCGGTTTTAGTCTAGCTGAGCGTATACATGCAGAAATTACTTGACTTTCTAGATTCCCAGTACACCAGTGGATTTCTGTGGGTCCATTTCCAACAAAGAGTTGTTTTGCTTTAGAGAGCATGTAAAAAAACTGAGAATATACATATATATAATTAAATACATAACTTAAAAGAAATTAATAAATAAATCCTAAAATGGATAAAATCTAAAGGCTTCAAAATGGTAGATGTACCAATAGGAGTCATGGTGGATGTGTCAAAGTACTATCATCATTTGATAAATAAAATTCTACAAATTTAGCAGGTTTTCTTTCTTACAGACAAAAAAGTTTCTTACTGGAAAAAAAATGCCGTTTTAAAATGATTTACTGTCTTCAATTTTCTATGAATATAAAAGCCTGGAGAGAAAGAAAGATCTATACTTTTCAAACAGCTAGAATCAAATATATTTTACATGTTCTCTCAAGGCTGTAACATTCAATAAATAATTCAATCTGAGAACAATTTTGTAAGTATTATGTTGGTTTAANCATTCAATAAATAATTCAATCTGAGAACATTTTTGTCAGTATTATGTTGGTTTAAACGTCTTAAGATTGTCAACATGGAACTGAGACAACTCTTTTCTCTGCAAATTATTTGCAGACTAAATTAGTTGTTTATGGGTTAAAAATACCAGCAAACAGGCTTATGTTGACAATAATGATTAATAATAATGATTATTAATCATAATAATGATTAATAATAATAATAATAATAATAGTAATAATAATAATAACTTCTCAATAAAAAAAAACACGTTAAGGCCCGGCTGCAACTTAATATAAAAGCAACAAATTAGCTCGAAATGCGGCCACATTTGGGATACAAGAAAATGCAAATGTATGAAAACAGAGAAATCTTAAGACAGCTTGTTCCAAACGAGTCTGTAATTATAGCATTTAATGATAAGCCAAACATAGAGTGCAGCAAGGGAGAAGCAACATTACTGGAATATCAGCTACTGTCCTCGCTTGCCTCGCTGCAGGCTTTAAATAGATATATGTTCATCATTCTCAGATGTATAAACATAATCAGTTTCATAACCAAATTAGAACCAGCATCGAGGCTTGCGCTCCATAACGTTTCTATATAAATACGTTCCCAGGCCTGTAAGATAACGGCTAGAACATTACCTCCTTTGAACAGGCCGGTTGTTTAATGTTTTTCAGCTCACAGCAGGACTTCACTGCGGTGTTCAACACCCTCTGGTACATTTAGCGAACCTCACACACCAAACATGACTTCTTTTATGAACATTTCTACTTTTACATGTGTTTTTTTTTAAGGGTGATGTGTGAAGCGATGCGTAAATCAAGATTTTTCTGGAACTAACTAGCTTGCTATCTAGATAGCATTAAGCAGTGCTGATTTTAAAAGGTATTTGAATCATTACACCATGTTAGCTTGTTATTGAGACATTAGGTGGGAGATGTATGAAAGAAAGGACCCAAGTAAAAGAACATTAAAATGTAATATTTCAAAGAATGAACTGATATAAAACTGAAGTGCGCTAGCCGTAGTGCAATGTTACGTGACGAATACAAGCATTTAGCTCGGTAACGCAGTCACACACTTACAGGGTTTTAGGCTGCTCATCGTCCATTCTGTCTCACTTGCTGGCCGAAAACAAGTCGCGACCCCGAGAGAAAATCCACGACTGTTGCGGGCAGCTATCTGTTGCACCGTTGAGATATTCTTATAAGGAATGTGAAGGGATTTAAAACCGCTGCTAGCTCCAGAGTGAACAATGGGCTGCCGACAAAGATGGCGGAGCGACCGGGGCCTACTCGAAGCGCGCGTGCGCAGTAGTTCAGCCAAAGGCGACTCCTTAGTCAGATTGCAAAATAGTGCCAAGTGGCAATCACGGAGCAGGACAAACAGTAACAGCAACTCCTGACTTACAAAGTGTGATGCTTAATTACAGCAAATTTTATCCTTTAATAATTTTTAAAGAGATAAAAGAATCAGGCTCATCAGATGAATTATAAAGATGTGAAGTGGGTTGTGAGGCTCAGATGGCATTTTATTGCAGGAGGTAAGTTGTGTACACTTTCAGTTTAAATGATTCTTAAAAACAGCAAAGTTCAAAAGAGGCTGACTACATAGAAAACTGCTTTTGAAAATGGTTTACACACAAGGGCAAATGTAATTTATTAGTGTTGAAATGAAAAAATAACAACCACATATCTAAATATTTACTGTTTAAAAACATGTTCAGCGGGACATAAATCAATTGTGTAATCACTCTGTAAATCTAATGGAGTTTTTCCAAAATAATTCAAACTTGGCAGGCACAGAGTAGTTTGTTTAGAGAGGGATGTTCTAGTTTTTCAGGAATGGAGCTACTTCTACTCTCTGACTTTGGTTGTGAAATAAAGTGTTTTAGGCCATCATGCTGCATTCAGTAACAACTGGTAACTCAGAATTTCTAACTTCCAAACAGGGAAGAAGAAATTTTAGTAACTTGGGTAATGTTTGTCAACCCCAACTTTTAGCAATTCATGTCGTTCTCCAAATAGACCACTTCCTAAGTAAAGTCTTTCTTTGGTTTTTACCCAATAAAATAAAACATCAGCTACATTACATTTTGCACCATTTAAGCTCATTTTCATCTTCAGTTTAGTGAACTTGTCTTTTGATGAGCATCTGCTAAATGGTGCCATGTTTTTGTTTTTTACAATTTCTCACTGATGAGATTCATCAAATGCTGCATCACATTTGAACACCAGCTGAGATAATGTGCCTGAGACTGTGTGCATATTCACGATTATCTAAAAAATGCCCCTTCATGTTTCTGGATTCAACTAAAATCATTAAAAATGATCAACTCACAGCATAACACAATTTACAACCATTTTCACTGATTTCTTTGATGCTTCTTTGGTAGCTTTCTGTACAGCATTTTAGTGTGTTTACATCACTTTATTTTTTTCAAGACTTTGCTCAGCAAAATCACAAAAAGTCACTACCAACAGAACCACATCCTGCTTTCTTCCTCTTTAAGGTGGAATTATGTAAACCATTTTAAATGTAAAGTTAGAAACCTGACTTGTTGAGTAAGATGCTTCAAGTAGAACTTTGTAAGCTATATTTGTCTGCTACTACTTTTATGTAAAAAAAAAAAAAAGACAAAAACAGTTTCCAAAGGTTTGGTTGTTTGCACACTGATGACACAGTCCTACACGTTGCACAGATGGGTGAACCGTCTTCTTTCTGTTAAGTCCCTTTCTCATCTTGGGCAGATGTTGTGGTCTGTGATGAGTTTCTCCATCCTCTTTATCTTGCGTTTGTTCTTGGGCATGGGTTTGTCATACATGCCGTTCTTAAGAAGATGCTCCTTGCTGTGATGAATCTGAGCACCGTGCTGCAGCTGGAAGGAGCACAAAGCTTTGAGCGGCCTCAGGAGAACCTGCAAAAAATTTTGAAAATGATCAATATCATTTCTGCTGAATCCCCTTCCAAGGCATCACATCTACACTCATTGACCATTTTATTAGGCATACATGTTTAATTGCTTGTTAACACAAATATCTAATCAGCCAATCACATGGCAGAAACTCAATGTGTTCAGTCATGTAGACATGGTGAAGACGACTTGTTGAAGTTCAAACTGAGCATCAGAATGAGGAAAAAAAGGGGATTTAAGTGACTTTGAAAGTGGCATGGTTCTTTGTTGATCAGAGTGTTTCAGAAACTTTTGATCTACTGGGATTTTCACACATATCAATTTCTAGTGTTTGCAGAGAATCGTTTGAAGAAGAGAAAATATCCAGTGAGCAGCAGTTGTCTGGACCAGAATGGCTTGCTGATGTCAGAGAAATGGGTAGATTGGTTGGAGATGATAGAAAGACAACAGGAAGTCAAATAACCACTAGGTAAAACCAAGGTCTGCAGAATAGCATCTCTGAACACAACACGTCCGTCCTTGAAGCAAGACCACACCTGGTGTCTCCTGTTAGCTAAGAACACTGAGGCTACAATTCAAAGCTCGTACTAATAAAGTGACTGGTGAATGTGATGACACCTGTTAAGTAACTACATACAGACATTACATTAAGACCACCACATTCAATTTAAAATAAATTACAGTTCAAAGTTAAAGTTTTGGTGTGGGAAAGTTTACATGAGTACAGACAAGACTCTTTAAGAGTCAGTTGAAAACAGTCAGGCACTTTTCACAACTCTTTGTAGAGACTAAAAACAGCTAAAAGAGGCATAAACACCGGACATAAATATAATCAGGACTCAAAATTTATAGTGATGCTGCCTGGCGTTAGCAGGACGTGTAAGTGTTTACATGCTACAGGCTTGTGTCTCTGTGTTTTCATTTCCATTTAGTGGACAAATAACAATGAATGTTTTCCCAGAATTGACTATTCTATTCATGGAAAGCAAAAACAAAACATACTCTTAGAAAATAATCAAGCATGTCACTGCTTTACCTCTTGAATCTCATCATTCTGTTCCAGGACTGACAAGGCAACAGCAGCACATTCCAGTGTGGACAGACAGATGTTGGACGGTTGTGTGCGGATCACGTACTGACTGGACAGAGTCCTGTTGAGCTGCACCTAGTAAATCAAAGCAAATCAATAGCACCAATGTGGTAATCTCACTCTGCTGACATGGATTAAAGATACCATCCTCAATCAAATCAAGTCCTTTCATGTTCCAACAATAATCAAAGTACTCCTATACAGCAGTTATCAGCACATTGCTGAATAGTACTGAAAAGTACTAAAACATGTAGACTCTTAATCAGAGAACAGCTGGAGCTGCTAGTTGAAGTACTTAAAATGACACTATAACTTTAGGTCGGTTCAGTTTTGGCTGGGATATTTTCTATTTCTACTGTTTTGAATTAAAATACAATTAAATAAAACTTTCCAGGCATTACTAGAGCTTGAGTTTACAATATTAAAGCATGTCTAATTTTTTTATTAAATCTTCCTCTAAAATTCATTAAAAAAAAAATTCCTTTGTGGTGCAAATATTGTTATGCAATTTAAATGCGATTAATTGACTTTAATTAAATAAAATGTCTCTTATTAATTAAGCTAATTTTTTTAATCGAGTCCCACCCCTAGTAATTATTAAAAATGTAAAGGAAATTAAAGTCCAGGGTGTGATACTAAATGATAAACTCAGTCGAAGCCCCACATCAGAAACATATAGAACAAAGTAGCAAAAAACATCTCAATCATAAATGAAGCAGCGTTTATAGGGAAATGCAATATTCAAAATGGCGAAATAAGTTAATTTAATAATAAATATATTCAAGTAATAATAATTATTATTGCATGCATTATCATTATAGTTATTAAATACATGAGTACTGTTCCTATTGCTGATGATGACATTATTATTGTAATTATTATTATTACTAATATAAGTATATTATAAAATACATATGAGGCAGTTAAAGTTTGTGGCTAAGGGGGAGGGATTGGATAAATGATGGCTTTTTCCCACTGCCTTCAGACAAAGACTTTCTTTTCTTTTTTTGTATTTTCCTTTGGTTTTTTTCCTGTTTTTAAATTTGCCTGTTGTTTAAATAAACTGTCAAACTAACAAATACTGTATCTAGTTTATGTTAAAAGCATTAAAGTTAAGGAACAACTGATTAATTTTTGTTATGAATGAAACTTGTGGATGACATTATTACTTTGGATTTTTGTGTTATTAGCAGCAGTTTGTTTGGCTGCACAGTAAATTTTACACATTCCTTCTCTGCTGGTTTCTGGCAAGCGGCTGCAGAATGAAAGTTGTTCGAAAACAAATCAGGCCGGATTCATGTAGCAGACCAACACACTGTCCTGAACTATGAGGCAGCAAGGAGGAAATATGAGAAGAGAGGAGTAAAGATTAACACATATGCCCGCTTCAAGTGCCTGTACATTCCCCTTGAACTGCTGGCTGGCTTCCCAGCCAGATGGATCAGGCTCAGATATGTAGCAAGTGTCAAGATTAAACAAGGGGGTGTCTTCTCTAAATTACTGGTGCTGGGAGCAGGAGGAGCCATAAATGTGGCGAAGAGGAAATTATGAAGAGGTTTTGAAATACAAATCAGAGCAGAACCCTTCTCTAATCAGGTGGTTGGCAGGTGATAGACAGGATTTACACTTAGATGTTCAGGGTGGGTCTAGAACAGTTCTGATGAGGCCAGGCAGGAGCACCACAAATTTTTTAAGGGCCTAGATGTTTGTTAAAATAAGTACAAAAAGAAGAGGAAAAAAAAAAAAAAAAAAACACATAGCTGATTAATACAACTTAACTCAACTTTTAGATGCATCCCTTCTCCGGGTGGAAAAAACTGTGATGTTTGTTTATTTTAAAACATGAACCTTGACTGGCCTCTTTGTTGGTGGAACAGTTTCTCACCTCACATTAATGAGACCAAACAGTTGTACAAACCTGTTTCGGAAGGTGAAAGATGCTGTTTTTCAGGAACATGTTTTTGGCCTGACTCCAGGTGCCATCTATAATGATCACGTTGTGTTTTACGGCGCTGACCTCTTCATACTGTATCAATTCCTCCAGGTTCTCGGATTTAGGACCTGGGTATAGGATGAGTGTTCTGCTGTCACGACACACAGCAGCTAGCTCCGGGTTCCTGAGTGGAAATGAATAAATACAAGATCTAAGCCTATGTACAGACATGCGGAGACATTCAGGTTAAGAAACAGCTTACTTACTTTTCTTCATTAAACCGTCTTCCTACTATGACATTGCATTTTCCTTGTGGTAAACAAGCAGCAAGAAGGGGGACTGTGCGAAGTACTCGGCTCTCCTGAAAGCACCACAAAGTTATAAAACTTAATCAAAACCATTAATTAATGAGTCTAATTATTGTTGCCACAGTCATTAGCTGGCATGCTTGATTTATAATGAAAAGCAGCATACAACCTCTGGCTGAAAATGATGGTGTAGCTACTCTTGGAGGATGTTCATACAGCTTAAAATAACTAAACTAAAATTAACTAAAATAAAAAAAAAATTTAACAAATTTTTTTTTTAAGTTGTTAAAGCCTGTTTGACTTTTCTAACAGCTAAGATTCTTTGAGGACATTACAAATTAAAAATCAATACTCTTAGTTATGTTGCAGCTTTCTTGTACATTAGTACAAATCAGCTTTGCAAGTTGGAGCCTTATTTTTTAACAGTGTGCTTTAAATTTACATCATAAATAAATTATAACTTAGATCAAGATCCAGACTGTTTGCTGAAAATGTCACTGAGTTTATTAGTCGGTAATGAAGAAAGTTTTATTGTGCTTTCTTCTATGCCAAGATGACTTCTTAATTTTAAAAATAACCTCATCATCACCAAACCTCCTATCAACTAATAAGTGTCCAGAATTTCAGTGTCCATCTGAGCATTTAAAGTAAAGATAACAACTGATATCCCACATAATCAATGACCTAGTACGTTTGTTTTCTTCAGGTAGTGACCTTAAATGTTTAATGGGACCTGGATCATCTTGTTGCTCACAGAATATCAGTTTCATCAAACTATTCCCACTTCATGCCTGTTTCTCTTCAGCCTATTGTAACCATCTTCTGTTTGGGTAATAGTTGGTTAAGTAAGTTGTGTTTTTCTGGGTGTAAATCTAATATTCTATAGCTGTTTTCTGACAGTTTGGTCGTAAACACTGGCTATTAAATACTAATAACTAGTACGAACAGGAAGTATGCCAGAAATTAACATCGTGTTGAACAGTCATATTTAACATCTCACCTCTGCAGGATGCTGCACAACGTACAGACACGTGGACACCTCCAGAGGTTGTGGTGGAAGAAAAGGACAGAGACACACCTTCTGAGGGCGACTACATGGGAGGGAAAGTTGAAGACGTGAAGCTGTGATATCCCAGCTACTTCTCAGCCTATAGCCCCAGCTCTCTGTTTGAGCTGGTCTTGGGCTTTCTGTAACGACATAAATCTGTCCCCTCATTAAAGCATGCCAGATATGCTAGGACAAACAAGTGACAGGCGATTTTCGTCCTGCCTGCTTCCTCAAACTTTTTTACTCGGCTAGCTAGCATAAGCTTGAATGTAATTTAGCTCACCGGCACCGTAAACACATTGGTCTTCTCTCTCCGACCTCCACGGGAAGGGCAGCCAGGTCTTCAAAAGCATCAACTAACCCATCGTCTATGGAAGATATGTCGCAGGTTTCAGGGCAGTTTTCTTGAGGAGTGACAGGGGAGCACAAACGAGAAACATTGTCCATTGCGAAGTTAGCAACTAGCTAACTGCCCGATGATGCATTTGGTGTACCGCGGAAAAGGACAATACATTTATAACAAGTCAATGGTAAATGTCAATGGTACCTTAAAAAAGAAATTACTCGGTATGTCACATTTTTAGAACTTGACTTTATGATATTTAAACAGATGTATTTGCATTAGCTGCGATGATAAAATTAGGAAAAAAAATGTTGTTTAAACTTCGGAATTTTTGTGGCGTTATCTGAGTTTGAAAGTGGAAGTTCCGAGCCATCCAACGTAAAAATGCAACATTGGTACCAAAGCGCAATACGAGCGCTTCCGGTGTAGAATCATGAAACACAGAAAAGCCATGTCAGGCCAATAGTGAATCATTTTAGCTTTATTTATTTGTTATACCCCCTGATTTCTTTCTTCTTTTTTATTTTTTTAAGTTTGGATCATTTTGTTCACCCCCAGTAATCCATCATTATTTGTATCCTTTGCCATAGTATTTTTAGACGAATTTAATATTTCTACTTACATTTTTAAAATTTCAATAAAGTTTCAACTACATTTTTAAATGCCATTCTAGAATTTATCTCCTAATTTTTTTATTCAAATATTGTGTTAAAGATTTCGTCATAGAGGCAGCAAATAATTTTCTTTTAAAAAATGTATGCGTTGAGTTTTATAATCTGGCACCTTCTCTATATGTTCTTCTATACAACCTTCTCTTGTAACTAGAATAAATCAAGTGCACTAACTCCACCTACTGGACTGGAGCGTTGTCCAAAAAATCGAAAGTAAAAGATTAAATACAGAAGATTCTGTTATACTGAAACTGCATTGGGAATTTCAGCTCATTGCTGCCACCTGTTGGTGTGCTGGTTAGAAAGTGGACACACATATTTGTTACAGTGGGTGTCGCCAAATCCACTTTCCACAGTGAAAAATTACAAGACCCTGAAGCCTACAAACGTAACTATAATTCTGCCCAACCAAACTACCTCTGTGCTACAGACTCCCTCCGGTTTGTGTCCTATTTACACATTGTTTGCTCATATGCAATTTAATATCTCTGAGTGTGTTCTCGGGCTCCTCTTCAAGGTCAGCTCCGACTCAGGATCACTGCTGGGCTCCAGATGGCAAATTTGGATTTAGCTGCAGGTGCAAATAACACTTGTGTGTTCCAAGTCCTTGGCAAGCAAAAACCAGTATTTTAGGTTGTTGTTTCATTTAGATGTCTGTTCTGTGGAGAACAAGTGATATCCAGGAAATTCCCTCTAAGGTGATTTGTTAAACAGGTTTTGACATGTGACGTAGCAGAAATTGGGTTTGAGTTAGGGTGATGCACAGGAACAAACACACATAGTAAATATGTTTTAATACTGCATGAGGAAACATATGAACAATTAAACATGACATAAGAACCTGTCAAAATGAGCACATTTTGCAAATCTTTTTTCTTATTTGTTTACAAGTGTGTGCACAGTACACAGACTCCTAACTGAGACAAGGTGTCAGGTTAACAGTCAGAGGCTTATTTATAGCTGAAGATGTACCCAACGTCACATATGTGCTCTCACCCTTTTTATTTGCACTTGTGACCCAAACCTCTCCTTTCCAAGATTCATGCACATTGCTGCTTTTGCAGCAGCTGTTAATAACATTAAAGTTATTTACAGTATGTATGCAGCTGAATTAAATTCAAATTAGATTTTAAGACCAAAGAGGGATATATCTCTTCACAGCTCTTGAAATATTAAGTTTTTGGAAAACAATAACTACTAAAGGATAATACAGTTCCCTTTGTTTTTTGCTGGCCCAGCTGATGAAGCAACTGAAATATCTTCTTGTTTCTCTGGATTAATCTTTGTTTCAACTCCAGACTTAACATCTGTCTCCGTTAGTTCAGTTTGTTTAGCAACTGTTTCAGTCTCACTTCTTCTTTCTATTTCATCTGTTTTTACGTCTTTCTCTTCAGCTGGGTTTGCATCTCCGCGAAGCAGAGGCTCTGCAGTTTCACTGCAGTCTTTTGGACTTTTACTTTCTAAGGGGCCAGTTTCCAGCACAGCTACAGCGTTATTTGTTAGCATCTCTTCAGAGGCTGGCACGGTTTCCTCTCCATCTCCATCGCCCTCATCTGCGGTCTCTACAGGTGATGCCGTCTCTTTTTCCTCCTCCCTTTGCTCCTTTCCTTCAGCCTCCTCTTTTTCCTGTGTGATCACATCGACTGGAGTCAGAGGTGTTAGATCTAGACATGCTTTTGGAGAGGAGGCTGGCTTCCTTCTAGGAGGTGCAACTGGTTTGTTTGTATCTGAATCATGTTTCCGTGATTCTTCATCACTGTGGACATGGACATATTTTTTATCTTGGGGTGTAGGATACTCATCTGAATCTCCCCAGTCTGGGGGGAACTCAAAGGCTGAGATGCTGAGTGGCTCTTCGGGGGTTTCTTCAACTTTTTCAGCTGTTATAGAGACACTTTTTTGTGTCTTGGCTTTACTCTTTGTTGTTGTTTGTGTGTCGTCTTCTTCTGCTGATCGAGAGAGAGGCTCTACATCGCAGGGAGATGAATTGGCACTGGACCTGAAGAAGTCTGTGACACCTTCTGAGTTTTGTGTCTCATCCTTTTGAGAATTGGCCTGAATATCTTCAAAATCATACAAATCTTGGGGCAACCTCCGCAGATCTTCTTCTAAATAATTTTCTGTATCAGTCTGCTCCATCTCCACAGCAGGAGTCTCATCTATCAGGACGTATTTCTCCAAATATCCCCTGGCCTCCCGGTCTGAATGCCGGCTGTGGAAGGACTTTTCAGACGTCATACTTTCTGCATCCTCGTCTTTTTGCCGACTGCCAACTGCTTCTTCATACAGGTCTGTGTAATGGAAGGCCATGGCTTTCGGTTCCTCCAGCAAAATCAGGTCGATAATTTTCTGAGGTCCTTCGGGCAGGAAGATTGGAGTCAGGATTTCTTCTTGGCTTCCAAACAGACTGGAACCACTCTGTTTTGAGGGAAGCCGATGAGTTGTGCCTCCAGCTGCTCCATCTGCTGTATCCAGACTTTTCTCTGGGTAGTTTTCTGTACCACCATAGAAGACTTCATCTAGAAGCTCACTGGTGATTTCCTCCAGACTGACTGCATCTGACTTGTCATTGTCCACAGTTGTGGTGATGGTGTTGTCTTCAGCCTTCACAGGTTCATCAGCATCCTGGTTCGTAATTGTAGTTTCTGCCTCTGCCTCCGCTTCTTGTTCTTCCTGCCTCTGCATTATTACAGCAGGACTCCCAGGAGCCTGAGCATCAATCAAGGAGAACGCCTCAAAGTAGTCCATATTCCCAGCGGCTCCTCTGACTGGAGGTCTGGCCACTGGCGCTCCAGGTGGATCCATTGCACGAAGTGAAGGCTTGACCTGATCACTCATCTCTGCTTCAGCTCCTGGTATCAGCAGCTCATTGTCTTGGGTTTCCTCACTAGCTTTAGCAACAAGGCTCTCCTCCAAATACGACAGATTGTCCACCATTTCTTTGCTCTCTTCTTCATCCACAGTGGCCAGTTTGGGAGGAACGACAATGTTGAGGATTTCAAAGCCTTCGGCCACAATGCTGAACAGCCGCTGATCCTTATCCTCCAGAGGATCAGTCGCTTCCTCTTGGTCTCCTTCACCTTCAGTTTTCACATTTGGTTGCGAGACTTCCACCAACTCTGGCCGCCCTGAAACGTTTTCAGAGCTTCCTTCCAGGACTTCTTGTTTTTCCGCCTTGCTCTTCTGACTGCTTACCCTTTCTTTCCTCCGTCTTGAAATCATCTCCTCATCCATGACAAATATAATCTTGCCTGCTGGATGAGATCCAGGTGTTACCGGCCGCAGTCCAGTTGGAGAGCCGACATCCGCAGCTCCGGTTTCGGATGCCCATGGTGTGGTGCAGCGGCTGGGGGTCGTCTCCCAGGCGATCCCACTGTCCTCACCTTGCACCGTTACCATGGAGAAAGAAGAGTCCATCATAAGGCACTGCATCTTGGGTCGGACGCTGTCATCGTGGACGGCCTCACGCAAACTGAGACGCAAACAAAAATCATTTCAAAATATGCTGCTTGAAGTTAACAGTGAAGATCTATTTGTTCCTTTGATCCAAATGCACACTCCATCGTTCAGCCACAGTTGCAGCATAAACACAGACACACACGAGCTGGTAACCTCCATTTATTCAGACATTTTGCAGGAATTACCACAGAATAAACTCTCTCTACAGGAGCTAGTGTTAGAGTTAATATTAAAGAGACCTCATCAAAGGACACTCTGAGCTGCAGGAATTCATCCAGTGCACAAAATACCTGTTTCGAAGATTCTCCACTTCATCGCTGACATCAGCATTTTGTTCTGTAACATCATCCGACACCAACATTGTCATCTCAGCATCGACATCGGAGCGTGTAACATCCTCAGACACCGTATCCATTGTTTGCAGTATCTTGATGAATCTGCTTGAACCTCTCAACACGACTTAGCCCTGCTCTGTTGAACACTTCCTAAGCAAGCATGCTCCAGTTGAGTTTTCATGCTCAGCGTAATCTTGAAATAGAAAACTAGCTTCCCGTGTTTCATCTGAAGCATTTGCAACATGTAGAAGTTAAACTCTGTTGATGCTGCATGATGCCTTTCATCTTTATTATACAGTATGAAGTTCTCACGTTAATCTGGGTTAGTTATTGTGACGGTTGATTAATTTGAGCTTTAATAGTTAAGTAAAAAAAAACAACAACTTTATTTTACTTGCCAGGTCTATATATACTATGGGCCTGTATCCAATGTCATGAGTCAGTTTGTAGGTCTGGCACAGACAAGAATGTTCAATGTTCAGTTTGGTTTTTAGCTGTACAACAAATCTCATTATTAGAGTAAAGCAGGCATAAAGAAAAAGCAATTGAACTATTTCTGCTGTAAAAACATGTTTATGTGCTGCTAAGCCACATTAAGTTTATGTTATGGACCCCCTTGAAAACGAGATGTTGCATCTCAAGGGGCTATCCATTCAATAAATTCAAATAAGTTCATAAAATGGGACATTTTCTTTTTAAAAATATACTTTACTGTCTTTATGACCCACATTTGTGTTAAAATGTCTGCTTCACACCTGTTTATGCCAGTCAAGCATGCAGCGTGACAGGGATGCTACCTGATACTGACTGATTTTCACATCCCGGGTTTGCATATAAAATTTGACATGCAGCCCTGGGCAAGAACCCTGGGCTGCTCTTTATATTTAAATGTCCTGGAGAACATGAATTGGGCAGTAATTTCTTGAAATGCATGAAAAGTTAAGTATATGAGACAAAAACAGAGCTTTAAAACATCAAGTTCTAGAGTCTTTATTATCCCCTGGGAGCAATTAGTTTTACAGCCAGTAACAACAAGTACAATAAAAACAAGAACACATCATATCACAATATTTGCTTTGAGCAGCTTTTTCCTTCATCATAAGCAGCCTAAACCCTCTTAGACAAGTTGTATTGCCATTATTTAAATAGTATTTAGTAGTAGTAATAGATCTCTAGGCTTCTTGAAGGACCTTTCAAAGCTCTTTTTTGGATGTTGGTTGCGGTTTCTTCTGTTCTCTATCAACATGATCCCACGCTGCTTCAATGTTGTGATCGAGGACCTGGGGAGGATTCCTCCCTCCAGACTTGTTGCCATTTTAAATCCAGTTTTTGCATCATTTGGCCTTTCATTCCCATTTCCCTTCCTTAAAAATGGCTTCCTTACCATAGAGATTATTTCTGATGAGGCTTAAAGTCGACAGTAGATGGATAAACTAAGGGTCCAGATGTCTCCGGTCCTGTATCAGGACTTTGGTGGATTTTCTTCTATTTCTAGGACATCACGGTCAGGTTTTGTTTGTCTTTTTTAGGACTGACATTTAGCATTTTATTTTCCTTTTTAATTAATACAACTAAAGACATAGAAGTCAATTGTGTGTCTGCTACTAACAGAGTACCAGAAGATACAATTTAAGATTAGCAAAGGTTTCTGTTATGAATCGACACAGCACTGGTTCATCCCTTGAGTTTGGAGCCCTTTTTATTCTTAAATGATTAATCAGACACTGTTAAGTAGCATAACAACCCCAAAAAATCAGGATTAATAAGAAATGGGACTAAAAATTAATGGAAAAAATAACCAATGTCCAAAGAAAAACTAGACAGACCTTCAGAAAGTCTGGAAAATTATTGCTCAAGAGCACTTTAAAAGATAAAAAGTCTATCTACTTTGAAGCAAAGCGTTTCACAGTACTGTACTGTAATTTTACTGCTGCTGAACCTAAAGCTTCACCTCAAGCAACTGGAAAATTCAAATTATCCTCAATGATAAAAGCTTGTAATAAAATAATAGTTAAATAATGGTACCAGTCCTAATAGGATGGTTTGATTGATTTATTTTGTCTTTACTAATTTAATGTCTTGAATGCATGAGGACTGTTAGACATTGGAGACGCTCTCACTAATTAATTTTGACTCCATAAGATGTATCAGTAGCTGTCCAGAAGATGGCAATCATCAGAAGCACAAAATGTGATCCTGAGTGTTGTGGTTTGTATTTATTCTGAACTAATTACATATAAATATATAAAATCTGAAATGTATCTATCACCTGCCACACTTTCATGCCTAAACTTCCTTTACTAAAGATTTTATTGGAAGGACTTTTACTAGAGCAAGTGTCTCTAGTTTTAGTTGAGTAACAATTATAAATATTATTATATTTAAAATATGTTTTTACTACTTTCAATAATCACTGCTTCCACATTTTTAGACTAATACAGCTGATTCTTAATCAAAACTTGTAAAACTTTTATAAATAGTCCCCCATCGTGAAGGCGTATCTGTTAACAAGTGTGGTCTTCATGTAGAGATTCATCTCAAAGTCATAAATCAAACATTTTAATCTCCAAATTTTAGCTCCTAAATCAGAAATAATCTAAAGAAAATCTGCAGACAGCATTTTGAAATTGAAATGTCATGTAAGAAAAATCACTTTTAATTTAACTTTTTAGATACTTGGTCACATCTTGAGCTCATTTAAATATAATCATTTTGAATCCCAAGTAGTAACAAATTTTAGATGCTAAATGAAAAATAAAAAAACAGCATTTTAAGAAGCTAAGTCCTGTTTTTACACTTTAATTCAGATCTTTGATATGCCAAATAACAAAAATTACACTCAAGAATTTAAGTCAGTGTTTTTAGAATCAGATCAGAAGCTTTTTAGATCCTAAGTCAAAATACTGAGTTCAAACTAAACAAAAACCAACATCAACAAACATTTACATTAGCACCTTTGAGATCCTTGGTAAAACCTTTGAGATACCAAGTCAGAAAGTTTAGTCAAAATGTGCAAAATCTCGATTGAAGGATTATTTATGTATATATTTATTATTATTATTATGTGATATTCCTATCACAGTTCCATTTTTAAAACCACTGGATCTGTTTACAAAATGAAACAAGAATTTAAATACATAGACTTTTGGTCTGAGAGTGGAAATAAACTCACTGTAATTACATAGGTCGTCATTTTATGAATGCAACTTGGAGTGAAAACATAATTGGGCGTTTACAGGATCATAATTATGCTGCTACTGTATGTTGTAATGTTGTATAAGCTTTTTTGTTGTTTGTTTTTTTTCTATGTAATGATTTTTTTTATTATTTTTTGCAAAAACTGCCATTGGAGATTAAACTTTTACCAAATGAAGACACTTTTAAAACAGGATGAAAACATTTATTTTCTCATGTGCCTATGCATGAAATCTAACTTGTCTGATCCGCTGTTTGCTTTTAAGAATTTAGTTATTTAACATAATTTAATCTATTTTATGTTTTACCATCATTTTAATTGTTACTACGCTTTTCTTTTTGTATGTTCTTTTTATTAAGTAAAACACAGTAAATTGCTTTTATGTACGACATGCACTTTGCCTTCCTTCGCACATCACCGGATACAAGGAAACACATTACAGCCAATTACGTCAAAATATTAGTAACGTGATGACGTTGTAGCTTGAACGCTCCCCCCGGAGCAACGGCGGCGGCAGATGTAGCTGTGCTATGGATGAGATGAGGAGCTGATAGACGGCAGACGGGTGAATGATGAAGGAGGATGAACCGGCAGACGGACTGTCGACGTCGTAATTTAAATCCCAGTTTAGGGGAAATAAGATGTAAGAAATAAGACTCGTTCAGCAGCGAGATCACGTCAGCATCAGACCGTAAATTCCCATCACCATCAGCGCTGGTGAAGCTGAGCTGCTGTAATCTTGGAGGACGGGACGTGATGATAAAACCTGGAGTGTACACCAAGTGTTTTTCTGTATTGTCACCAGAAGGAGCGGAGATGAAGCTCCGTCTGGAAAGAAGATGTCTGTCATCACCGAGTTGCTATAATTCATCACTTGCGATCGCAAAATTCTATAATACTTATCCTTAGAGGGATTTTAATGGCACATTGGACTTCGGTAAAGAACCGGCGAATAAGACTGTGATTAGTGAATGGACGTTTTGTTTAAATCGAGGGGTTAATACATAATATAATTTTAAAATAATTTTTATTTGCTCTCTTGTCCGTTTTAACTCCAGCTACGACTATTTCTGTCAAGCTATCATCGAATGGATGTAGCTAGCTTATTTATTTACCAGCTACATAACATTTTTTATTTTCTCCCTTTTGCCGTTTTCACTTTGGATTTAAACGGGCAACTTAACTAGCGCGAACGTAGTCTAGCAGTAAATCAGGCTCCCTCTGCTGTCAGTCTGGTCCCGAGTTTAGCGCGATAATCCAGCATTACTGAGGAGTTTGCTTTTATTTGGCTAACGGTAGCAGCAACTAGCGCCAGCGCCTCCGTGCTGTTCACGGTCATCATGCATGCGCCGACACGTTTTGCTCCGATGAAAACCTGCCACAATGATGCACCCAAGGGCATAACAACACACCGAGCCATGTCGGACTGAAAACAGCAGAGTGGCTCCACCAGTCGTGTGCTCACAACAAGCAGAGCGGCTTTATTTAGAGGGAGAGTGGATCAGCAGCAGCTAGCCTCCAGCCTGTTCACACCACCCTCAAGAGAGACCAGCGACAAGATCATTTTCGGCTCAACTTGGCAGCAAAATTCAGCAAGCATGGGGTATGTAACTGGCAGTTCAGTCAGATAAACGTGTAACACAAACTCAGCATTTCAGGATACGCCTGACTGTTTTTGTCTGGAGGTTTGTGGAGTTGAGCTGTAGATATGAACAAGTCTCAGGTGCCAATCCAGCAAACACTGCTAGCTAGCTACTCAGTGCTAACTAAATGAAGTGCTCCTGTCGTCCCGTGTCTTCCCATGAAAATAGAAAACATTTGGAAAAAGCAAATTGCTTCAGATAGGCATGAAGAAACCCGACACAACTCATAACTCTGGTCTGATTACTTTGAAACTGCATTGCAATATTTAATAGTTGTGCAATGTGTCTACTAAGGAAAATTGCTTTTAGAAAGATTTGACCACTCTACCTGATGGCTTTTTTCTCAAATTTTTTATGTGATTGAGCAGTTCACATATTAATGTAGCATTTAAATGCCCCTTAAACAAACTGTATTGCCAGTGAACAAAACACAAACACACTGGTGTGTTTTATAGGCTGCCTTGCTCTCTAATTGATTAGCATCAACTGCCAATTAATGATAATTTGTTTGGAACCAATGTGAATTTTTTCTTGAACTTTAAGCAATATTAGTTTAGACTCAGCTAAATTTTCCAGTGATGCTCCAGAGACAGTGCATGTTACCGTACACATGTTAGCTTTTTAAATGTTCTTGTAGATATTACCCAGAAATGTCTTGATGTAAAAAATCCAGAAAATCTTTTTTTCTGACCTACATGTTACTTTCCACTCATAAATATTGTAGAAACACTTCAAAACACAATTTTTTTCTATGAATAGAAATGGTCATTATTCTCCACATTCTTCTGAAACAAAACTCACTATTTCTGCACAGCACTTTTGTATCTTCTTATGTCATCAGCGCTCTACCCGGACATCAGTTTAGAAAATTGAAACAGTGACAGGTGATATCGTAGGCGTTGCTGTATGGAAATGGCTTTTGACATGTTGTACTCTTATGCAGTCTTCTTTTAAGCCAGGGCCAGTAATCTAACAGGTCGTGGTGTTTTTCTTTTCCTTTGAATAGCATGTAAATCTGTCTTTCTGCCATTTACACAGAGCTTTACTAACTTTTACGAACTGTACTAAAAGTACTTGCTTTTAGTTAACTTCATCCTGTGGCTGAAGTATTTCCCACTCATGTTCTTTGCTAATGGTCTTAAACAAATTAGTAATATTTCTTTATTAAACACACTTGGATTAAAAAAAAGAAAGTTATTTAGGAGCCCTTAAAAGTAAGTAAAATACTTCTACAACACAAAGTAGTCTAACAGAGAAATAGTTATTATTAGTCATGGAAGATGAATATAAAATAAAAATGTATTATTAAATTAAGAATCTGGTATCGAGCAACAAAAACATTGTCAAAGTTGTAGTTTGAGTTAATTTGCTTTACTTGGCATGCATGTGCTGCTCCGCTGTTTGAAATATAATCAGTTAATGAACACAGTTTGAAAATGTGTATTTTTTTATCATAATATGATAAACGGTCCGATGGAAATGGATTAGGTTGCATATTATGGAGAAGAACTAAAGATATTTTTAAAAAAGACTTTTGGAAACACTCAAAATATTTATGTTAAATTATATTTATATTGTGTTATTTATATTCTATATTAATATTTGTAAAATAAATACATAAAATGACTAGGACTGGGTTTAAAAAACATTGATTTATGAATTTGATTAGATTCAAATTTAATAAATCCAATATCGATTCATAAAATTTGGAGATTGATTTTAATTTATTTTTTAATAAGTCCTCTTGACGTGACGCGGCGATATCTTAGCATACACAACTGGTTTCCTGTGCTGCTGAATCTACGTCCTTGTCGGAATTTTTGAGTATTACAGCTTAAAATGAACCCAACATTCTTTGTAGTTTTTATTAACATCAACACACATCTGCGATCTGAATATCAAGAATATTTAGTGACTTCACTGCGTATAATGGTTCCATCAGAACATTTAAAAAGTTTAACTTCTTTTCTGTCCAGAGTGTTTTTTTTTTTATTTATTTTATTTATTTGATATAATTGATTTTGATTGTCAAGTAAAAGGAATAGGCTGCCGTGAATCTAGGTGTCAAGTAAAGGTAGAGGATGTAATATTTGAAAGGGTGTATGATTACAAATTTCTTGGTGTGATTATAAACCACAGAATATGCTGGAAGTTGCATATGAAGTTTGTTCAGACAAAAATGGCAAGAAATATTGCAATGTTGACCAAATCTAAACATTTCTGGATCAAAAGTCACTTTATAAGTCACTAGGGATGGCGCGGCTCAGTGGGTAGAGTGGTCGTCTTGTAGGCTGAGGGTTGCTGGTTCGATCCTTGGCCTGTCGAGCAAGACGAAGCCCAAATTGCTTCTGATGGGTGCTGGTTAACGCCTTGCATGGCAGCTTAAGAACTCAATGTCCAAACATTTTCCAGTTTAAGAAAAAATTAATATAAATATGTGTATTTATTTTGCATTGTGTAAGTATGTGTGCATATGTACGTATAAATGCAGATGTACATTAATTTTTTCTGTATTCATTAACAAACACAACTGAAAACTGACAAGGGATCAATGTGACTCCTGTAAGGAAGATGAAATTATGATTTTAAAAGTGGGCAGGAATAAATAAGTTCATCCTGCCCCTTTTCGGACTCTATAGCAACTGTTATTTTTTTCTTTAATCTGTGATAATAATTTGTGTTATCACATCAAATAAAAATGCATATATTTGACAGGGACAAGTATGTTTCATGAGTCATGTCACACACTACAGCATTTTAGCTAAGAATAATATATATATATATAAATATATATATATTTTTTACAGTAAGTGAGAATCAATGCCCTTAAAGTCCTTGAATATACAGGCACAGACTGCATAAATTATTAAAACATGTGGGACGTGTTCACCCTCATGCAAGTTTTTTTTTTTTTTTTTTTTTAAAAAAGAAGGAAAAATGTTAGAATTAAAAAAGCCTTGATATTTAGAAAACAAGATCAGTACCAGTTTTACAGTCCTTGCCATCGGTAAATGATGAAATACATAATTTACTAATTTACAAGTGCAGTTATTACACTTAAGTATGTCTTAGCGTCCTTTAATAACTCTATTGAGGAAGCGAGGGCTGCATATTTTTCTAACCTAGTTTAAAGAGCAGAGGTAACACTAAGTTGTCATTCTACATTATTAGTGGCATCATTACTCCTTCTGCGCCCATATGCTCAAATGAGGACTGTCAACGTTTTCTTTACTTTTTCGTTGATAAGGTTAAAAATGTAGGAGATAATATCTCTTACTCAGCATCTGTGTTGATAGTTCCTNGCCACGTACACCGGCGCCATCTTGAAAAACTTACTCAGCATCTGTGTTGATAGTTCCCGCTCCAGTTCGGCCTGTTATCTTGGACAGTTTTGCAGCAGTATCTTTACCTGAGCTAGCCAACTTATTGGTACAATGGAAGCCACTTCTTGCTGTTTGGACATTTTACCCATATCTTTGTTCAAAAATGTCTTACAGTGCATTGGTTCCAGTGTGCTCATTATTGTCAATGTTTCGATGGCCTCCGGTAAGGTACCTACTTATTTAAAAACTGCTGTCATCCACCCACTTTTGACAAAAGACAATCTGGATCTCTCTCTTCCTGGCAATTATAGACTCATCCCCAAGTTTCCATTTATTGCTAAGATCTTAGAGAAGGTTGTCATCAACCAGTTAACTGCCGCTTTGGATCAGCACAGCATTCTAGTGTTAAAGTTTTAAATTTAGTCTCAGTTTTAGTCCAGTTTCAGTCGTGCTTATTAGTTTTTATCACATTTAGTCAACCTCCTCCTGTTTTTATTTAGTCGCGTTTTAGGTCTTTTAGTCCAAGAAAACATCATTTTATTTTTCTAGTTTTAGTCAACAAAAACTGTCAAAACTTTAGTTTTAGTCAGGACAATCATTTTACCATTTTACTTGTTCTGTCAGCAGATAATATTGAACATTGTCAGATGTATATCACACTGTTAGTTAGTAGTTAGTAGAACATTGTTTAATGTGGTTTCATATTGTTAAATTACATTTAACAATCCATTTAAAACTCATACTTAAAACATAACTATCCTATTTTATGCAGAAATAATTGCGTTTTTATGTTTGCATGCATTTATTTATATTGATGCAAATTCAGATCAAATGTCTTGTGATGGCAACCTGAAGACAAATGTTAGTACGTACATCTACTTTACCATAAATTCAACTTCACACACAATTCTATCAACAAGTGGCTATGGTCGCTACATGCTAAGGAGCTAAGTCAGCCAACCACACACAATATCAACAAGTGGCTGACTGCAGCTGAGAGCTGTGTGCTGCTGCTAGGACCAAGCCTCGTATGAGTGCTTTTGGACGGGGAAGGAGTCTGCACAGCACTGACTCCACATTGAAAAGAGTAAACTATGTTYATTCACGTCAGTCTCTAAAAGTCTCCAATGTCTCTGTCGCTAGTCACTTTTGTGGGAAAAAAAAAAGTCGCTAGAGGGGTCTGAAAACTCGCTAAATATAGCGACAAAGTCGCTAAGTTAGCAATACTGAGGGGGTGTGTCACTGTGTGTGTGATGGAAGAGCTGAGGAGGAGGAGGCAGAGGAGAGAGGATTTGACAAAATCATATCGTATAATAATATAATTATCGTCCAGTCTTTGTTCGTGAACTAAAAGGTTCATAGATTTCAGCCCAGTTTTTATTTAGTGAACTACATTTTCGTCTCGTCTTTATTAGTTAAGTAAAATGTTTTCTGATTTAATCCCAGTTATTGTTTATTAACTCCACAGTTTGTTAAAGTGCCTAGACTCCCCTTCTCTTTGATTTCTTGCTTGTGTTCTTATTCTCAGATATAAGTTGTTTGGAGAAAAGTATCTGCTAAATGACTGTAAATTGTAGACTCTGTTAAACAGTGGATGGCAGTTTTGTTCAATTAAATCAAGACAAAACCTAAGACATGCAGGGCAGTGGATCCCGAGGACCTTGATTGAGAAACACTGCCCTAAGGTCTTGTGACCAGGGCCTGCTGATACAAGGTAAAAAACTAAAGGAGACGGAGCATTCTGTTCAGTGGGCCCCAAAATCTGGAACTCTCTTCCTTTTGACTTGAGATCAGTGGACTCTGTGGTTGCTTTAAGAAGTCAGTTAAAAACACATCTTTTAAAATCTTTTGATTAATTAATTTTTGTCTGTTTATTTTTACATTGTTGGCTCTTGTGAAGCATTTTGTGATTTTATATCTTGAGAGGTGCTATATAAATAAAGTGTTACTTACTTACATTTCTAACATAAATGAAGAGGAATAAATTTCTATAAAGCCTATAAGGCATATTACATTTTTTTTCTTTTGAAGCCCTTTTCATGTTTTATAGATGTTATTACATAATGATTGACAATGTAACCATAATCTAGGTGAGTATTTTGTAATCCGAGAAGAGTACTTTAACACACCCTTTTTTCCATTACATGTAATGAGTTACTACCCAGCTGTGTTGATGGCCTCAGCTGCTCATCATTAGATTTGCTTATAGCATCCATACACATTTTAGATTGCAGAAGCCAACAGATTAGGCTGCAAGGAAGCAGGCTACTGTTTGGGAACGGATGTCAGAGTGCAGGACATATTAAGCTCCAAAATGCTGTAAGTAAACAGTAAAAACACAAACAAGTGTTGCATTTAATTTAGTGCTGCTAAAGATAAGTCTTTGTAAGTCGGCCGGGCTTGGCTGGCGTGATGCATGTAGCTGAACCTGCAGATGTATGGTGATTCTCCTGATGAAGGGCGACCTAGTTCTTACTTCAGATGAAAGCAGATGATGTGGCATGTGATTGGTTAGTTGTCATATTGAAGTTGGAGGAGGAGGGGAGTGAACTGCTAACCTCCTCATCCTCAGTAATTCTCAAGGCCAGTGGTTATAATCCAGTAAACTATCAATTCCTCAAGCACAGAAAGAAACCGTGTCCCAGCCATGCTTACAATCACACCTTAATTAAGTTCTCGTCATGCTTCTCATTTTGTGTCGTAGACGATAATACAATGGGCATGGAATTAAAGTGTGCTGGAATTAATCCTCACTCTCCTCACCTGACCAGTATATCAGAGTTTAACTTGTTATGGGATTTTACTTGAAGCAGAAACATACAGTTGCAGTCATTACATAATCTTGTCTTTAAACTGTTCACAAAAGACAATGAGAAACATGGGTTTTCACGTAGCATCCATCTCTGATGTGATGGACCAGAGTTCAAATCCCACAGGGGACAAATATTAACACAGTTAGAAAAGACCCTTAACTCTACTGCCTAACCACCTTCAGTTGTAAGTCACTCTGGAGAAAAGCGTCATCTAAATGACTGTAGAAGAGCCATAGTTTGTGTTTACATTTTCTTTTTTGGACTTTGTTT
>CM047993.1:6314072-6359617 GCA_026261665.1 Melanotaenia duboulayi | reverse complement strand
ATTTGATGGACATAATGAAAGTTGTCTTAGTTGAGCCACTTATTAAGTAACTGTAGCATGCCTGAGGCTGTCAGACCTCTTGTTTATATTTGAATGGTGGACCAGAGTGTTAAAGAGGATGTAAATTATCCTCTAAAGCAGCATTAACGTGCTATTTTACTTTTTGATATGATGATATCTATGGGAGATAAAGTTATCAACATGGAAACCAAAACATTTACATATATCAGTCTTACCAGTGACAGTGCTGGTCAACGCGTCCTTTGTTGGCCGACCTATGTCAGAAATTCTCAGATGCATTTGAATGAAATCTTCTTGCAAGTCTTTACATTCAGTCACAAGACTGTTTCTGTTGCTAATCATGAGGTTGAAAACGCTGCAGGCTGTTTTTTAAAATAGGTGACATTAGTATTTTCATTGTAGCTGGCCATGTCATACTAACTTTGATTTCTCCGCCAGTTATTAAAGATGCAAGAATGTAGGGATATAAGTCGCACAAAACTGCAAATCTGGGTAAAATGTATAAAAAAAAAATGTCTTCAATGAAATCAAAAGTCTGAGGCAATGGTTTTCAGTCAGAAAAAGGTGGAACACTCCCTCTGCATTGGAAATGAGGGGTTTAAAGCTCCATTTCCACCAACGGGCTTGGGTCTGTACATATTTTCTTGTGTTTTCACAGGCAGAGACTGGGAAGGGTACCAGAATTTCTAATCCGAATAGTCTTATTTTTTTGAGACCCTTCCGTTGGGGTCCCAATCTTGCCGATCAGACTCTAAAACGGTGGAGTTTGACATGCTGCAATTCATTGATTGGCCGAAACGGTCATCACTTCCCATATGACTCGGCACTAAGAACAAAGCGGGAACAGGTCAATGTTTAAATATACAGTGGATTTTTTTTTGCTGTTTAAAATTATGGTTTAACAAACTAAACAGCACCAAACCGGCTCATTCTGAGCCGGACTCCTTTGTGTGAACAGGACTTGGGAATTGTTTGAGTGATGGTAGGATGTAGCAAGATATGGACCAATGGTTGGGGCTTCATCTGCAGTAATGAGGGCGCTGCACTGGTGTGTTGTAGTGAGGGGAGAACTGGTCCATCTACATTCCAACCTTCACCTATGGTCACAAGATTTTGGTAGGATGAACTTGCGCATGTAAGCAATTGAAGTGACTTTCCATTAAAAGGGGTTCAGCCTGAGAGATTGTGTGAAGAACTCCAGGAACATCCAGAGGGAGCTTGGATGTGGTTTGTGCATCTGATGAGGATGCCTCCTGGTCACCTCTCCTTGGAGGTTTTCTAGGCACATCTTATTGGGAGGAGACCCAGGAGCACACCCAGGACTCACTGGAGGGATTATATATCCCTTCTGGACTGGGAACACTTTGGGATCCCTGGAAGGAGCTGGAGAGTGTAGCTGGGAAGAAGGATGTCTATGTCTCCCTCCTGAATCTGTAACCTTTGCAATCTGACCTTACAAGACAAAGAAAGAAAAAAAATTGTCTATATGAGTTCAAATTACCAGTTTTCTAGTCTTACTGACAATATTTACATAGGAACATAAGAAAACACAGAAATGGATAAATGGCAGAATAAATTTGCAGTTTTGGTGGTTGCAATGAGGAGGCAGTTTTGAACGGGTGAGTTTTAAGTTTGGATTTGAAAATGGCAAGAGTGTCAGCTTCCTGATATCTGGTGGCAGAAATTCCAAAGCTGGGAAGCAGAGCGGCTGAAGGCTCGGCTCCCCATGGTGCTGAGGCGAGCGGGGGGTACAGTGAGATACATGGAGGAGGAGGATGTAAGGAAGCAAGACGGGGTGGCGATGTGGATGATATCGGACAGATATGGAGTGGTGAGGTTATGAATGGCCTTGAAGGTATAGAGGAGAAGGTTGAAATGGATACGGTACAATTCTGGGAGCCAGTAGAGTTGTTGTAGGATGGGTGTGATATGGTAATATCGGGGTTTTAACAAGGATGACACCCAGACTCTTAACCTGAGGGGAAGAGGAGTCTGTGGAGTCGGCAATGGTCACAGAGAAACTGTTATCTTCGAGTGACATAGATTATGTTTCAATTTCTGTTTTATTACTGTTTAGTTTTTATCTCAGATAAACAGGAGGAGAGGGGGAAGGGTGGGAGTGTGTATTGTGTATGTGACAATTACTTTGTTCTATCATCTCTTTGCCACCACTCGAGCGAGCCTCAGTAGAAGCGGACAGGAAGTTGAGACTAGTTTGTTTTTCAAAATTAAGTTATTAGTAGACCAGTGTCACATTTCCTGAGTACAATGTCATTCTTAATGTGGTCCATAAATGTTTGCAAATATAGATTTATGTTCATATGGATCCATTCATACAATATAATTTACATTTGTAACATCTGAAAAAAAATATTATTCTGAAGGCATTGCGGCTTTTACTTTGCCGTGGCAGTGTGCAATTTACATGTAGCAGAAGCCCTGCAACATATGTATAATAAGGCCTGTTTGGACTCAAGATCTTATTAATAGGATGTTTGCTGTCTAATATGACTTTGTATAATTCTTAGGATATTTATTCAACAGCGTAAAGTAGCATGTCTGGTCTGACCAGGATGTAAACCTTCTGTAGCTCAAAATAACTTCATTCCATGTCTGAGTTGTCATGTTGTTCAGTCAACATTTTAAAATTGGAAAAAAGAAAAAGAAAATTGGCCGATCTCATAGGCCTTTTTAGTGACCACCTATCAATTTATGCAGGACAAATAAGGCGATAACAATCTTTGCTCAATCAGTTGAAGCATCCTGAATCAAAAGTCATGAGCTTCTTATCAAAGCCTGTTGATGTGCTCAGGTAATTTCAGGTCACCTTTGGCAGGACTGCTTTGCTTCAGTACGCTTGTCTTTGCCTGCTGTGAGCTTGCACATACTAAGCAGAAAACCATGACACCCTGCTAGAATCATTCAGGCATGACATTATGAGCTGCCTCTGCCACAGCTATGAAAGCAGAGTTAAAAATGAGTGACGGCCAGATGCCAGCAAGTGACTCCACAGCTGCACCTGTCAAATAACTATGGAGACATACATAGTCTCTTTGGGTATCCAAGCCAACGTGATCTGGTTGTTTCCAGTTAAACAAGTTTTAGTCTAATCCTCCCTTTGTCTTTGTTGTGATGGGGTCATCTTCTCTGATGGTTTTCCACTTGTTTACATTGTCCAACTATTAATTTTGTTTACCGGTAATATCTTTTTAAAGTTGTGTCACTCACCCACAGAGGGCAGAAGGTTTTAGGAAAGACGGCCCTGTCTTTGCCTGTTTCTGCTCTTGCATCCAGGCTACAATCTACATTTCTTTTAAGATTGTTTGCCTCTAAATCCATTATGGCCTCTGTTTTAACTTTTTAATATGGTGAGTCATTGAATGAGACCTGAATAGACAAGATTAGTGCAGAACTAAATGAGAAGAGTAATTAATCTGTTTTCAGATTACCATAGCCAAAGTCTTCAACTACACAAAGATGATATGAAAACTAGAAGTGGAAAGTAAAAGGAATCTAAAATTTGACATCAGAAAATTCCCACGTCTATAAAGAAGTGAAGTTTTAAAGGAGAAGCTGGAAAGGATACTCCAGCAAAGTAAAAAAAAATCCAGTTAGTTACAAGTGGGGAAACCAGTAGGATGAACAGCCAATCAACACGAGCTGACAACACATGACGCCGTCTTTGTACCTACTAACACTGTAGTTATGTATTCTCTGATAAGGATTGGAGACAGCCCTGTACGTGACTGATTTAATGAGACATGCTTACAGAAATACTAATAAATCAATTTGTTATTGCATCTGTCACTACTGTTGAAACTAGAAGCAGCCATGTTGGATTTTGGGGTTGAGGTTGGTGAGCTGCTAATACGAGTTGGAGAGCATTTTAGTTGATTTTCTTAGAAATTTTGACTTCTGAGATCAGATGGGACATACCATAATGCTGCTCTCCAGTTCATTCAGAGTTGCTTCATTTATTTTTTGAAAATACAATTTCTCACTTTCAAATACTGTTATCAAAATTCAGGTTTGATTTCTTTTCCTCTTTTTTCCCCACAAGACAATGTGTTTTTTCAGTGCCATAATTAACAACGTTCACTCAACAGATTACTGTATAAAAAGGGGAAATAACATTGGTTTAATCAGACATCTTGTGGTTTGGTCTTTCTCCTGCAACCCTTCCAAACAAGCCATACTTCTTCAGTACTTTTCTGCTTGTGCTGTCATTAACTTTAATGTTTAATGTGCTACATGAGGCCCGTGGAGTCTGAGATGTAGCTCTTGGGTTTTTGCTATCACATCCAAATGTCAATGTAATGCCACACATTTGTAATTTGGTTTTAGTTTTTGTTGCATAAATACATCCAAACATCTGGCTCCCCCCACACCTTCTAATTCTGTGTATTTTGGTGTAATCTTAAGCTAATTTTTCCTCCCTACAGGTCAGATCTCAGTTCCACACATTCAGTGCAGCTCAGCCTGACAGTTGAGGTCTTGATGTAGATAATAAATTCTTCATTTCTCCTCCTTCCTCCTGTTTCTTCCTCTGCGCAGTGAACAGCCCATCTTCAGTACTAGGGCTCACGTCTTCCAGATTGACCCTAACACCAAGAAAAACTGGGTCCCCACAAGTAAACATGCAGTCACTGTCTCCTACTTCTTCGACAGTACCAGGAATGTATATCGAATCATCAGTCTAGATGGGTCCAAGGTATGTGTGCAAGTACAGAAATCATCTTCCAGTGTTATGAAATTATATATATATATATATGTGTGTTTCACAATTATGAACATTTAATTATGATGAAATAATAGAAAATAAAATCTTGCAAATAAGAATTCTTTGGGGCCAAGAAACTTGTGTCTTGGCCTTACTGATGGGACAGCGAAGGGCTCCCTATGTGACAGTGATTATTTTAGTCTTGAAAGAAGTGCAAGGGTGGAGTAAGCATGGTTATGCAAGATCCTCTCTGGGTGACTGGTGCTGTTGTTGAAACAGCAAGTTTGCTGGAAATAGCAGCCAGCAGGTGGGCCGGTTGCTGGAGGACATTAGACTCCAGACAACATCAAGTCTTATCAGCTGGGAAATGCAAATACAACAGTCACAATGACGACTCTTTGTGGTTGTTGCTCTACATTCCTGACTGAAGAAACTTGGCATCTTTAAGCTTGTGGATATTTGCAGCAACCGAACTTAGAAATGAGAAACTTTGTTCTTTTTAGCAGAACTAAATTTTCCAAATGTGGGGTAAAAAAAGCAGTCTTTTATTAGGATATATTTAATAGTTTATTTACATTTATCAGCCGTTTGATGAGCATTTTATTCTCTACAGGCCATTATCAACAGCACCATCACCCCCAACATGACTTTCACCAAGACATCGCAGAAGTTTGGCCAGTGGGCCGACAGCCGGGCCAACACCGTCTATGGCCTGGGCTTCTCTTCAGAGAGCCTCCTGGTGAAGGTGAGAATGTGTGGATAGATTTTTGAAAACACAAGTTACCTCCTGTGTTTTGGTCCGTTCTGCAGAGTCAGCTGCTCCTGTGGTTTTAGTTTGCAGACAAGTTTTCTGAGTTCAAGGAGGCGGCGCGATTAGCCAAGGAGAAGTCCCAAGAGAAGATGGAGCTCACCAGCACTCCCTCTCAGGTAAGAAAAGCATTAATGGGTTTTTGTTAAAATTAAGTTTGGGGGGGTTTGAATCGTCAGTAGGCTAAGGTGTGGCTATACATTTTGCATTTTGATGCTACAAATATTTGTCTTATACCAAACAAGCTCATTTTGAAATGATTTTCCAACCAGTTTCAGATTGACTTAATATTCACTAACACGACCATAGTCCTTGGAAATGAAATCTGTCTTCTGCTGTGCTTAGCTACTATTCTTACTGCGTCATGTTCACGCAATGCTGTTGTAGCTGCTAAGCTAACACTTTGCGGCCTGTTTTGCTTCCTTTGCTCCTCCTAACAATTCCTCGTCAGGGTGCTGGTGTTAGAAGGAATGTGTTGTCAGTCAACAAACCGGGTAAAAAGAAGGTAAAAAAATAAATAAATAAAAATGGGGAGAGTCTCCAGTCCAACAACTCTTCTCCTTTAAGTCCTACTTGCAGTCGTTGTCGTCATTGTGTTATAAATTTGTCTACCATCTTTCTTCCCTGAAAAATCCATGTTTAGTTCATCTGTCATGCTCTCAAAAAGCTGCCATGTTGGACCAACATCAAAACAAAAACTTACTAGTAACAAGTTATTAGTTACTAGCAGTGTTACTGAAACTCCGTTATGTTTGTCAAAAACTAATAGTCTAACGCATTACTATTTAAATGAAGTAACTCAGTTACTGTTACCCTAAAGTGTGTTTGCCCGTTACTTGCTAAATGAATAGATGTTGGCCAGCAGCTGTGAGCTTCTTCATGTTTACAGCGGTGATGCAGCACGACATGGGGAGTGTTACGAAGTCCGCTTGTTGAGCTTATTTTTCTGTGAAGTCTCTTGTAAATAGCGTCATGTGCAGGTTCCGGATTTTTGGCCGTGTTTTGTGTAGTTGCTTACTTGGGCTTCCTCTGCTCCCTTTGTGAAGCCCTCATGATTCTCTCACAGATGTCCAGA
Organism: Melanotaenia duboulayi; assembly: GCA_026261665.1. Classification (NCBI taxonomy): domain Eukaryota; kingdom Metazoa; phylum Chordata; class Actinopteri; order Atheriniformes; family Melanotaeniidae; genus Melanotaenia; species Melanotaenia duboulayi. The sequence goes on along the minus strand of CM047993.1, from coordinate 6,352,993 downwards.
AAGCAATAACCCCTGGATGAGTAACACCAGAATCTATGAACACAGGGGGGCGATGGCGTACATTCCTCTGCATGGACATCTTAGAAGACGAGTGAAAACACTTTAATTGAATTTAACTGAATTTGTATTATATTCCGTGCAACACTGTAATTAAGTTCTAAGGATATTAATGGAAGAATTTTTAAGAATGTTCTTATACTAAAGTAGCAAAGTTACTTTTAACAGTAATGCATTACTTTTTGGTGTAAGTAATCAACAAAGTAACTGAGTTACTTTATGAATTAAGTAATAAGTAACTAACTAGTTACTTTTCGCAGAAACTAGCACAACACTGGCCTCAACAACTGCATCACTCTCCTGAAAATTATATGAAATAAAGCCTATTAAAAGTACACGACGCCTCCTCAGCAGGAAGAAACTCCATCCTCATTGGTCTGATTGATCATTTAAAAACAACTGAACAACCTGAACTGAACTGAATTGAACGAGTTCAATTAAAGTTACTCTGAAAATATTATTCATTTTTGAGGGCATGAAAAATTTTATTCCAGTCGGTGTCTTGTGTTTGTTAATCCAAATTTGAAGGTTTAAAAGAGATTCGCTGATACCACTGTGTGAACGAAGAGGACTTTCCGAGCAAACAGACTTGTTATCATTGTTAGCATCTCATGCTATGGAACTAAACTTTATAGTTTTCCATTTGCAAATATGTTTTCATACCCATATATGTGTCTGCTGGTCAGATGGACAAGGATGTTTATCTTCAGGAGTGTGATGTTTTATGTGCACAGCATTTAGGTTTGTCTGCTGTCATATGAACGTCTTACAGAGACAACACACCTGTTATGAACGGCAGGAGAGTGTTTTTATTTAAAACTGCAGAAAAAAAATGCCATTTCAGAGTTTAATTTCTTGCCTTAACAACTAACCTAATATAAACTATCAGTTGAGACGTTAACATTTAAATTATTTCTGTTTCCATTTGTCTTTATTTGAAGCTAAGCTAACAAACCCTAGCTTCATATATAACATCCAAATGATGACAGTGGTGTCGATCTTCAACCATCGCCACAATTTTACTGGTTTTAAGTGTAAAACGGCAATGAAAATGTTTTGTTTCTGTTTCTTCGACTTGTCCAATCAGGAGTCGGCCCCAGGTGATCTACAGTCACCTCTGCCCTCAGAGAGCATCAACGGTACAGACGACGAGAGAATCAGACCACAAACACCTCAGCCTGCCGAAGCCAGAGCAGAGCCTTCCCAGAATGCACTGCCCTTCTCTCATAGGTCAGTCAGAGCTCATGTATCCAGAAGCAGTCACAGTAAAGTATCAGAAATTCATTTTTCCCTCTTCATGTAATTGCTAACACATACAGATTATGAAATTTATCAGTCAGCAGCGTAAATAATTTAAGATGAACTCCACATGCCTTCATTCATTATTAATCCACTCCGTAGGCCTCAGTCTGACATTAAAGAAACGATAAATGCATCACTTTCATTTTATTAAGAGTAAAGTAAAAAGGAAAATGGAGATAGTGTTCAGAGATTTTATTATAACTCAATATTAAACCCATAAAATTATTTTAAATGTTATTCCTGATAAAAAATCACCACCCTTCAAACAGTTGCGTGGAAAACTCATCATGAACCAAGTCCCAATGTATGTTTAACAAACTGGTAGTGAAAGAGAGAAGAATTCCTGCTCTGCAGGTGGTGGGGATAGAAATTATTTAGATCTGATCCTCTAGTGCGATAGACATTTTTTGCTTTTTTCTGACATTTGAAAAGTTTCCGGACCTGCCGCTAACAGCCGCCTTTCTTTACAACTCCAGCTCATCCAGCATCAACAAGCACTGGGAGGCTGAACTAGCTGCACTGAAGGGGAACAACGCCAAGCTGACTGCGGCTCTGCTCGAGTCCACGGCCAACGTCAAGCAGTGGAAGCAGCAGCTGGCGGCCTATCAGGAAGAGGCAGAGAGGCTACACAAACGAGTACTGCTCCGTCAACGCACACCTTAAAGCAGAGACTCTAAGCTTCACTTGTTCTGGATTCAGATTTCTGTTTTGTTTTTATTGTTTTGCAGGTGACAGAGCTGGAGTGTGTGAGCGGCCAAACAACAGCAATCAAATCTCAGAAAACAGAACTAAACAGAACAATAGAGGAGCTGGAGTTGGCTTTAAAGGCCAAAGAGGAGGTATGAAGAGCAAAAGGTTGCTTCTTTAAAGACACTCAAACTACAACTGCTCTCACTGTAAAAATGTTTTGTGTAATTTAACTTCCAGGAGCTGGAGAGACTTAAAGAAGAGGTGGAGAGTGCCAATGAGTTTAAGTTTCAAAAGGACTCCCTCACACTGAAGCTACGAGTGAGTATCTGACAACTAATAAAGGAAAGAAAAAAAAGAGAACAGAAAACANTCTGACAACTAATAAAGGAAAGAAAAAAAGAGAACAGGAAACAGGAGGATTTTTTTTTGGTTTGATTTCTGCTAAGCAGCCAGTCAGACAGGTAGAGCTACTAATAGAACCAAGAATGGAAAGAAAAGTGACTCCGTTTCATTATGTAATACGTAATTTGTAAATCAATTTGTGCACAACTTGCATGCTTGCAAATGAGTGTTCACACATATAAAGCACTGCAGACACAATAAATTTATAAAGGCACAAATTACAAATGGCACTAGCATTGAAATTTTACACAAAGATGTTTTTACCTTTAACCTCACATATAGATGAAAATCCAGATGACCCAGGTTTCCATCAGCACTAAAAGGTGTGTGTAAGAATTATTGACATCTAGTGTTAACGATGGGCATAGCAGTTGTGATCTGCAGTGCCTGTCAAACATCTGTGAGTGGATCCAGTGGCTTCAGGTGCAGCGATGACTTCAGTAACTTCAACATTGAGTAAATGTTTATTGTCTTCTTCTATGTGCCATTTAGGGCATTACTTATCCCAATCAGTGCTCTAGCACTTATAAAACGAAGGCGGTACTGCAGTTTTAAAGCTCAGAGTTCTTACTTCACGCAAAAAGTTGTTTGACCATTCAGAGACACCGTAGTTAAAACGGTGGCACAAATATGGCAGCTGCCATGGAACCACAGCAAGTAGATATAAATGGTTTGTTCTGANGGACCCACAGCAAGTAGATATAAATGGTTCATCCTGAGAATAAAAGTCTGATAGTTATTTTAGTAAAGTGATACGATAATAGAAACACAGTTTTTAATAATATATACATTTTTTCTGACATTAACAGTTGATTTCGTTTCCCTTTACCTTTAAATGCACCACATATTTGTGAAACTGAGGCTCCTGGAAGCGTACGAAGTCACTTATGTTAAATGGTTTGTATATGCAGGAGTCTTTTGAATATGAAATTATCACATTTGTGAGGTTGAAGGTAAAAAATCTTTGTCTAAAATCTTAATGTTTGTGAAGTTTGTAAATTGTGTGTTTAAATTTTGTTTTCAAAATTGTTTGATGTTTGTGTGCATTTGAACACATGTTTGCAATTACCCAATGATACTAAGTTTATTGTCTCTCCATAACCAAGGGGAAGTAGATAAATTATGAAAGGAGAGGCCCCTGGACTGAGCCTACCGGGGTGACTACAGAGGGTTATGAGTAAATATTTCAGTTGTTCAAATGACGTGTTGCCAGAGAAGGTGGAAAGATGCCCAGTATCAACATCTATACAGACAATACAAATGTTTGAAAATGAGTTACACAGCTCCTGGGTTAGTGTTATCCAGTCAGGTGTAGCCTGGATGTTTGTGACATCTTCTAGAAGCACGTCCATCAACTATTCAGTGCTGAGAAGAGCTTCTTCTCGTTGTGTCTTAGACAGATTTGTCATGTTGGTTTTCCTTACGTTCTGTAGGCTTTTACAGACACAAAAATCAGGATTGTTCACATAAATGATTCACATATTTGGCATAACAGGATTCAGGCTGTCTGACTTGGCTGCTCACTCTTATGTATCTGTGGCAGCAGCTGTGTTAAGATCAGAAGCGTCTTCAGTGTTGTTGTTTACATCAGGACACGGAGTCGAGGAACCAGACGCTGGAGGCTCAGCTGAGCGACCTGGAGCAGCGCCTGGAGAGCAGCCAGCTGGAGAGGGAAGCCTATCGGAAGAACCTGCGCTCACTGCTGGAGCTGCTGGACAGCAAGATCTTCGAGCTGACCGAGCTGCGCGACACTTTGGTCAAGATGATTGAAAACAGCTAGAGACAAAGGCGCCGCCTCCTCCTCCTCCTCTTCTTCAGCCACCGATGCAGCAGCCAGCACTCACAGGTCTGCTCTGAAGAACAGCACCTGCATCTTACTGCACATTAGTACTCACATCGTCACCGACACGACTTGAAATCTTTTGGGGTTTTTTTTGTCACACGTGTCAAAGTTTACACATGACTTCATGCATTTACGGTACACACTATTTTGATGGTTTACAAACAGCCAAGTGCAGCCTTCCCTCCGCTCCACTCTGGAAACCCCATCTCATCATGTAGTTTGTTTTTTTTCTTCGTGGCTCTGTTAACATGAAAAAAGGAGTTAAAGAGCTTGAACTTTGGTGCAACACTGCAGCATTTACTTGGAGTCGACGATGGATCCACTTTGAGGTCATCATCCCTTTTTTCTTCCCACACTTTTTCCAAACTGGTCATTGAAACTTCCGTCATCAGCCAAACAAACCCCTCTATTCTTTCTTTTTGTGTTTCAGTGAAAAAGAGGTAATCGAAGGACAGCAATTTGAGGATGTCTGTATGTCTTATATTCTTATACAATATATGAGCAATACAATAACTGAGCGTCAGAGGGTTTATATACACTTTCCACTCTCACTTTCAGGTAATTTTACTCCTCCCTCGAATAAGTTTAAACCACAAGCGAGGTGGGATTTTGTCTTTCTTCTTTTCTTTTTAAAGGATATAACAACTTCATAGTGCACTTGTTTGTGTGTGTGTGGGTGAATCAGATGTCTTCTTTACCCCTCTTGTTTCTGTTGCAACTTGAAGTGCAATGATCGAACCCTTTTTTTATTATTATTACTAAAGACTTATTATGATGAAAGTTGTACAAAAGCAAAATATCCTGATTTACAACTTGTTTGACTTTTTTTTTTTCCTGGTACGTGGCTCAGGATGGTTTTCAGAAAAACTGGCAATATTTATTGTAGAAGGAAAACGGAGCAGACGAGCGAAGGTTGCAGAGAACCCTTTTTTGTTTCTTTTGCCAAATAACGTTTTCCTGTACAGATCTGAATATTTTGCTGATGTTGCCTTTGGCACAGAGATGCATCAACGGTAGCTAACTTTATTTTGTTGGATTAACTATTGCCAAAAATTAGAGAATATGCTTCAGTATGTACACCTGGAATAAAAACACTTAAGGGCTTGTTGTTGGCTCGGGTACACTTGGGAGACTTTGATGATTTTAGTGATGAGTATATCACGTTGAAAATTATGTATATTACAGCTGGAAAGGGATTTTATTATGACTTATATATGTTGATTAAACCACATGCATAAAACACAAATTGTAATTTTGAGTTTATAGTAAAACAAAACCAAATGAAGTTTGTGTTACTGTGTTGTTCTTTCACTCCGAGCCAAGATTACTACTAAATCTGTGAAACCACTCATGTATCGCACACCAGCAGCTGGAGATCAACACACTGGCCAATTTGGTGCAAGAGTATTGAATGAAGAGAAAAGGGGACAGAACAAGAGACAAGAGTCTGCATCAAATTGACTTTTACTCACCTTAGATCTCAGAAGAGACAGAATCCAAGATGGAAGCTGAAGGAGCTTTCGTTAGGGGACGGCAAAGTGAGAAAATCTGACAAAGCTTAGTAGTGCTGCTTTAAGGTAGTAAATTTCTTGGTTAGATTAATTTAACTCAAACACCTGCAGCAAATCTCTTCAGTGTTGATACTACACTGAATAATTTGAAATGTCTCCTCTCAGCTGTTTTTAAGCCAAAATGTTTACATTTTTATATTTGAGACTGCTTATGATAAAATATTTTGCAGCTATATTGTCAGAAAGATGTCAGCAATGTCTGCCCAAGCAATGCACACGTCAAAGTTGCCACATTACCGCCGAAAACTTCAGACATAAATGCATAAAATACAACATGAAGGCACAACGTACGCACATGATTTACACTCAGGTTGACACACAGTTTCAGACAAGCAGCAAACAGTTTAGGTTCCATGTTTAGTTCCAGAATTGGCTGATTTACAAGAGTTTTTTAATATAACTTTCTTGAGCCTTGAATCCCTGAATCTTCAGTCTGATTTTAAGGGTTCTCACTCTGAAAACTAACAATATATCCTCCAGTTCATGGTCTAAGGAGTGAAATTTGATGCTCTCACCTCGTTGATTTAAATCATTGAATAAGGACTTGGCCCTTGTGGAGATTGTCCTTTTATTTAATGGAAGCTGCAATCCAGTTTTGAAAAGAAGAAAATCCATCTTGTGAATCACTTTGTTGAAAGATAGCTGAAAGAAGAAGAGCTGTTAGACTTTCATTACACAAAATAGCAAGGAATTCTTTATTATGTCTATGCATACGACTACATACCTTCAATCTGTATTTGCTGTGTCAGAATTTGCTTTTACTTTAAACAACTTCGTATGCTTCCTCGGACCATTATTTTTAACTGATCTGGAAATTTGTTCATTACTTACTTAAACTTAGAAACCGGGAACATGCTATGCTAGCTCGCGTCTGGCTAGCCGCTGCTCCTCAGGCTTGAACAGAAAAAGTACTCGGATTTCTGACTGCTTTGTCTTTTCAAGACATTTATTATTATTTTTAAAAGGAAAAATATATACACATGTGGGATATATAAAGTGGAGAGGAATGTCATGACAAAAAATTATAAAGTACATTTACATTTGTATGCTTTAAAAAATCTTTAAAATATGAAGTTTTAATAAATACTTCAATACATTTAGGGCATGCGGGTACATTTTTCATCATTTACATTTCATTACAGTATAATCCATTAAATGACTTTCGTTCCATCTTCATTATTGCACAAATGTGATGGGTTTGTCCTCAAACCAGTCACATGCATAAGGTGGTAAAACTGGTGACAAGTTGAAAGAAAAGCTGTGCATCAAAATCCAGATTTTACAAAGATATGAGGGGGGAAGGGGGAAAACAAACATCTGTTGCAATGGTTAACACAAACATGAGAATGGAGAGAAACTGCATGCCTTTTATTAATTCATCAACACTTAGCAGCAGTCAGTAACTCCTGGCATTTGTTACTGTAGTTATTTAACTGCTTTTCTCCTCTTAGATGCACTAAATACCCTTCTACATTCGCTTTGCTTAGCCAAGAGTTAAATCAGATGAAAACAACCAGCTGTTTTGTTGTGTCATAACAAATTCTGTAACCCTGAAGAAACTGGCTAAATTAGACATGAAACATGTGAATTTATAACCTTTTAACCAGTTTTGTTATGTGGCCCGTTTGCTGTCATTTTGAAAATAGGAACAACTGTGAGTGAATTATTATGCTCATGAAGAAAACCTTAAACTTTAATTATTATCGGCTCCTGAAATCCTAAAAACTCGATTTACAATCAATAAACCTGTTTAAAAATTGTCTAATAGTAGTCATAGCTGCTGGAGCTATGGAAAAATGGCCGGTCCAAACTGTTAAAGTAGATAGCTGCCATCTTCTTCTTGCCATGGCAACTGAGGCACGGCATACAAATGGGTTATTTTTTTTTCCAATACTCAGTAAACTGAATATTGTTTTCATCCAGCTGGTTACAAACATTTAAGACAGTTTTGTAAACATGGTGGTTTGGCACAAACTAACTGGTGCAAGCTTCCACTTGAGTTGGTCACAAATGGAAAACACCTTTGAAATGCACCATGGGAGTTGTAGTAAACATGCTTATTTAACTTCTTATGAACAAGATTCATGATTTACCGTTTTCTTTTTAAAACCCAAACAGGTGTAGTTTAAACCCCTTTTTGAAATTCCCCCCCCCCCCCATTCCTCTGCTTAAAGTATTTATGTTAAGCTAATTTAATATTAATTTGGATCCGACAGACAAAACATATGAGTGGCATTGGTCCTCCTATATAACTACCAGTAAGAAAAAACATAAACGAAAACATTCCTTTAAATTAAGCCATAGTGATCAATGGATGACTTACTAAAACCAGAAAAAAAAAATGGATTTTCAATTAAAAATAGATTCAACCACACACACCAAAACACAAACTCTGAGTACAGAAGTGGAAAAAAATCATCTTTGGGAACAAGAAAGCAAACAAAAAGAAGGCAGTGATAAACAAGACTCACTCAGTGAAAAACCTAACCATACAAACAATAAACAAGCTCCATAAAATAAAAATATTCTTATGTTGTCAGGTGTAAAGAACAGAGGGAAGTGTGTCCTCCTCCTTCGGTAGGTAAAAAAGCTGTTTTTAAAGTCATTTAAAATCATATCCAATAATTATCTGTGTAAGTAATCTGAACAATCCTCATTTCTTACTGTTCTAGGCATCATTAAATCTTAACATATCTGAAGCACCTAAAACCCTTCAAAGATCCAGTTTACAGTTACAGAAAACAAAAGAAAAAAATCATATTTTTTCTTTAAAGTGATAAACCCTTTGCAGATCTAAAATGTCAGGCTTCAGCTATTTATATCTGCTGTTTTAATTTCTTTTCAGACAAAATAATCTATTGAGACGTGAGTAGTTAATCTGAGCAGATTGTGTCCAGATGTGTAAACGTTACATTAAATCTATCCAACAGTAAAATCAGCTCATCACAGAAAACTAAAACATTTATACTTCAAATAAAGGCGACACAAACGCTTCATAGACAGATTTAGTCAAAATACTGACCTGGCAGAACATGTAGAAGATGAGATGTGGAGGATGTACGTGTCAAGTTATCAATCACACTTTCCTGACAGAATTTTAGACATTTATACAAAGTCTGCCATCCTTTCTCTGGTTAGATCATGTGGTAATTAACCTAACCCTGTTTCTGTAAAGCTGTGGACGTGTTCAGGTTGTTAAGCTCTAAAGCAGAGTGAATGTTAGTTGTGATGTAGAATGTGAAAGGTGTACAGTAAATGTATTCAGTGATGGTCTGAGACTGAACGCCTGCTGTTACTGTAGGCGAGAAGAACAAGATGCTCGCTTCCTTAAACAAACCCATCACAGCGAGCTACAGTACGACTCCGACATAACGAGAGGTTAGAGGTTGTATCCTCGCCAAGAGTGCCACAGCAACATGTATAAAAGATTAGTGGTCCATCTTTACAAACACACGTATGAAAAGAAACCAATTAAAAAAAATAAAACTAACTTCTTTTGTTCAAATTGCACCAAGGTGTCCCCAGGTGACCCTGGTTTGTCTACTTGTCGTTGTCTACATATTGTTTTTTCTCTTTAGTTTAGCTCCACGTGTCCATAAAATATCAAGTTTGACATTAAAAGCTCTTCCAACAAACCGCCTTAATTTTCCCAGTCAGTGCAGGGAAGGCCTTCATCCTCAGATTCTGACTCTGGCGAAGCCTCCTTGATTCTCCTCAGAGCCTCATGGATGCTGCGGGTCAGAGCATCTGCTGAGTGCGGGAAGCTCTTGGGGTGACGCTGCTGCTCCGGACGGGTGCGGACCTTCTTCAGCCGGACACCCTGTCGGATCTGAGCCAGGATGTTGTTGCTGTCGTCGTCCGGGTCGGGACCCAGGACTCGCAGCTCGGCCTTCCTCAGGTGGAAACTGCCTCGTTTGAGAGAGGCCAGCACCTCGTCCATCGGTGAGCTTGCTGTGAACACAAAAGGTTTTGAAGAAATTTTAAGCAACTTAATACCCGTTTACTTGATTATTTTAATAGTAAAAAATCAGCTACTGTTGAAGTTGAGACTGAAGAACTAGGAGGAACAGCTGGAAAGCCTCAATGTCACAACAACAATCCCACAGTTTAAAGACAATAAATCAAACAAATATACAAACATTTTACATCTTTACAAGCAGACTTTTCTAAAAGAAAAATAAAATACGTCTTTGAAGACTGTCTAGTGTTGTATGCATTTGAACTGTTTCTTGTCAACAGAATGACCAACCTGTGTAAGAGTAAAGTTCAGGTGGCTGCTGTCTGTCGGTGTATGGGATTGTAGGACATGATGATTACATTGATTCCATAAATTCAGTAACAGCACTGTTGGACAGATATTTACTATAATGAGGTTTCTTCCCAGCTATTGTATAGTCAGATAATGTAAACTGAAAAGTTATTAGGAAAGAGTCAGACATGACATTATGAGGAAATACTGTTACTTGTTCACATCACTGAACCTGGTCACAAGCCCCCAGGAAAGGAAAAAACTGAGCTGTTATGAAGTCACTTTATTTTCTGAAGGGTTGGGTTTTGTTTGACCATAGACATCCCTTTTTGTGACACTTATGTACGTGACAAAACCACATGGACGTCATGCAGTTACAGTAACAGCTCGATAGGGGCTATTTCCCCCAAAAATCTAATGACCAAGAAGAAAGAAGGAATTCCAACTCATTGATTGGCCAGGACCAAAAACGGATTGTTTACCACAAGTAAACAATGATGCAGCAATAAGTTTATGCGGTTTTGGGGTTTCTGTTTTTACCTAATACGGTTTTAAGTAGAAGCTTTCCTGTATGATCAGTAGGAAAGACGGAGAGCTGTCCGACATGTAACTTTGTAATGCATGAAGAGAATATTTGATATTATTTACTTATCTCGGCATTTAGTTTTTATGAATTGGCTTATTATAAAAACAGTTACAAAATGGACTAATAAGATGTTCATCTCTATTATAACTGGACTGAAATGAATTTTTTTAACTGGACTGTGTCTGTGAGGTGCCTTGAGATGACTTTGTTGTGAAGTGGAATGATACCAGTAAAAGCTGGATTAAATTGAACTGAAAATGAAACCTGAAGACATACCTCCTTAATCGTGTTTTGAGTAATCAGAGTATTTTATTTTTTATTTCCCTTATTCTACCTGGTTATGTCACATTTCAATGTTTTGAGATGTAGTATTTCAACTTTAAAAGTCTTTCTCACCTCTCCTCCACTGCGATGAGTCCAGAGAGGCAGTCTTCCTCAGCTTCTTCCTCGCCGTCAGCAGCTGGCTGCTGTCGAAGAATCGAGGGGAAAATGGAGCCAGCGGTAGCGAGGTGGATTCAGATTCGCTTTTAAGTTGCTGTGCCGGAAGAGCTGTAGGATCATCTGAGGGGGGANGGAGGGGGAGGTGGAGGGGGAGGAGGCAGCAAGAGAATAGACGGTGAGGCTGGGAGGGGAGGCAGCGAGCGGAAAGCGGGAGAAGAGTCGAGACTTTGGAGGTCAAGGGTTGGTAGAGACATGCTGTCGCAGGCGTCGGACAGAGGAGGAGCAGAGAGTTCTGGGAGATCGGAGATGGAATCTGTCTGAACGCTGACTGCCTGGGTACTGGGCGGCTGCCCCACTCGCCTCCGGCTGTGAGTCTGACCCAGACGCATCCGGCTGGACTTCAGAGTCACCTGACCGGGATAACGCTGTGTGTGGAGACAACAAAAGAGTCCATCAACATCGACACTCCTACGCTAGATCTTTATAGCAAGGAAAAACAGAATGGGGTCTGTTAGAAAAAGAAAAAAAAAATAGAAGAGGGAGAACAAGTAATACATGCATGCCAACATCCACACAGCAAAGTGACTGAAAACATCAATCCAAATGCTGATGGCAATGCCGTATTAAAAACTTATTCTTAGATTCACAATGCAACCCATATTTTTGTTGTGGGAATGCAGTAGTACCCATGTCTCAGATGCTGGGCTCAATTAGGTTCAAACAACTTGATCGACATTCTTGTTTCTTTTGATGAAACATATCCTCATCACTGACCAATGCAAGTTTCTGCCTGATGCAAGGTGCTCCAACATAAACACTGTAGATCTGCATCAACAACTACATACTGGCACAAAATGACATTTGTCCAGCCAGCAGAAGTGGGTTGATTTTTGTCTTAGTGTTCAAATACTAAGCATATGCTAAACTAAANTGATTTTTGTCTTAGTGTTCAAATACTAACATAACAACATAGCGGAAGTGCAAAAAAACTGAAATTCTGAGGTCATATTACTCAAAAAAATACAAAAAAAGAGCAAGTGTAAAACATTTAAAAACCAACCATAAGATCAAAGGGCAGAAGTTTGCCATTGAAATCATCTGAGCAAAGGCTGGGTGATGTTGCCAAGACTTAGGGTATGGCGGTTGCTAGGAGACTTGTTGACTGCATTGTACCAAGTGTAAAGTTTGGTGGAGGGGGAATTATGGTTTGGGGGTGTTTTTCAGGAGCTGGGCTTGGCTCCTTAGTTCCAGTGAAAGGAACTCTGAATGCCTCAGAATACCAAGAGATTTTGGACAATTCCATGCTCCCAACTTTGTGGGAACAATTTGAGACTGGCCTCTTCCTGTTCCAACATGTCAATAAAGATATGAATGAGCAGGTTTGGTGTGGATAAACTTGATTGGACACCTTTGGGATGAATTAGAGTGGAAGCTGAAAGCCAGGCCTTCTCATCCAACATCAGTATCTGACCTCATATATGCACTTCTGGGGGAAGGTTCAAAAATTCCCATGAACATATTAAACCTTGTGGAAAGCCTTCCCAGAAGAGTTGAAGTTGTTTTAGCCGCCAACGTCATATTAAACTCATTTGATTAAGAATGTTATATCTATTAAGTTCATACGAGAGTCAAGGCAGCTAATATGAGCTAATATTTTTGGCAGTATAGTGTATATCCTGATATATTGTTTTGTCACGTAATCAAAGGGACATTTTAATTTACAGCCTTGAGTGCTAAATGCACTTTTATTAAGGATCAGCAGCACATGTGCATTAAAACATTTGACTGAAACTAAAGTAGCGGTATATTAAATTAAATGCTCTTAAAAGAAAACAAATGAAAAATACTTTTTAATAATAACAGAAATAAAGTTGTGCAAAATGCAAAAAGCTACTCTTAATTCACATCAAGGTACCTCAATATAAACAATAATCCCTCATTTTATATCGCATATGAAAAAGTCTTGAAATATATTTGACAATCCCTGCATACTGCCCAGCCCTATGCCGTATATCCGATGCAGAGAAATTAGAAGCTCACTGTGTCTCTCAGAAACATGAGGGAAAGCATGAGCAGAGCTGAGCTATGAGTGAGAGAAGCACACAAACTGGAACATCTTCACAGTGGAAACAGGTTTTTCAGCATCTGGTTAAAGACTGTACTTTATGATTTTATATCTCCCTTTAAAAATGACTGATTTAAAGCTGGAAAAAAGCCTTACACCCCGTGCACTGTCTGGACATCCTCTGCTCTGAGAGGAGGAGGACAGAGTGAAGGCTCCTTTTCAGAGGAAGCTGGTGGAGATGAATATTAGCAGAACACGTCTGTTCTCACCTGTTTGAGACTGCGAAGTCTGTCCAGTGTCCTCTGCCTCTCCTGACTGACTCTGGTATTTTGCTTGGCTTCATCTTCTTCCTCATCCTCTGCTCCCTTCACAAGAAAAAAAAAGTGCATCAGATGTGATGGACAACTCCATGCTCCCAACTGGTTAACTGGTCACTCATAATTCTCCCTAGGAGAGAGAGTGAGCGTGAACAGTTGTTTGTCTTTCTGTGTTGGCCCTGCGATGGACTGGCAACCTGTCCAGGGTGTGTCCTGCCTCTCGCCTGCTAATTGCTGGGATACACTCCAGCTTCTCCGCAATTACGACTGGAAAAAAAATTCAATCAGAAATGCAAGTTTCTCCTTGTAAAAGATCTTTTTAGGTCAATTTGTTATAATGATGTAATTCAGTTACAGCAACCAGACATGTTAAACAAATCCCTTGAACCTCAAGAAATCAGCTCATGGTTTAGAGACAGTAACAGTCAGGGGGATTGTATCCTGTCATAACACTCACCCTTGCACTGATTGTTAAAAAAGTACACATTTCCTCAGACCTCAAACAAAGTGAAGAAATAAAACACATGCTGCTCAGGCTAAGCTGTTGCTGTACCTGCAGAGAGTTGCAGTCAACATTGCCACCATGTCGCTGTTGTATCTTCTGGTTGTGATTAACAATACAGATTTCCTGATGAAGAACATAAACAGCAGAAATGGATCACACTGAAGCTGTTACAGAAATAATCTTCACTGTCAACATGCACGCTTAAAAAAAAACTGACTTACCTTCTTGTTTTTGAGGTAGACTTTCTTAGCGGTGATGCGGCCCCTGCGGGCCTCGAGCCGCCGCATCCTCTGCTGCAGGACGCTGAGTTCTTCATCTCTGAGGGGTGATGGCGGGGATGCTGGGTCTACACCCTTCATGGCATCGGGGCTCTCAAAGGCATCATAGTACACCACCTCATCCTGTCGCTCTGGTAGAAGATCAGAAAATATTTAAATGATTTTTTTCCTCCCCTAGTAGAACTGTTTACAACTCTTTCAATGTTGTTTATGTTACAGTCCTTTAGTACATCAGAATGGGGCAGAAGATTGTGGGAGTTGCAGTTTTTCATACTTTTTATTAATTGCACAACAGCATTAAAATGAATGCTCACCGGTCATCTGCCTGCGTAGACTCTGCAGCTGCGCTGTCAGCAGCAGCTCCTCGCAGCGCAGCACCTCACCCTGAACGTCATACAGCTGCAGCTGCAGCTCGTAATACAGTGCCTCCAGCTGGTCCAGACGCTGCATGGCTTCCTCTCCACCCTGCAGACTCTGCATCTAAAAACCACAACTCCACAATTACATTACTCTCAAAGGCCCAAAGAATAAAAGCCACAGGTTAGCCGATTTCCAAAAAACACAACCTAACTGCGGATTTGTTTATAACATACATCTAGTGGAAACTGGTACGAAACTACAGCATAGATGGGATCCAGTGCAGTTTTACTGTAGTTTTACAATGTACAACAAACATTTGACCTGACAGTAATTCCCAGTAAGTCATTTCCACTGTTGCACCCCAGGATGTTATTCCCTCCATTACAGGATGCCAGAGCCATGAGCTCATTTTTCCAACATGGTCATTATCTTGCCTTTTCCCCCTTCTTTTATCTCCAAGTCTTGTAAGTGTATTTTCATTGTGCTTTTTAAAAACACACCCAGATAAACTTCAGAATCTACATCAGTGATTGATTTACTCATGAAAAGATTCAGCTTTACCTCCTCCTTCAAGCCATATTTTTTCTGTTCTAGGCAGATTTCTTTGGCCCTCATGAGCTGCAGAGTTTCTTTGGAAACGGCGTATTGAAGTCGCTCCATGCGTTCAACTGCTGCTGCCCACGCTGACTTTCCAAACTTCCTCTGGTCCACACGCATCCGCTCATATAGAGCTGCAACATATACAGAAAACAGTGTTTTCACACATATTTAAAATGAGATTTTAAATCACCATTTAAGGCATTAAAACCTATAACATTATATAAAAGGTTACACTTTTAAGTCCAAAAATGAGCTTAAATGTTTAAAAGATGGAAACATTAGCAATGTCCCCTCTTTTCCACTGAACAGGCCAGCGTCACAGAGGAGCTGTTTCGTGGCAACGGTAGTCAATCAGAGGATGTCCACCTAGTCGTACCATACAGAGTTTCTGAACATCTCTGAAGCGCCATGACACTGCNACCATACAGAGTTTCTGAACATCTCTGAACATTCCCTAAAACATGCAGCTGTTCTATTTTTTAGGCTTGCCACACTATGTCGGGTTCTGGTTTTACTTTAAAACATCAACATTACGGGATAACCGGCGGCACGGGCACGAAGCCATCATGTGAGAGAGGGTCTCATGCAACACTTGATACCATGGTAGATGAGACGTTTATCCTGGAGTTGGAAAAATCACACTATTTTGTACAACACACATCCCCATATAAGGACATAAAGAGCATGTACGTGAGACCTGGTCAGACTGTCCAAATAACCTTTTGCTGGTTAACTGTTCTCTTTTAGTGCCTATAAGTGCACTGACTACCAGGCAATGTTGCAATCTTCCCGTGATCGAGTGAAGCGGAAAATCCAGCCGCAGGGACGCTTTGCTCTGAAATGCTCCTGGTTTGATGGCTTGTCAGGCCAAAAGCTGGGCGTAGCCCAAGCGACAACCTCTGCTGGGAGAATGCGAAGCAAAAAATTGCAGTTTACCTCTCATCCGCTAGGGGCTGGCTCCAAAACAGTCACTCTCCATAGACTCCCATGTTAAAAAGACCAACTTCACAGTAGAAATAAACATGTTTAGCCTGGTACAAAAAAACATTTTAGGATTAATAGGTCAAGTTTACCTCCATGACAACTGTGAGGGGGGTGAATTTTTTCTAACTTATCCGTTTGGATGTAATTTAATCTTGAAATTCTGCATAATTAGGGATGTGTCCTTTTGATTGATAGGTATCAAATATCCGCAGCAAGAAGGGAGAGTGCAACACAACCGCTGTTTTTAGCCGCCTACCTCCATTAGCTGGTTAGCTACCGTAAGCTCCGGGTTAGCTCGGTTAGCTTTTAANTAGCTCGGTTAGCTCTTAACTACAGGCAGTTTGGAGTCTCATGGGTGTCAATCATCCAGCCCCACCTTCACAGTCCCCCTCTCAGCTCCACCTCTTTGCCCGCTTTTAGATTTTCCGAGAATGACAACACGCGTGACGCTTCTAAAATGGCAACGGTGGAAACCGCCCAATGAGCTTCAGTTCAGCTCTTTAGAAACCTACGAGTGACATCACAGAGGCTCTGTCCATCTTTTATATCCAGTCTATGGTGTAGCTGCTCTACACCAAAGTGTCAAGGGGCTGATTGCAAGAGGTGGGGGGAAAAGAATATGTTTAAATTTGAACCTGTTTTGCATCATCTGCAAGTGAAGATTAGAAACAAAGATTCAAAGGTCAGTACCTAAAACAATGCTCAATATTTTCTTATGAAGAGAGGAAATACCTCTTATCTTTGTTTACCTTTCAGAGCTCGAGTTGTGGTTTTAAAGAACTTGACAGTCAGGTCCTGAATGGAGAGCACGGCAGCATGAGCCTTCTTCTGCCACTCCTCATCCTCTTTCTTTAGGCTCTCCACACGGCGAGGACCCAGACGCTCGGTCTCCAGAGAGATCTGACAGAAGGTAGAAGGTCATCAGAACAGGTTCAGCACACAGTGGATGGGATGGCCGCTCTCTGACATAACTACACTCCTCTGTCATCACCACCCCCTTAAACATGAACAGTAAAACATAAAAAGTTTATATTAATAGATTTTGTTACTCATCCTAATATCCTGCTAGTCTGGAGTGGCATGTATTATAAACAGGAAATATAATGTTGCAGTGGATCTGGTTTCAATTTCAAACTGAGCTATGTTATTTAAATACACTAGAAGTAAGTCAGGTGTATCCTTCTTCTGGATCAAGACACTAAAGAAAACTTAAAAGCATGATGATTTTCAGGCAAGATCTGCATTTAGAAAGTGATTTATGAGCAGATTTACAGCCAACAGAAAATTATAACCTTGTAAATTACAGCATGTCTATCACAGCACCTAAAAATACTTTTATTATGTCTATGTATTCAGATTTATCTTCAACTTGGACACCCAGTTATTTCAACTTGCCTCTTTGAGTTAATTTCCTGGTATTTAAAATAACAAGCAGCTGTCTTTTTAATTTCATGCAGCCAATGTAATATTACTACGTAATACCAGTTAGTTACAGCAGATGGCAGTGAGGCCCAGCTGTGTATTTTTATGTTTAGTGACACTAACCCAGTGTCCTACTTAAGTTGGTGCAACAGCACAAAGGATAAGTTAAAAAAGAATAATCTAAATATGCTCAGGGAGGAGTTTATAGTTTAGGAGACAACACTGAAGTACTTTTTTTTTTTTCGTGGCAGCCCATGTGAAAAAAAGTCAGATCAGAGGAAGCACGTGCCACGTGAAGCCCCGTCCTGGGTGTTCATGGAGACTTACAGCCCCTCCATGGGGAAAGCAAATGGAACAAAATGTACACAGACTATAAAGTAAACTCCCTGCCAGAGCCTCATTGCACATGCATTTGGATAATATTCTCAATAAAAAACAGATGTGTGTAGGTGCTCAAACATAAACACTACTACACGAATCACCAACAAACCACAAAACGCCCTTTTTCATGTTAACTAGCAATCGTTTGGTGCTTTGCATAAAGTGAGCGTGTCTGCACGTGAGGCATGAGCACAAGGAGTGGCTTTGGGGGTGAAACCAGGAGCGAGCAGAGGAGGAGAGATTACATCAGAGACCAGAAAGAAAACGTCTGGCAGGGAATAAAATCTTTTCAGGAATAAGAGTGAAATAAACTTTAGGATGCATTAAAGCCATGATCTCATTGTTTGGGTATTGCTTATAAGAAAGCATGTAGCTGATATTCTGAATGAGCAACAGCTACAGTGAAAACATCTGCAGATAAGAGCAGGGTGGCATGTTTAACCCCCTGAGTGGTGCCCTTTAAACAGATCCGTCAGACCTGGTGACACTGACATTAAAACGCAACTCTTGCCTCATCTTTATCCTTGTTGTTGCACATGTTGTTGACTTTGTCCCTGATGACCACTCACACAAATAAAACTGAAATCAAATATCGCTGCACAGAGATGGCTTGTGATTGGGAGTCTGTTAGACTGGTTTTATGCAAAGCAGAAAACTGCCTAACATTCAGCAACAATCTGTCCTCTGCTTTTAAAGCAGCCAGGTTTTGATGAAACACAGGCTAGAGTCACACCAACAAGTATTCTGCATTACTAATCTGTACTTAATTATTTATTAACATCTATAGAAGAGTTTTCCACGGATTTAAAAATGTAATCCTGTTCGTGTAATGCGGATTTCTTATTTTTCCCCCCTTTTGGCCCAAACAGACTTCTTATATCTTCATTTCCCACAATTCAATCCGACTCTTCAGTCTAAATCAGATTAAAAGTAGAAGCTGATGAGAGTTTCATCAAATGTTTGTGATTTCTATATTTCTATGCAGCTGATACTTATATTATTATAGATGCCTAATTTTTTGGCTGAATTTCCCAGTTGGGACAAAATCAAGCTAGAATATTGTTTGCTCCATTTACCGTCTCACTTCAATGACAGAGAAATTGAATGAAATCCTACATGACGGTTCAGAATGAAATCTCTTTGAAAAACACTGCATGTGCATCTGATTTAGTACTACATATGACAGTGGCCTGGGTTAGATTTGAATAAAAAATTTATTTAAAAGAAAAGAAAAATCAGATTGTGTTACAATTGGGTTACAAAAGTCGGATTTGATTATAGGAGATGGTATAATCTCCTCCTAAATGTCACCTTACTTAATACTATTCTGTCTCCTAGTGAAGCGCTTCTATCACCTGTCACCTACTGGTACCACTAAAAACATCTCTGCCTCATTTACACACAATGTTGGAGTCACTGATTCACCACACTGTAAAATTAGTCACTAGGGACAGAGAAAGTCACATACCCCTCAATTTAAAGCTTATAATACCATAATTTACCACTCCAGTTACATGGCAGCTTTGAAACCCAAACAAGTTGCACAATGAAGAGCAGCATATTCTTTCATTAAGCTACCACTTTGCCACTCTTTCTTTTTCAAAATACAAACAGATCAAGGGAGGAAGTGGTGGAGGAGACATTACTGGCAGAGGTCTCAACACCTCTGATCAACAACTACTGGTGACTAAACACAGACGTGTCAGACTCTTAAAATAAAGGTGACGCCAGATCCCACGGTTAATAGCTGGGTTACAACATGCACATTGTCATGGCCGCCCTTATTTCATATGGGTGACTGAAAGGAATTCCTCATGTATCCGAAACCAAGTAGGCTTAAATACATTTTTATGATGGAAATTTTTCAAAGAGATACATTCGAGAAAACTTTCAGAATAATGTTTTCAGTAGGGGCCTCTAGCCTAAAGCTTGTTACATACTCCACAAGAGAGAACTTTGTTCTTTCTCCCGAGGCCGCAAAAACAAGAAAAAGTTTGTATTGGTCTGGTCATTTCATACTACGAGAAGCTTTATCTGCGACAGGGCGGGGATGTCTGTGTTTCTATGTGAAAACGTAATAAACAGCTAACCGGGTTATGTCATGTTTAACGAGAAACTTTGTCCATGGCAGGACGTGGTTTTGTACACGGTGATGTCTGCCTCTTTAAATCTACGTGTTGTTTAAATTTACGTACTTTCTCATGACTTTGATCAGCTGTCTATTAAAACTTCAACCTTTTATCAGTGGAAGCGCGGAAACCACAACTTTCTGCTTTATTCCGACAAATCACACACTACTTCTCTCGGTCTCACGAGAAGGAAGTTCTGCTCAGCCGATGTGTCGAGAACTGTCCCCGTTTACGTCTGCGAGAACCGGGATTTATGCATTTTGTTCTTGTGGCCTCAAGAACAAGAAAAAAAAGTTCTCGCTGAGTATGTAACAGCCTTTAATTATTACTGAGAAAAGCACTCACTTTGTGCCAAAAGATAAATCAGCTGAAGCAATCCGTTATTTTAACAGAAAACTGGGAAACTATTTTAGAAATAAATGCTACAATCTTCTGAGACTCACATTAGATAACACAGCTATAGTTACATGTCTATGTCCTAATCATGTGATCACACAAAATAAACATTTAGGCTGACGATCAATATCAGTCCAGTTAGAGAACAACTTAATTTGCATTTTTGTTACATTATCAACTTTGTGTAAAAATTTTGCCTGACAGGTGCAGATTAACACAACAGGTGTGTCAGGGACCACCATGGCAACCGTTGCCATGTAACACTGCAGTCCATGTGCAACAGTAACCAGAGCTCGCTGTGGTACAACAACCTCAGACATTTTAGAATGAAACTGCATTTTTAATTCATGTCTGGCCTCTGACCTTCCGCGCAACATGACACCCACACTGCACCACCCCAAAATGCAATAAGTCCGTCCCACAACGCCATGCATGTAAAATAAAATACCAGACATCACTCAGGAGATCACAGACTCATACATCCATCTGCTCTTTCCTTCACAGATCTAGTTAAACTTTGATATCAACAACAGATTGGAAATAATTAAATAAACAATAAAGCTGATTATCACATAAATAATCAGCAAAAATATTATCAGCTACACGTTTATGGGTATTTTACGATTTTTTTAAAATAATTTTATAGACCTAATTGCTAATCAACTGAAAAAGCATTCAATAAACAAAAAAAAATCGTTATGTATAAACTAAATTTACAATAAAGTCATCCTGTAAAGCCAATGTCAATTCCCTGAAATAGTTAAAAAAAATAATTCTTTAATAGTTTGACACCTCTTATCATCAAGACTGAAACACTGTCATGATTTTACAATCACCTCTTACAGGCCACACATAGTGTTCATTTACACCTGCATTAGAGTTCAGAAAAAGCTGCAGGTCCAGCAAGCAACTGTAAGCAGACCATTCTTGTCTTTTTCACCCCACCTTTACAAGACTAAGTAGGATACAAACCGGATGTAAATGCCAGTACACTGTGTGCTAATTCCTAACTACCTCCCCTCCCCATGAGTCCCTGACTCATCAGTTTGTGTGAATCTAGCTCCTGGTGCCTGCATCAGTGATTCATTTGCATGTAGCTTTGTTTTCAACCGTTGGATCGCCCTGAGGGGAGCAGGTGGCAGAACTGAAAAATTCTGGCATCATATGGAGTTCAAACTCTGAGAATGATCCATGAAACATGTCAGAAACAAGAAGAATGGGAAGAATCCTCTTCAGGCAAAAATCCCAGGGAATCATGCTTGGGCATTTCTTTGCCAGAAGCTTTTCAGTCAGTTTCCACAGCAGCACCCCAAAGAAAGCAGTAAAAGTTCAGCCCATTTTTTTATTTTATTCTTTGATTACATAGACGTTTCTCCTATCAGTTTCACCAACAACAACTAATTTCTTTTCCCTCGATGCACTGGATGCATAATGTGCTACGACCGCCGTTTTAAAAATAACACACAATACGAATTACAACTGTGGATCAGAGTCTCACCACAAATTTAAATTTTTTTATTTTTTAATCACGGGCCATTCTTTGAGCTCAGATAAGTGGGGAAATGAACACAGAATACATAGACATTTGTGGAGATAAAAGCCTGTGCAACCAAAATGGTTGCACTGTAAAGCCCTGATATGAAATATTACCTGTTAAATCGTTTTAAATTAGTTTGACGGAAGCTTTGCTTAACCCAAGTCAATATTGCTTTTAAAGGGAACCACTAAAAGCAATAGATTAAACTGGATTTAGGGCGCTGAAGAGTGTTATTGGCAGCTGGATGTATATATGCAGGCCTATGGGACTGACTGAAAAGTAAATACAGTGCCCAACATTGTGTGTCTGGAGCTCTGTGGGACAGAAAAGAAGGTGCAAAGGGCTTTTATAATATTTTATTTCAGAGATCAAACTCAAATGTAACCAGGCTTCTTTCTGCATGCAGACATTTTCAGTGATTCAGTGAAAATTCTTTATTTAGATCAGCACCCGCCCAAAAACCCAAATACCTTCATAACACATAGTCATAAACACACCCGCACACACACACTCACAGTCTTTTGTGTTGGTTAGTGACAACATGCTGGATAAGCATGCTGTGTAAGGAATGTAGTTTAGAGAAGGAAAAGTACTCACAGCCACAGTGGGTGAAAGACTGAAATTGTCTATGAAGGAGAATGAAGGCACAGAGACGCCGTCTGTCTAGTTAAACAGCACAATGTAAATCAACACTCTTTACAGTCAGCACAAACGCACACCAAGATGCAGACTTTAGTCAATGTCTGCTCCTGCCATGTCCCGTCAGCAGAGAAGCCAGTTTTTATATATCTTTATCACTGCTGCTGGTACATCCTTCTCATTGTNAGAGAAGCCAGTTTTTATATATCTTTATCTCTGCTGCTGGTACATCCTTCTCATTGTCTGACCTACTGGCCTCCATTTGTGATCGACTATCCATTAGTTCATTTATGTGTTTAATAAGTGTCAAATAAGTTCAGCAATCTAAAGATAAAGAGCTTCAGGTTACTGGACAGAGGTATTTGTACAAATAAAACTGAACTGAAAGTCATTCAAAACGGACTGGTGCTTTGGGATCAGCTTTCACCAGGTCAGGGTTGACTTCCTCCACACCCGCTTAAAACAAGCCAACAAAGTCTTCAAATGTGGTCTTTCTGGCTAACAGTGAAAACTTTGTTGTGTCTGTGTACATGTGCTTATTTAACTGATTAAAAGGGAAATACATTTTCTGTGCCTGTTCTACAAGTCAAGCTAAAAATGATCCTATTCCACTCCAAACAGAATTCCTAGTTAAACACGTTGACATAATTTTGTCATATGAATAACCACAGCTGGTACCAGTAGAAGGAAACCAGTATGTCAGCTGGCATTCTTTCACCATGCCTTTGTAACCCTGATGATACTAATAAATATGACCAACTGAAGTAAAGTTCTGTCTGGTTATCAGCTAGATTAGTTGTTTAAAGAAATATGAACACTTATATTGTTATTAGAAAATAAAAATCTGTACATTTATACATTTTTCGG
Organism: Melanotaenia duboulayi; assembly: GCA_026261665.1. Taxonomy (NCBI): domain Eukaryota; kingdom Metazoa; phylum Chordata; class Actinopteri; order Atheriniformes; family Melanotaeniidae; genus Melanotaenia; species Melanotaenia duboulayi. The sequence continues at coordinate 6,329,372 of CM047993.1, read as the reverse complement.
TTTTATCTGAACACTGAAATTAGTTTCTTCACAATCACAGATACTGATGTCAGACCTCAGACCTGCAGTGTGTCAGGACCTCCTCTGATACTGATGTCAGACAGTGAACAAGTCAGACTGTGACCTACTGACCAAACCAGGCAAGTTTTAACCCGGCTTTGTTATCACTGTGACAGTAGACTTCTAATTCCCTTTTCAAGCCTTTACTGAAAGGAGGCAAGAGAGTAGAGAAAGAGGTGTGGAAAACGGAGGAGTGCTGAGGCTGCAGAATTACTGAGTGGTTTAGTGGCTGTTGTAATAATGCTTAGGCTGGTTGTTAATCTGCTCTGGGCAAGGAAAAAAGCCTCTCTAGCTGATCCTCTGTCTTCTACTATACCATCATCACCACTCCAATGCAGGCCTAATCAACTAATGTTAATGTCATGACAGAGTATGCTCAGCGTGGGATGTTCAGAGAGGATTTCCAGCACTAACCGAGCTACAAAAATTGTGTTATACTTGGTGTAGTACACTGCTGTGGCGAGGCAGCCTGACACACGTCAAACTGTCCACCAGGACTAATCAGTAAGCCGGCTACAGTGAGATCCAAACCTACTTAATTCAAGCTCTCAAACAGATGGTATTTGTTTCTGTGTGTATTACCTTAATCTGCTGTCGCCGCAAAGTTGCCAATTCCCTGATGTCCCTGAAGGGCTGCAGCAGGTAGTGGTAGAGCTCAGTTGTCACTTCCAGCAGGTTTCCGTACGCTTCGTCTTCCTCTGGGTACACTTGCAGCAGGTCCACCATGCTGTCCATGGCTTTATGCTTGTCCAACAACTGAGACAAGAGGAAGAAAAATAAAACGCAGAAAAATAAGCATTAAGTTGACAGAGACTCATGCAGTCAGATATAAACAAAAGTCTCACATTATTTTTTTAAAACTGAGGAACAAGGATGCTTTTATTCCATGAAAAGACTAAATAAAAAAAAAGAAAATTCCAAAAGCCTCAGCACTAACTTTTTGAAAAATACTGGCAATAAATAATATGTAGATTTCTGTGTGTTGTGACCCAAAACATTTTCTTGAGAATGTATTCTGTAAGTTTATCAGTGACGCATGAAAACAATTAGATGGAGTCACAGTTTTTGGCAAATATCTCTTAAAAGTAAGTAATGTGCCTGTTAAACTGTTTTCAGTTGTGTTTTTGGCACTCAGCATCAAGCATCGAGTTCACAGCATCGGCACTGCATATTTCTTCACATCAACATCAGTATCTTGATTTAATCACGTTCTCTGTAAGGCATTAAAATGAAACCTGAAATGATTCATAGCCCCATTTACACACAGTACATGTACATGAACAGTTCAAGTTTGCTTGATTTGACTTGACTACTAGGTTGAGATTTTCCCAGATGACCTTCAGAACATACACCTGCATAGAGCAAACCATGGCTACATGTTTTAGCTTTACGCTGGTACGAGGGCATAGTACCCAAAAGAGACAGGCCTTCCTGGCTTGAGTTACTTTCAGCCTCTTATCATTCGTTTAACACTTGGCATCATCTTTGTATTGCAAGCTTTTTGGAAGACTGCATTTTTGCTTTTAAATTCCCCAGAATCGTTTACACCAGAGAGTAAAAATCAGCTTTTAGGTGGTGGCATGCTCAAATCAAAATGTATTTATACAGCACTTTTCATACAAAAAGTAGCAGTAGTAGTATATTGGTATCAGGTCAGTAGAGCTTTACAGCTCTTTAAACTCAGTATATGCAGAATGAATGATCCCCTCCCCGCCTTTTTTATCATTGTCGTTCGGGGCAAGGCCTGATGTGAGGACTGTGCATTGGCGGTAAAACTGCAGGAACAATTTGACTCTAAACTGCATTATTAGATGTGTTACGTCTAGAACTTTCTTTTTAATGCTATGTTTGCATATACAGCAGGCTCTGTTTTCAGTTTAACTTCTAAACTTGAAGTAAAGTACATTACTAATCAAGTAAATTCAATAAAGAAGGTTACCGTTTGGTTTATGTAGCAATCATGGCACAAAAAGCAACAGTTATGAACTTGCAGATGGTGTCTGAGAAGTCAATGCCATTGGTCATTCTGTCATATTTTTCCAAACACTGTCTCTACTGGTGACCTCCAGACTGCATCTAGTGTACAATACAGTGTTAAATTCTTAAGTTTTACACAACTATCGCTCCAAGAAAAGCTACATATTTAGTACATATTCAAAAGCAATACATTATAGTCTTTGTCTGACTTCAGGGAACTATTTATTTTGGTCACAGTAAAATATTTACATCTAGTTTACATAACTTTGTTTTTTGTATATGTACTGCGATATTTCAGGTTTCTGATATTTTGTGTATCGTTCTGTCCCTTAACATCCCTTAACAAGGAGGGGGTATTTATATGTCCTGGTTTCTCTTAGAGCACTCCAAATTAAACCTTTAAAAACAAGCAACGCAACAGACACATAGAAAACAGTGTCTCTACTCTTTATTAAGAAATGTAAAATTGTCTTTTGTTATTAATTAAGTGGAAAAACAAAGTGCTTATCTGTTCAGTGACTGCATGACACAAGTCAAAGTATGTTTTACATTTTCTGCTGGCAGTTAGGTGAATAAGCTAAATCAGCAATAAAATGTTGACATTTAATCATGCTAAGCTTGCTATAAGTAGTCCTGTAGCAAGTAGTCCTATTAAAAAAATATGGGTGGAGGGAAACAAAGAAAAACCCATACAGGAATGTCACATTATGCTGCTGTTTTGTGTCAAACACCCCAGCAGCACACACAAACAGCACATAGACCCGAGTCATCTTCAGTGTTATTCCACCTGTGATTTTCCTGCTGAGAAACCTAAACGTGTTGTGAGATGGATCTTTTTGGTAGAATTATATTTTCAACACAGTATTAAGATTTTTTTTTTTGTATCTACAGAAACAGGTCAGGTTGCTGATTTATCATTAAATAAATACTGAACAAAAACTTGTTCAAAGCTCAGCAAAGAAAAAATCCCAGCAAGCACGAAGAGACTGAGCCTGTGTACATGCAGGCAAATTAGTGTGTAGAGCCAGGAATCACACCATAAAATACACTGCTGAGTGTAGTACAAGGAGGATAGACTAGCCCCAACTGCTGCTGATTCATACCATATGTCCTACTATCCACAGTCTGTTCATTGTTCCTTAGAAAAGAGACACTACAACAGCTTTTGTTCACAGAAAAACACAATTCATTTCCCAGCTCTCAGAAACCAGCAGCTCTGATTCACACTGCACAATACTACTCCTTCACTTCTGCCTCAGATAATATTGAAATGTACCACCAGCTAATCGTCATCAATAATGGAATAAAGTGCTATTCTCTCTAAAGAGAGCAGCAGATATGAATGGAGACTGTTATATCAACTCTAGGCTGATTTTCCAAAGTCCTCCACATTGGGGACTGGGGCGGACACTACACGATTCAGCTCTAACACTGCTTCTACTGTTTACCTTGGCTCTGGGTCTCCCTGGCAACCACTGGCCAACCACACATCCCTTTCCTTCAGTCGCCACTAGCCAGGAAGCCCCCGGGGCTAAATTATCCAAACTTTTGCCTGAGAATGAGCTACCAAAGCACATTAGATTCAAAGGAAATTTAATTTACACATAAAAGTGGAAAGATTTTTTATAAACTCATCCTCAAAATATTTTTCCAATCATTAAATCTCTATACTTAAATGAAAAATAAATACTGGGTAAATATATCTAATATGAAACTAAAAAACCTCTGGAAATATGTATTTTATTCTAAATTTGACACCAGCAACGGGTTTTAAAAAGTTGTGATAGGAAAAAAAACAGACTGGAAAAGTTGTGTAATCCAAACCAAAAAAGAATAAACATATCACACCTACTTAGTCTAAATACAAACAAGCCAGTAACATGACTGCATTAATGTAAAGACGCAAGAATCCTCAAAATTCAGTTTATCTCGGTTTATTTTTAGTAAAGATATCCCCTTTCTTTTGATACATTATCCTCTTTAAACCTGTTATTTTTCTTACAACACTCGCTGACAGCAGGTTTGCTTGGGATGAGTATTTTAGGACCAGCTAAAAGAAAAGAAAAAAAATCCTAAGTTTAGCTTTTAAGTCTACACAGAGCCCTCGTACATGGAGAGTACATAATTACAAGACATTCCTGGTGATAGTGTAGCTGATCCAGGCCTATCATCAAGTCTACGTCCTGTCAGTGTTAGATCTGCTATGTCTTGCCTAAGCAGTTTTCCCCCTCTAACTATTAATTGAGATATCACACGGGAAATGCACGATTTTACTGCCATCCCAGCAGACACTCCATGCTAAAGATCTTTTACCACTAGATGCGATTTCAAAGCCATAAAATGCAAAAACTCATAAAATACTACATATAAATCAGCAGAACTGAGGCCTAACTGTGAGAAATGCTTTAGATGGTGCTGGTTCGTATAATTTACAATCACTGAGAAATCTACTGAAATTTCAGTCAAACGAGTATTTAGAGCGATTCTTTTGATAAGTCATACTTTTGGTTCATTTTTGGAAAGGGGGGGGGGGTAAATGACTTCAATTCTCAATTTTTTTACATTAATTATTGTTATAAGTTATTAAACTAATTATTTAGACTGTTAAAACAAGGTTTACAAAGTGCTGAACAGCACACAGCAAAGATACATGCACGAGTACATTTTGAAAATAAAGTAAATAAAAAAGCCAGTCGATAAAAGTGTGTTTTAAGAAGTGACTTAAAAAAAATGATACTGATACTAACTGTTCTGTGGTCAGATTATTATCAGCAGACAGTTCAAAAGTCTGCAACTCTGATGGTAAAGGGTTGTATTAGTGCCTATAATGTGGGCACCTTTCACATCTGTGAAGGCTCCATCAATGCTGACAAGTACAGAGATTAGAGCAACATCTGCTCCCATCCAGACAACGTCCCTGGCTGGGAAGGTCTTGCTTATATCAGCAAGACCACACACTGCATCCATCACAACAGCATGGCTTCACAAGACAAGAGTGCGGGTGCTGAATTGGTCTGTCTGCAGTGTAGACCTTCAACTAAAGCCCATTTCCACCAACAGGTCCAGGTCGGTATGGGATGGTTTGGTGCAGTCTGGTTCAGTAAATTCTGACCTCTGTTGCATTTCCATAGCTAACCGTACCCTTACCTGGTGGGTGGGTTATAAAAGAAAGAGCGATATATGTGCCAGCTGCGTAATAACGTGATGTCATAGTGGCACAAAGCCTTTCTTGAATTATAATGAAGAATGCAACAGAAATAAAGAAGAACAACAAAAACTCCACGGTAGATTTAAACATGCCGTTGTTGCCGCTTTGTTCTTAGTGCCGAGTCACACATTAAGTAATGACTCTTTCAACCAATCAATGGATTGTAGTATATCAGGCTCCACCCTTTTGGGATCGGATTGGTAAGATTAGGACCTCAACGGAAGGGTCTTAATCCACACTGAACAGGTTGGTGGAAACAGGGCCTTAATGGGAAACATTTGGTCACGAAATCAAAACTACAGTCCTGGACCTTCTGGCTGGATAACTAGAGTCTCGCATCAGACTAGAAGGGGACAACATCCATCTCCTAAAACTCCAGCAACTGGTCCCCTCACTTCCCAGACATTTACAGATGGTAGTTAAAAGACGAAAAGATGCTACACAAAAGGTAAACATCACCCTCCCTGTTTCAACTTTTTAAATGATAAAATGTCTCAATTTCAACATCAATGTGTTGTTTATGTTCTATTGGGAAGAACATATAGGTTTGTGACATTGACAAATCATTGGATTCTGTTTTTATTTATATATTACAGTGTCCCAACTTTTTGGGAATTGGAGCTGTAATGTCAAGCTCCTCTATTTTCGGGGTTCAGCTGCACACATAATTGTATATACGTAAGATCTGTTCAGGTAAATCAATGTTAGTGGCACAAAATAAAACATTGACATCTAACGTGAAAGATGTTATTTACATTAAATGCCACAGTAAGCAACAGTATAGTTAATAGTTACCACAGTTGCATCATAACAAACAAACTCTAGCACATACATATCCAGTGGCCATTGCAAACTGAACTAACAGCAGCAAATGAACCTGAAAGGTCAACCTGAGGCCTGTTAAAGAGAGAAGGGTATGTTGAAACTGTGGGTATGTTAACCCTGGGTTGGGAGAAACTCTGGGTTTTCTGTTCCAGAAAACAGGGTAAGTCGTACCCCGAGTCCGTCAGGCATGGGAATGTTCGTACCATCGTAATTCCAGAGATTTAGAAGCTGAATTAATGCACAATAATTTATATAGGCAGAAGATTTTTTGGACTCAAACAGATTACTGATCAACATCTCATCGAACAGTACTGTTTTACAGTCACTCTATTCTCTAGCCGTACATATCCAATATGACACGTTATAAGATTTTCTTTTCCACTGCGAGACTTTTAAATATTCTTTTAATAAATGGGACCTTTCTTTATAACACTGGCAAACTAGGAAATTTTAGGAAGACAATACATCGAGTCATGAGGAAAGTCCTTACATATGTCTGAAATCATAGTTCTCTATGTGTGATGGGCAGAGATCTACTGTCAGCCTCTCGCTCAGCAGACAGCGTCTCCTCACTATCCTCCTCCTCCTATGATGAAGAATAAGCTTTGTCTATATTTAAAAAGAAAAAACAAAATCAGGATATTAGGTAAGAGGCATGTGCCGTATGGGTAAAACCATCATTTGTTGGGGGTTAAAATCACTAGATGTAGAAATACCCACTAAATATCAACACGTGTGAAAGACATAAAAAATGTACAATCACAGTCTAGTATGATCCACTACCTTAATAAAAATGTCAATACTTCATTTTCAGTTGTCTATGTGTTTTGTCCTCAACAGTATTGAAGCCACATAAAACTAAGATTTTGCTCAATCCACCAACATTTCAACCCACATGCTGCAGTTTTAATAAAGTTAAATGTCCAGTGGACCAGTGGCTTCCAACTCCCACAATGACTCAGTCAGCAGTTTTCTTCCAAGATGCTTATCGCTGCTTAGCAGCAGTATTGTTCCCTTCTTTACGAAATACCTTTGTATTGCCCATATGCTTCAATAAGAACTTCTCACTCCAATCGGGTAAAATAACTAGCTTTTTGTCAGCAGTTACCATGGTGAATTCAGGTATAGGGTCTCCATTGATGATGGCTTTATTTTGCTTGTTGTTTTTGTGGTTCTCAGCTCTGGGTGAAGATACTCAGAGTTGACTGAACCAACTCACAGCAGCTGTTACAGAGTTGCTCAGCTCAGAGTAAGTTAACCCAGAGTTTCTTTATAGACTCAGAGTCAGCTGAACCTCCTTTATGGAACAGACCCGGGTATGAAATAAATAAACTGAATCATTTTACACATTAACAGCTAATCTTCAAATCACCTGACAGAAACCCAGACCATGTGATTGTTGAATGAAAACAGCTCAACAGCTGTTTAAATACCAAAGGATTGAAATCACTGCTGAATTCACACTCAGATTTTCTTAGAGCAGAATTATATGATTTGAAATAGTTTAGTTTTTAACTATAATTCATGCCAAGTCACTTAGTTTTCACATTTTTTATATGTGAAAATGTTTTCAGTTCTCTCAACTAAGGCTATTCGAATATGGCCAAACTTTACAGATTATAACCACACTGAGGTATAATCCAGTCAAATTAAACAGAACTGTCTTGCCATTACACCACACACAAATCTGCTGAGTAAAGAAGAAGAAAACTAGTGAGAAATTCATGTTTGTTATATCAGGATATCTGGAGGATGAAATAAAGATCTGGATAAAAGCTGCTGTGAACATTTTTGGCTGTGGTCCTTAAGTGTGTTTACAAGCTTCACATTAGTATTTGTGTTCTTATATTTAAATGCAAACACTAAAAAATAAATCCCATTCCTTCTGGCTCTCTGTTACACTTTACCTGTAATGTTTAATCATTATATCAACATAAAAACACAACAAAGCCATTAAAAATGTAACTTTCAGTTTACGATTTGTGAGGTTTAATGTTTACAAGTTCTTAGCCTATTTTTGTTTAAGAACAGGTCACAGATAAAAGACAAATTGGGAAAGTGTTTCTGGTCAATGATTGACGTGTACATGGGGTCCACAGGATTTTAAACAACTAGTCAATCTTTCTGCATTTTTGGTCCAGTTATCTTTAAGAACAGGACCTGGACACTGTGGCTTTATCTCAGAGTACGGTGATAAAGCACAGCAGTTATCTGTAGCTGCTCTGCACAAACCAAAAAGACAGTACTTCATGTTAATGTCATATAATCTGAACATTAGAATTTGGGATGTTTTTTTTAGCATTTTATCTTGAAAAATTACCATTACTATCAATCAACAATAATTGCCAATTAATCTTAGTTATCTGACTGATCAACTGAATGTGCATCACTTTGATATGTAGAGTTGTAGTCATGTTACTACTTGTCAAATGTAATTATGGTAAACTTTCATCTTCAACATAACATAGAAGACTTTCTGTCCTATTTATTTTCCAGTCACCGGTAAATTACAGTGTTGGGACCCAGTCAACACTCAGCACTGTATTGCTTACAGTCATGATTTATTAAGAGGGATAGTGTTCTTTATATGATGCTGGTAAGAACAGTGGTAAAAAACTAAAATATATATACAATGATGTAAAAAATTACATGAGGCAAACCCATCTTTATAAAAGCTGAAACTAGAAAATGTTGATCAGGTTTACTTTTAAATGATTTTGTGCACTGAACGACATCCCTACTTTGTTTACTGTGTAAAAACTGACAGAAATGACACAGATCCTGTAGGCGTTTTCACACTAACACACAAAAATATGCAGGAATGCACCAGCTAGGTTCGAGAACAAATGGACACACTACAAAGTACAAATGCTTATAAAGTGTGTATGCTGTGTAAAATGTAAATTAAAAATTTTAGATTCAAGGATTTGTCATTTCTATTTTTAAATAAATTATAGAAAATATTTTAAACGTTTAAAGTGTATTTTATGAAAATATTAGCTCACCTAAACAGGTCCAAGTTTACCACATTATAGTAATCTTTCAACAACAGTCTGTAAACATCTGGAAACTGAGACCAGTTGCTGGACTTATAGGACAAAAATGCCCCATTTTTGTCTGATATTAGCTTCAAACTGCTCAAAGCTCTAGACGGTAAAAAGTACAGCAACCAGACTCTTTTGTTATGAAATCATTCTGTTATAACAAATGTAGTATTCAGTTTGTTTTGCATATCCATTTCAGTACTGATAAAGCTTTTCAAAATGTACACGCTGTCAGCTCCATAGGCACTAATGCACTCCCATACCAACAGAGGGGGAGGCTTTTTAACCGAGGCCAAAAACATACTGGCTGGTCAATCTTCTCTGGACGTGACACACCCATGATTTCTAAAAAGAACTTCAAAGTTTTTTCCACTTTGCTTCTGTCTATTTTAAGCAAGCTTTCACAAAGAGTAGACAGCATTTGAATTGTGCTCATATAAGGCCTTTTATTTGCATGGTAGAGCTTTCACCTGCAGTTTGTGTTCAGAGACAAGGACTTCTAAAAGTGTTCCTCAGCACATGCACTGATTTCCATGACAGAACCATGTCTGTTTTCAATGCAATGAAACCTAAAGGTCTGAAGGTCACAGGCATCCATTTTTTATTTTTTGGCTATCTTTTTGGTGCTAAGAAATATCTCCAGATTCTCTGAATCTTTACTATGTTCTGTAAACAATGGGATATTCAGTCTTAGAAATGTCAGGTTAAGGTTAGAAGACACATTTTCTGCAGGCTGCTGATCTGCAGACACTTCAGAGAGTCTGTCTCTCCATCATGTTACTGACTTGTCAATTAATTTAATTTTTTCACAAACTATGCCTAAAGCTATTTATGTTTAGTACTTTTAAAGCCTCGTCTTGCCTCCATCCCCACTTTGAGATGTACTGCTGTCAAATATTCATTAATTCATAAATTAATGTTTATATTAGACGATAATGAAAAGAATCTGTGGATGAGCCCAGCTAGATTTTACAAACCAAGTTAGGTCTGTTGCATAAAAAATAATAAAAAAAAAATTGTCACCATCTGTGCCAGAAGAGTTTTGTCACATATAAACAAGAAAATTCTTCTTTCATTACACAACTTCTTCCTAGCTGGGACAAGCTGCATCAACCTGTTGAACAAAACTACGATCAAAGACTTGCCTGAGGCTTTTTCTCATTTCAAATATACTGCAGTAAGCTTGTGTTTCTGCTTGACCGCTGACTTAAATAGCTACATAAAATTCAAATTAAAATATGGAAGTTCTCACATGTTTGCTAAGCTAAATATAAATCTTACACTGTGTAGGATAACACAAACCAACTCGACAGCTGTAGTGACCTGTCACTCTTTAACTCCACCTCCATTTGTTCTCCTGGGTTTCTATGCAACTCCCTCAAAACCATTCATCCAACTGGAGTGTGATGTGTGGCCAGACCAGATCCTATTACTGGTCTGTGAACGTGCAGCAACAGATGGTGGATCACAGGGGGGGACAAAGAATGAGGAGGAGAATCAGCAGACCATGAGGGACAGTTGTAATCCATTGAAACGCTGACATTAAACAGTGCACGTGTGATCTTATAAGCTGTCATGATAAAGTACCACAACCGTCACATCCAGTTTAATAAAGAATTAGTTCTTTTAATGTAAATTACTACCAAATTTACGCACCTCTTGCATGCGTCTTTTGGCTGCCTCCAGCGCATCCTCATAGCCTTTCTGTCTCAGCTCACTCAGGCTCTCGTAGTACTCTTCCGAGTCATCATTCTCGAAGAAAAGCACCTGTGAAAGAATCTTCCACCCGCAGGTGTCCAGGGCATGACCCAGGTACACCTGTAGCTGGTAACACAGCGCGTCTGTCTCCCGCTGCGACATCCTGGGGCCACCGAAAAGTACCGTCAACATGCCGGACTGCTCCTCCGGGAACGAGGGTAAACACGGTTCTAGGTCCGAGTTGACGGCGCAAAGCTGGTGATGGACTGTCCGCAGGTCCTGGAAGGAAAACAGCCCGGCCCAGCTGAAGTCCTCACGGCCGATAGTGTCATTCTCCGCTTGGTCGACATCATCCGGAGACGACGGGACATCCACAGGGTCCACGATCTCCATATCCATCCCCTTAGGGGTGACAATATCCCAGGACTCCAATGTGTGGGTAACACACTCAAACGTCTTTACACTGCTGTGTTTTACAGCCCTTTTGTCTCCAGCAGCAGCAGCATTTGTTGTGGTTTTTCCTTTGGAAACAGGCTGTGATATAACTTTACCCGCTTGGCAGTCTTCATCTTTATTCGTTTTGGTCGGACTATTTGCGTGTTTTTCAGCAACGGGCGAAGGAAAAACAGCGGTGGGGCTACAATCGAGGTCCAGAAAAGTGCTCCGTCTCTGTACGGTTCTGTTGTGGCAGGTTATGGCGAACTTTCCTTCGATGTCGTTCCAGGCCACGATGAAAACAAATTTATGCCTCTCTTTTTCGTCGAAGACTTTGGGCCGGACTGACACCCATCCGGACTCCAAGTTATCCTCCATGGCGAATGACATCTGTCCAGATAGTAAACAAAACACGTAAATTAACGTTGCCCAGAGGGGGGAAAATCCTTTGACGTCGAAGCTAAAGGCTACTGCTAGCTAACGACAGCTAACACTGGCTTAGAAAAAACAGCGGAAAAAAACTACCAGCTAAATTTAGAGTTGAAACAAAGGCTTTCCAGCTTCGTAAACGAGCTGCCAGCTGCGTGCGAGCGGCTAAAAGCAGCAGACGTCGTTGTCCCTCAAAACGCTCGGATTTGGGATTCAGACATGAAGTTCAAACGGCCAGAAACGTTCCGAAACCTCGGCCCGAGAAAAGGTGAAAAGTCAGCTTCGACTTGCGGCAGAAAACGTAGGTTGCCATAACACCTGGCCGCTCACCTGCCCGTCGCTCGCGCTCACAGTGTGGCTCTTTGTCCGTTTAGACAATACTGGTGCGCGACGCGACTCGGCTCTCGGTGTCACGTGTGAGCTTCTGTTTACAAGCACAAGGTGCGTGCGTGTTTGTCAAATCCGGGGAGGGATTTAACCCTCCAGATGTTACGTTCAATTTCTACCATAAAATAGGAAAATATTAATTTTTCCACAATTTGATTCAATAATCAACAATATAACACGCATGTTACATCATCAGATTTATTTTGGTAATATGTATGTGCTATTTTAAATAAGGCGTCTAAAATTAAATCGAGAATATGGACATATAAGGAGCAAGGTGTTACCCCAGAAATGTATCAGGAAAATATATACCATAAAATAATGACAACAGAGATACTTCAAACAGATAAAGATATGCAGAGCTGTAGAAAATGGACTTAATTAATAAAAAAAACGCATGCAAGCATCATATTTAACATATTCAATGTTGAATATGAAATAAAATAATTAGAAAGTGATGTCAAATGGCTGTATGAAACACAAAATTACACACTTAATACAAATCAGCTAAAACTGGATGAGAAAGAACCTGCATAACACCAAGAGTGACAAAAATTACACAAAAAATTAGATTAAATAGGCACAAATGTAAAACAAGCTAAGTGGGACAGAAAAGCAGGAAAATAATACCAAAAAAGGCAAAATGACAACGAGGAGATACGAAAATGCACACTATACCAAATTAGGTACAAAATGACCAAAAGATTAAATATCTATTAAATACAAAGTTAAAATCACAGAACATCCACAAAACGTATCTGTATGGCTTGTTGCTATTGGGTGTTTGTTTGTTTTGTTTTTTTGTTTGTGGTTGTTGTCTTTTTGTTTGTTTGTTTTTGTTTTTATCTGGGTGTTTTAGTCCTTGAGAGGATGACAGTCAACAAGGATCAGTCTAACCAAACCCCTTAGCTACTGTTAAATAGTTCTTATCTGTTCCCTGTAGTTAAATTGTGATTCATATGCTCCAACATCCTACTTTTGGTCCAAGTAACATAAATATAGAAAATGGTTTGTACGCTTGCAGATATTCTTATCCAACGTAGAAAACTGCTGAAACCATACTAGGATAAGCTCTAAAATTATGTTTTCATAAATTCTCATTTCTTTTATTTCTAAATTCATGTTAATTGANTCATAAATTCTCATTTCTTTTATTTCTAACTTCATGTTAATTGATGTTTTTGTTTGTTTGTTTGTTTTGTGTTAAAATGTTTACTGACTGCTGTAAAGTTATAAACGCACCAGGTTTGTCTCTGTGATTACTGAAGTACCCATCAATACAGAATATTTGACAACTTTAACCCTACAAGGTTTGTTTCTTCCCATTTTTCATGAAGGGGCCATAAAAGTCTCTCTTTCCTCGCCGTTTATTCGGCTAAAGGTGGAAACAAACCCAGGAACAAACAAACATTCTTAAAATGGTTCTCTTTCGTTTCATGCATTTAACTTAAATGTTCGTTAACTGGCCTTGAGTCTCTTTGAACTTGAACTCTACATTCCCCTTTCGTTCACTTGGCAGACGTGCACGAGGAGCATAAACATCTGCACGTGGGTATATCCATGACGCAAATACGTACAAAACGTACTGGCAAATGGTAGCTAAACGGCAAGCCGATAGGGACAAAATATTTTTTAACGAGGCACGGTATATTTAATTAATGTCCCTCAAACGAAATATATTTACATTTAGTGCAAAGATTTGTGGGGCTTTTTTTGTTTTTGTTCTTTTTTAATTATTGTATATAAATGCACAGTTTATTTTAAACTCTAAATGTCCTTATATTCTTTTCATGTCCACAGCAAAATGTCAAATCCACAACACTAGGTGGAACCAAAATAACTTTACTAAGGAAATTGTGCTTTTCCTCATTTTCTCTTTTAATATTTTTATTTTTTTTCCATTGGTATTTGTTATATATTGCTTTTCTTTGTAAAACTATGAGTGGTTTTAATCATATAAACAAGACTTTTGAAATCTGAATTATGCAAACATACATTTTAATAATAATAATAATAATAATAATGATATAATAAAAAAATGCTACTACTAATAATAATAATAAAACATTGCACAGTTATAACAAACTTTATATGCAGTATTTGGTCTGAGCAGCTTTATTCTTCGACATAGCCTGAGATGAGTTTTTATTTTTTTATTATTGTTATTATTTATTTATTTAGGTGGTCTTCTGAATAGTTCTCCATGCATCTTGAATAACTTTGCAAAGCTCTTTTTTGGATGTCCGCTGCCATTTGCTCTGTTGTCTGTCCAGATCATCTCACACTGCTTCAGTAATGTTGAGGTCTGGGCTCTGGAGAGGATTCATCCCTCCATCAGACTTGTTGCCACTGATTTYCGGTCCAGTTCTTGTGTCATTTGGCATACCTCACCATTTTCTCCCCCTTTCTCTTTCTTGAAAATGGATTCTTGATGGCCACTGTTCCTTAGAGACCATATCTGATGAGGCTTAGACCAACAGTAAATGGATCAGCTGCAGGTTTAGATGCACATCTCAGGTCCTGCATCAGGTCTTTGCTGGATATACTCCTTTTTTTTCTGAAGGACATCACTTTCAGATCCTAATAATCTGTAGATAGTTTTTTAGTCCAGACAGTTCTTCTTCTGTCCGCCGCTTATCCAGTTTCATTGACTGTTTTAAGGACACACTGCACTCCATGCTGACACAGGCCAAGTTTTCAGTGAAAAGCTCTTTAGGAATCATCCTCTTGCTGAAAAATAATACTATTTTTTACTTCTTAAACTGAGTTATCTTTGACATTTTCTAAACAAAACTAAACAATCAGAATAAACAATATAAGGTGTCAGTGAGGCAAAGTGAGTTTCAGTTTTGGATGAAAAATAAAAAAGCAAACTCATGAAAAGAAAAAGTTTAATAATAATTAGTAGGTGTTTTTCCCCTCCCTTTTTTAAACGTCAAGTTTAAAAAGGGCTGAAGGTCACTTATTATCTCTATTTATAAACTGTGGTGGTATGGTAAAACCACATCCTTATATTTTCCATTTCCTGGATAAACACAGGAAATCAAGATCTCCCTTTGGACTTCCAGTGTTATAAACAAACCCAAACACAGTTATAGCTTTTATCCCAAACCACACAGGCACGTGTGGATTGGAATAAAAGCTGGAGGATAACAATATCACAAATATTATGCTTAAAATCAAAATAACACCACAATTTTGAGAGAAAACTAAATAATAGTTCCCCAAATTTGTGAA
>CM047993.1:6282652-6302510 GCA_026261665.1 Melanotaenia duboulayi | reverse complement strand
GAAATTAATGATTCCAATTTAAGATCTATATCTATAGTTTTCTTTTATTATTTTTACATAGTTTACATGCTCTGAAATAAGGCAACAGATAAAGAAGTGTGTGTAAAAGGGGGGAATGAGAAACACACAGCAAAGAGCTTTGCACAACATAAATAAGGTTAAGAATTATTATATAAATGCAAACCCTATACAAATGTGTGCTTGCCTTTTCAGGCTATGTCATTCCTCACCCGCCCTCTGGTGGTCCTCATTAATCTTTTTTTCATAGGCAGCTGAGGCTAATCCCTGATCTAAAATCAATTTTATAAGAAAACAGAATAAGAAAAAAAGGAGCTGAGTCTTACGCAACCTATCCACACGCTTGTCTGAGAAGGTATTCACAAGTTGTACACCGGCTGCAAATAGGTATATTTTCCTGCGTGCTTCCTCTGAATTCTCAGTCTGTATGAAACTATTTTTGTCACAGTGGGAGTCAATTTAACCAGAATTAAAACTGCTAAAGAGAATTATTTTCCTCTGCATCTGCAGTGGAAGAGGGACTGAATTTGCTGAAGTGAAATACAGGCATAACAGGAACAGTGTCTTGTTTTTGTTGGCCCTGTGAAGGTCTGGCTAACTCCAGGGTGTACCCCACCACACACCTAGTGCCAGCTGGGATAAGCTCCAATCCCTTAGGAACCCTGAATGAGATAAAGTAGAATGGGTGTGTGGATAGATAAATGTAGAAAGTGCATGGATTGATAATAGCTTTGTACTGTAATAAGTATAAAATCCTGCAGTGGACTGGCAACCTGTCCAGGATGCACCCTGCCTCTTGCCAGCTTCTCCATGACCCTGAATTGGAATAAACGCTATAGAAAATAAACGAATGAATAAATGAACAAAGTATAAAAGTACTACATATGATGATGCCCTCCTATGGTGTTTTAGCCAAGACCAACACAAAAGAATGAGTCATGGCAACCAGTGGTATGTTAGACTGATTAGCCAAAGAGAAATGAAGAACAGCCAAATGAGTGAAGCGGTGTGGGAGCACATTTATATGATGTTGATGGTGTACATCTTAATTTTTGTTTTTTTATTTTTTACCAGTATCATCAATAGCATGCTTTACAAAAGTTAAATGCAGTAAATATATTTAGTTTTTTTTATTCAATAAACATTTATCTTTTTTGTTTTGATTGATTATTTTAATCTTTGTTTAATAAAAACAAGTACAAAGAAACCTTTCCTCACTTTTATCAAATTTGTATTTAGAAACATAAATTAATCTGTGCAACACACTCAAAAATAAGTTGTTAGAGCCAAATGAAAGCAGAAAAGTTTCTAGAATATAAACAGCACCCTGGAAGATTTTACTATTAGCTGATTGGGAACAAGTGAGGGTGTCAGGACTGGGTATAAAAGCACCATCCNGTGAGGGTGTCAGGACTGGGTATAAAAGCCCCATCTACCAAAGCAAAAATAATTTATTGTTTTTCAAAATTAATTAATTGGCTGCATGTTTGCATGGTGATTAGCACTGTTGCCTTGCAGCAATAAGGTTCCCGATTCAAACCTCAGCTGGAGCCTTTCAGTGTGGAGTTTACATGTTCCTCTTGTGCATGCATGGGTTTTCTATAGCCCCCTCCCCTGTAATCCTGCATTGCAATAAGATGGTATAGCCAATGAATGGATGAATAAATAGGATTGCAAAGAATTTATTTTCTCAGCAACCAACAGAATATTGTGAAAAGATTCAGGGAATCAGGGGGAATCTTAGTATGAAAGGCAGGGACAGAAACCACTATTGGATTTTAATGGCTTTCAAGCCTCAAGCAGAACTGTGTAAGAAACTGCCATACCATCATGATCAATCTAGATACTTGAGGTCAGCAGGATCCAGGAAAACCATTTTACTCAACATTATCGACTGTTACATTCAGAAATGTAACCTAAAAATGTATTACGCAGGGGACAAGTCATATATCAACACTGTGCTGAGACAGCATAAAGCTCTGTGGATGCTTGTCTCAGATAGACAAAAAAACAACAACAAAAAAAACTGTGGAAATCATTTCACGCTTCAGTTGCTTTTAAAGGTGGGAAAGGTGCAAAAGCTAGTGTCTGGGATGGACATTAGTGTTGATGGCAACGGACTACTTCATATGTGTGAAGGGACCCTTGATGCAGAGGTGGATGTTGGAATTTTGTGCAATAGCTCTCATCAAAGGTATCTGGGAAGTTCATGAATTTTTCTTTTGCAAGACAATATCAGACCTCATTCTACATGATTTCCAATAAAGTATGTGTGCTTGACTGTGGTCTTTGTCTCTTATATTAAATGTTTGGAGCATAATGGAGAGAAGAATCAAACAAGAACAGTCACAGACTGTTCAGCATCTGAATCTTGGATTCAGCAGGAACGGAAACAAATTTCCACAAAAATTTGCAATAATCAGTATCTCCAGCCCCCAAATTATTAGAAACGTCTTGTTAAAAGGAAACTGATGGAACACAATAGGAAGCACAGAAATAAATCCTCCCATCAAACTCTAAATACAATAAAATATAATTATTTTTGGAAAACTTCTCATCTTTTGTAGATTTAAGGCTTGCATCAGTTATTAGTGAACATGAATTAAAGTGCAAGCTGTTTATAATTATCTGGCTCAGCTGCATAATTTACTTTATTAGATCTAAACTAGAAGCACTCGGAGAGTGCAGACCTCCACTGTGCCATTGTTATTTATTTATCCAATCCATCCATAACTTTTTGAGTAATGTTGCTAACAGTCTGTTAATCCATTGTAGTGACTAAAATATTTATCCAAATAAGACACGATTATTGCACTAAAAAAAGACATTATTAAGTACATACAAAGTTAGCCAAGTAGAAGCAGTTTGATGAGAAAAATTTTAAGAACATGTCACAGAAAAAGCAGCAGACCCAAGCTTTATGTTCTAGTGCAGCTTTATAGAGCAGAATAGGCTCTAATGGATGGATTGGAATTAAAAATTAAATTAAAATATGACAGGGAAGCATTATAAAATCCCAGTTTTGTGGGTTATTATCTATTACTAATATTAATAATTGATATCTGGAAAAAAAAACTTGATGGTAACAACATTTCTGCTCTGTGAAGAGTATGCAGAACAGAACCTTCACTCTTTCCTTTTTCTTAATGATTGACCTATGCTTTAACTAACCATGGAAAATTATACAAACTAATTCCCATCTAGACATGTTCAGTTTAACACAACTAAATATCGAGTTCCTAAAACAAACCCTTGCGAGTCCACCTGGTCTGATACAGTAAACTGTTGTTTTAGCAGTCTATCCAGCAGAANTCTGATACAGTAAACTGTTGTTTTAGCAGACTGGTCTAAAACATCCAGCAGATCAGATCCTGCTCCTGAATTAATCATCAGACCAATAAAATGGGTATGTTTGTGCTTGTCATGTGTGAAATTTGAGAGCTTGTTCACTGAATACGCAGAAAGCATTTAAGAAATGCACTCAGCTTTTCAATGTTTGTCCAAACCAGTTGTCAGGATAAAGCATCCAGTTCAAACCTGCTGAGCCCTCCCAGTTTGGTTAAGATAAATGTGTCTATGGTTCAGACTGGAAACGCAGATCCAGGACAAGTATTTTGATTGACATTTGAATTTAAATGGGATTAAAAATCAAATAGCTGGTGGAAACCTGGAGCACGTGGGAGCCGCACCAGTAATTCTGGTCCACTCGTGTATATTTATTTTCAGCTATTCGTCGCATATATTTAAGGTTTAAATGACCTGCAATTTGCAAATCATTATTAATTGCAGTTTGTTTGTTTTTTTGCCAGTAAATAAACTGAAACTAGGTTCACAAAGGTTGCAGACGCGGCTGCAGTTTGCGCCACATCTGAAGCGTCGACTCGGCGGCGCGCGACGTGTTAACTCAGGATAAAGTTTCCTCCAAACTTGGTTTTCGACCTGTGGGCGTGCCAAAGCGCCTGTCAGCGCAAAAGGGGGATATTTGGAAATACTCACGACAGTGCAGGGGTCCAAACGGAGGGGGGCTGGTTATGTTTTGAGTTGCATTTGTTGTTGTTGTGCTTTGTTAGTCTAATTACATTACCTGAGTTATGTCTTGGATATTAAACCGCATCAGTATTCAGCTGCGGAAAGATTTAGCGGCGTATCGAGGGGCTGCTCGGCTTCCTTTGAGGACCATCTGCTGCACTTCAAGAAAACAAGCACAAGAAGGGTGAGACATTCAGTTCTGTTCAGAGTGTAGATAAGACTCCGCATTAAACATGATTTATCTGACTTTATTATTGATTAATCAGGGTGGGAGGATCTAAAAAATTGTTGAATTGATTTCTGAAACCAATTATTCTATGATTGCCCTGCTGTTACAGTTAAAGTTATTGCACTGTTGCCTTGCACGCTTAAATACACGATCTCTTGTTCAGGTATAACAGGATTACCCAGGTGAAGAACTATGTTAATGTGCTACTGAAATACACCTGTGCACTACATGGAGCTGTAACCATTCACCTGCACTTCTTTTCCTTTCCTTTGCAGTGATGCTCCCACAGTTTTGGGAAAGCGATGGAAAGACACTGCAGACACTGTCATCATCGGTGGGGGTTGTGTGGGGGTCAGCCTGGCCTATCACCTGGCCAAAAGTGGGATGAAGGATGTGGTGCTGCTGGAGAAGACTGAGCTGACTGCAGGATCCACTTGGCATGCTGTATGTCCACACCTTTAAGTCTCTTTGATTTGAACTCAGAATGAGATTCCTGATGGTCTGAAGGGGGCCTCAGCATCAGGAACATGCAGGCTTTTCACAAAGTCTTCAGACAAACAAGATACGCACGGCAGAAACATATGCTGACACACTTACCGATTTCAACATTTATTTAACACATCAGCGTATTGTTAATGTTCTGAATATGTTAAATAAATCATTAACGTCATCATAACTTTATAATGGTCGTCTCAGTTTTACAAAGCCCCAACTTATATGAACACCTTAAAAAAACAAAATATATCACACTGAAAAACGCCTTTTTTTTCTTACCCTTCCAGTTGTTTTGTGAGACCAGAAGTCCAAACCCCTTAAATATTTTAATTTTCTGTCATTTATCACAAGAAAAACATTTGACAATGTTTGAAATTCTAAGAAACTTTCTATTCTTTATAAAACTGATTTCCATACTAAATAAGTCAGAAATGCCTCAAATTTAGATGCGGCAAATTCTGCTATCAATGATTTCACTCATTATTCAGCCCAATTTCTATTAAATGTGGTCATTTCATCATCTTTTGTTTCGTAGTTATAAAACATGGGCTCAAAAAGGTCGTCTTTGGGTCAGTGGCCTTTAAATTATGATACATCTTTAATGTTGCTGGACAGACTCATTCACTAAAGGTGTTAACACTCATTTCTGTTCACTTCATCCACCAATTGCACCGTTTCCATTGAAGACAGCTGTCACACGATAAGTTTTCCAGGCATTCATGGTCTTGGCTCGAATAGGTTTTCACACAGTCTCCCATTCATTTACCAGCTCCACACTCTTGGGCTATTAATACATTTTCAGACATGTCAGGGGTCAGATTTACTCTCTAGCTGCTCACCTTATCAGGGGAGCTGTAGCTGGTCCCAGCATGCATTAGTTGCAATGCATGCATTCTAACTTGTTAGCCTCATAGCATAATAGCTGAAGTCATATTTTAAGAAAGTAAATTTAGATAGATGTCACAATGTGGTCAGAATATGACTTTAGAAATTATGCTATGAGGCTAACAAAGTGTAGCACATAGTGGAACCATAGCTTCCCATTGAGTGTTGATGGGAAACAAATTCAAACATAAAACGATCCAAATGGTACATTTATATTAAATGTGTTGCCAGAAATTTGACTTATCATGAGATCTGCAAAATCTTTATATAATAACACATCAACCATGGAATGCAGGTGATGTATTTTCCCATCATTCCTCGTGTTTTGTGTTTCAGGCTGGTTTGACGACATATTACCATCCAGGCATTAACCTGAAGAAAGTCCACTTTGACAGTATTAAACTGTATGAGACTCTGGAGGCTGAAACCGGACAGGTGGGGCATCTTGTTCACCTTTCATTAATTCTCTAAGTGTTTGTATTTATTTGCGACTTCTTTCATTTCGTCTCTCTGTGCAGGCTGTGGGTTTTCATCAGCCCGGCAGCGTCCGAATTGCTTCAACAGCGGCTCGTGTAGATGAGATGAAGTACCAGATGACCCGCACACACTGGCATGTAACGTCACAATGCCTCATCGAACCAGAAAAAGTCCACGAACTTTTCCCTCTGCTTAACATGGACAAGGTTTGTAGGAAACATTGCAGTGTTATGTGGCGTAATAGTTTACTGTTTGGGAGTAAAATGTCAGTAATAATCAGAAGCCACAGTGGCTGGCAGGTTGAGGTTGCTCTCCGGTTTAGGTTCCTGGCTCTTAGATTAAACTATGGTGTTATTCTACTTTTTATTTATAATTAGACCTTTTAGCTGTTGAGCCAAAAAATCTCCGTCAGTTAAATCCGCAATCACTGGCTCATTACCAGTGCTCATCACTGTGTTGATTTTATTGTAATTTAAAAGTTTGTTTATGAATTTAGGTGTTAGCAGGTCTTTACACCCCTGGAGATGGCCACATTGACCCTTACTCTCTAACAATGGCTCTGGCTGCTGGAGCTCGTATGTATGGGGCCCAGATCTACAATCCAGCCCCGGTCACCGCCCTCGATCCAAGACCTGATGGCAAGTGGGACGTCCAGACGCCTCATGGAACAATCCGGGCTAATCGCATCGTCAACACAGCAGGTTTGTGCTCGAACTTTCCAAATCTGCATCTGCCCTTACTGTCAAGGCAAAGACTAATAAGATTTCTTTTTGTTTTTATTAGAGGTTCAGTCCACTTTAATGTCTTTTTTTTGATGATGTCAGTTCAGCATTTCAGATTTAATCTGTTTATAGTAACAAACCTGACAGTGCCTCTTACATGTCTCTTTACTTATGATGCCACTATACATGAGAATTGTTGCAGATGTCCATAGTGGAAGGCCTCCAGCTGATATAATTAGTGTGTTAAATTAAATTATGTTTCAGATGATCTATAACATTATAAAAGTAGCCAGAAAGTAGCAAAGAAATCAAAGTTTAATAGAAATGCCCTTAGAAAACCCAAAGAAAAGAAGTAGAAGGCCTCAAACAAGTCACCCAATGGGCACTTCAGATTTGGACCTCTCCTCTAAACCCCAAACCCACTGAACTAATGGAAAAAAAAGAAAAAAAATGGGGATGTTGGTAATGCCAACCCTAGAAATAATTAATGAATAAAGAAAGTGAGCAAAAACAAAATAGATTCTGGCTGGCGCTGGTGGAGAGAGTTCAGTGTGTTGCCTCCTCTGGATTTATATAGGTCCATGTCGGCTTGTTCAGCCGTGCTGAATAAGCACTAACAATACAAAAGCTGGGAGAATGAACAGTATGGTAAACATGTGCAATTCATTATCAATGTTGCAGCAACCACCTTCAGCCAATAGTGTCCTTCTTTTTCCTCCTGGTAAAGTGTTGTGATCAGAGGAAGAACAAAGAAAACTTGGTCATAATATGTCGGCTGCATTTCTGTGTTACTGTTACTTAGAAAGCCTCCCTCTTTTTCCATCCACACTAAAATGTGACTCCTGAGTCTCAGCTAAAAACAAAATTAGCAGTATTTCCAAACTTCTCTGTTTTAGGGACTTTAAATCACTTGAGACAGTGTGGCTGCAAGGAAAACAGGAACAAGTTACATCTTTGAAATGATAAAGTATCAGTGAGCAGTGCAGCCTCATATATGCAACAGCTAGATGGTGTAAACTGAAACTTAAAAATTTATTCATTTTCTGAACCGCTTAGTACATTAAGGGTCACAGGTAAGCTAGAGCCTATCCCAGCATTAACAGGTGAGAGGCAGGGTACACCCTGGACAGGTCACTAATCCATCACAGGGCCAACACATAGGGGACAAACAACCATTCACACACACTCACTCCTAGGGAGAATTTAGAGTTAGAAGCCGGAGTACCTGGAGAGAACCTACACATACACAGGGAGAACATGCAAACTCCACACAGAAAGGTCATCGCCCTCAAGGTTCGAACCCCCCACCCCCAGCCAAGATTCGAACCAGCAACCTTCTTGCTGTGAGGCTGCGGTGCTAACCACCAAACCACCGTGCAGCCCGAAACTTAAAAATCTGTCCTTTTAAATAATATTTTCTTCATAATTCCTGTCAGACATGCAAGAATGCAAGAATATTGACACCAATGCAGTGTTTTTGTTACTGCCAATAAAGGCACAATGGGATTAATGCAAAAACAAATCCTACTTTTTTTAGTTTTATGAAGTCAGATTTTTTTAAAAAAAAAGTCTAAAATTGTTATAAAATTAAGCTTTTCCATTTGCTGGTCCACTACAGAAAAGTTCAGATCACACTAGATTCCCTGCAGCCAAAAACAGGGTCATGGCAATCACTAAATTTGTCTGAAAAGGTGAATAGATAATTGTTTTTGTCATAGTTTTTTTATGTAATTTTGTAAGGAATTCTACAACAGAGAGAAGAAAAAAAAATCTTATCTGGAAACACTCCATGACCGGAGACCTTTGACCATGCTGCTTGCAGAGTTCAGAGAAGAGAATTTTTGGCTTGAACTGGACTATACTAGCTCTGGGAGGATTTAGTTGGTAACTAACACTGTTGCTAGTGTTTCTGGCTGTGGTACAAGAATTTGATTCTGCAGTCCTTCCCCAGACTAACTTACCCTGTAGAGGGTGTTGCATAACTTGGACCAGTATATAGGTCATGGCTATTTTGTATTGGTCATCTTTCTTTTTCTCCACACTTACTGTTTAATTAAAAATGGGGCAACAAAGAAATGGCAATTAAAATGCAACTTTTGACAAAATGCATTATTAAAGTTGAGAATAGACATTGAACTTTCAGCTGTATGAACTCTAAAAGTGTTTCTGCATTTTCTTCTGCCTGTTTTTGCACTTTCTGTGGTTTTATGGAAGAGTTTGAGCACCGTATGTGCTTGTGCTGCCAGTTTTTTTTTCTTTACTATGTTGGAACCAGCCCAAACAGGCCAGGTTCAGATTTCAACCAATCTTGAAGCAGCAGCACATGTCCACCTCCTAAAAGTTTTCTGTTTTTCCTTTTTTAGCTTTTTGCTTCTTATGTATGCAAGAGTCTGCAGTCTGGTCGGACCAATTTGATTTTTATCTTGCATTGAGTTTATGTTTGCATGCACACTTACCATATTCTTAATGATGATCTGCGGTTTTACTTATACTTTGGATTTCTTTAGATTGAAAACAGATGCCATTGTGTTTATGAGTACAATAATCCCAGTGGGAAATTTAGAGTTTAATTTCTAAACATCCATCACAGCAAGGCAGACAATGCCTCCCAAGAAACAGCTGCGGCCTCAGCCTTTTTTTTTATCTTTTAATGCATTGTGCTTACAGTGTTGTTGAGAAACCGCAAGCATCTGTTTTTTTGAGCTTGCATGATACCAACCTTTGCTTAAACGTTTATCTCTAACATTCTCTAGTGGCGCCTCAACTCAAACCTCAGCGAATATCTTCCTACCCCATTTACAATTTTCACAAATTCACTTCATTCTTACAAGAATTATGGTCAAAGCTCCTTTTCCCTGGTATGTGACCCTGTATAAGATGAGTTTGCACATATCTACCATGTGAACTGGAGGATGGACATTTGATTACCATGTCAATAGTAAGACTTTTTTTCCACTCATGCACATGTACAGATATATCAGCAACATTTCTCAGTTCACCCCTGATCTTTTTTGGTTGTTTGGTCTTTTTTGGAAGCCTTTTCAATGTGAAATACCCCAATAAATATTGATTAATTTGTTATTTCTATAGGCATAAATAGTTTTTTCTTGGCATTTTTTGTTGACCAAATTTGTGGACAATCATTTGTCACAAAGTAATCCTCAGATTCAGATTTACTTATTTTCCTGTAGCGGACTGTACCTAAAATGTAATCGTCTATTCATTTTGGTTACTACTGCAACAAAAGCTATTTTTCCCTACAGTGTTTCAGCTATTATTCTAGTTAGACCCTTTTTTACTTAATTTTTCCCCAAAAATATTAATGAATGTTACTTGAAAACATGTTGTACTATTTTTTATTCATAATTTTAGCTAGCTTAATATGTTTATTCATTAATTTTATCATTTTATTTATTTAAACTTTTTTTTATCTACTTATAAGTCAACATTGACAACTTTTGATCCATTACTTTGAGCTTTTAACCATTTCTATTGATAAAGTGTTTAGTGTTTTTTGTTTTTCTTATTTAAACTTTTTTACATTAGCTTTAGCTTAGCATCTTGGAAACGGGAATCTTTTAGGAAATCATAAAAGAAACCTTCCTGGCTACATTAAAAGCAAATAAAATCAATAAATAAGCTAACAATATTGACAAAAGGCATTAGTTTTGGCTGTTACTTTTATCTGCTTTTAAGCATCTAACAAAACATTTTAAAAGTTTCAGCTACATCCACGTTAGCCACCTATTTGTGGCTAATTCTATTTATCCATTTCTACAACCTGACATTTAAATTCTTTTATTGCTTTTATCTAATCCTTTAAAATATTTATTTCTGACCATACAATATATCAAATAAAGTTTGGCTCTTTAAAGTAGTTGTTTCTATAAGCTAGTGTGAATCCTCTACTTGCTTGCTAATTTCGCACTCTTCTTTATCACACGTTATCTTCAGAGTTTCATCTGACTCTGTGGAAAATGAGTTCGTTTGAGCTTCTGAGTTTTTTCCACACACCCCTGTTAACTGTAAAAGTCCATTAATCAAAAATACTGGAAATGACTGACATTCAGAACAAGCTGGCCACATTATTGTAAGTTTAAATCCATAAATCAAGGGTGTTTAGAGACTAGTTTAAAAGGCCACTTTATTTAATTCTGCTTCATTTTATTAATTTACAGTGGTTAAAACAGTGAATCAGCTGTGTGCATTGTCCTCCAGTAAACCCACCTCCTCCCCTTCAGCCCAGCTCTTGCGTAAACAGCCTGGGATATTGTCAAGATTTAATACCCCACCCCCAATTAAAAAAAAACAAAAAAAAACAACAACAATGCCTCACTATATGATAAAGTTCACATATGGAGCACATAAAAAAAAACTGCAGTGTTGATAAGCTNAAAAAAAAAAAAAAAAAAAACAACAATGCCTCACTATAAGATAAAGTTCACATATGGAGCACATTAAAAAAACTGCAGTGTTGAGAAGCAGTGGACTTCAGTGTGGTTACACAGGTTCAAATAATTGGAATACAAACATTCACAACACTGTGCAGCTCTGTTAGTGAGACGTAATCATGAACACTGCTAAAGATAGAGGCAGAGATCAACAGGCCTCAGTACTCCAGCTGGCTCCAGCCTCACCCTCCAGGTCATATCAGCTGAGTTAGCACATTGATCTGTGCTACATTCACATGTCACATCAACACACTCAAAACACAGCATGTTTGCTCTCTGGCTGTTAATGTATAAACCAAGTTCCACACAAGTTTACCTGCAGTTTTTCAGCTCTTGTTTGCATTGTTGATTCAACCTCTAAACACATCTGGAAAATTACACCTTTTAAAAAAATCAACATTGAAATCACTACATTATTCATGCAGTGTGTTGTGTATAGTTTTAGAAAAGAAGTGCAGGAGCATGTGTAGCTTCCTACTTAGACACAGATTCACTCAGACTTTTGGATTCTCCCCAGAAGAGAAAAGCTTCATAACGTCGGCCCGATAAAACATCATTCAGGACACACTGTTACCAATTTTTCAATTTTCCATTGACGCAGAAGAAAGAGGCGACCATAAACGAATAAATTGTCATTTTCGGAAAATTACTTTCTTTTTATAATTAGACGAGAACATTATTCTCACATGAAGCCTGGATCACAAATTAATCACAAATGCGTGATGTTTTCATTTCAGTAAAAAAACATAGGTGTAACTTTTGCATTAGCAACTTTTTCCACAGCTTTTTTGCAAGGTTAAATATCAGAATCATGTCTCCAGGTTTTTACAGTATGGACAAATATAGTCTTTATATTATATCTAAGTTTAAAAAGAGATATTTTTAACCCTTGTTGTGGCAGAATGGATCCAGTGGGGTGTTTGAGCTGTTTTAGTTGAAGAAAGAAAGAAATGAAGCCAAAAGAAAGAGTTTTTTTTCCTCCTTCCAAAAATTCACATTCTGAGAGTAGTCTTAAATTAAAAAGAAGATAACATAAACCTAGAGACTGGATTTAATTAACAGAAGAAAATTGTTGAACACATGATGATTTAAGCTATTTTGATGGAAGGAAATTGGGGATGCTGCCTTTGTCTCATTATTTATTTTCTACATCAATTTGCTGACTTCATGTCATTAACTGATTTGATATCTCTGGTTTTCTAGGTTTCTGGGCCCGGGAAGTTGGCAACCTAATTGGCTTTGAACACCCCACCATCCCTGTGCATCACCAGTATGTGGTGACTGCGACAGTACCCGAAGTGAAGGCCTTAAAGAAGGAGCTGGCCGTCATCAGGGACCTGGAGGGTTCTTACTATCTGCGTCAGGAGAGAGATGGCCTGCTTTTTGGCCCATATGAGAAGATGGAGAAGATGGTGCTCCAGGACTCCTGGGTTAGGGATGGAGTACCTCCAGGTCTGTGTCCTGTAGATGATCAATTAAGGATACTTATCTCTGGAAGTTTGGACTTATTAAACATTTTGGGATGTTCCTTTCTGGCTGCTTGCTAGGTTTTGGAAAGGAGCTGTTTGAGTCGGACCTTGACAGGATCATGGAACATATTGAGATGGCTATGGAGATGGTCCCTGTGTTAAAAAAAGCTGACATCATTAACGTTGTGTCTGGACCAATCACATACACCCCTGACCTGCTGCCTATGGTTGGACCACACCAGGGAGTTCACAACTACTGGACTGCTATTGGCTTTGGGTGTGTGTTGAATCAGAGACATATCAGATATTCAGTCTTTGTGGTGTAAAGATTCTGGTGTAGGCAAGTAGGTATAAGCAAACCAAGTTAGCACTGGGCCTGCTTGATAACATAGGCACCAATTACCCATGGGCATCCACTCATCTAAGAAACTTTAGACATCTTTAGAGCCAATTATAAATGACTTGCTTAAAAACAACCAGCTCTCCAAAGACTTTATATTTTAGAAAGTGTAGCCTCATNCATCCACTCATCTAAGAAACTTTAGACATGTTTAGAGCCAATTATAAATGACTTTATATTTTAGAAAGTGTAGCCTCACCATCCAGTATATTTGTTTATTACATGTAAAGGAGGGATGATATAATGTGATATGATGATTAATGATATTCAAATCTTGGGACTGTATGTGTTTAGGTATGGAGTTATCCATGCTGGCGGAATCGGTAAGTTCCTGAGTGACTGGATTCGGACTGGTGAGCCTCCCTACGATCTGATTGAATGTGACCCTAACCGCTATGGCAAGTGGACAAATGTCCCCTTCATGTGTGCCAAAGCAAGAGAATCTTATGGCTTCAATAACGTCGGTAAGAACAACAAAGAATACTTCCAGTGCGTATAAGATAAAACTTTCACATTTCATTGTTACTAAATCTCATCATTTTGGTCCCTGCAGTGGGTTACCCCAAGGAGGAGCGTTTTGCTGGCCGGCCAACTTCCAGGACAAGTGGTGTTTATGAGCTGCTGAAGGATAAAGGATCCATGGGCTTTCATGCTGGCTGGGAACAACCTCACTGGTTCTACAAACCTGGAGATGATGCTGGATACAAGTATGCGTTTCTTTAATATCCAATAGAACAATAAGGTCCTTTGCTTGGTTTTGTAACTTCTTTAAAGTCCCCATGAGTTAACAAGCAGAGTCCTGTTTGCTCCCACATAATTATGTTTATCTAGTAAAACACACCAGTTACAGAGGATGCCCACAATCCACAGGCATTGAAAAGCTCTGCCTACAGTTTCTTATCAGCCCTACGGATATTTGATTCTCCAAAAAGCATTTCATTGAATGGGGGATGAATGATTAACATTTTATGGTTGTTTTTTTAGGAAGCAGCAAGTTGTAAAATATTGTTAAGATGACTTTTGGAATTGCTTGGCCAGATGTTGTTTGGAAATCAAACAAAAACAAAATTTTACATAGTAAGGCACTAAAGACAATTTAATTTAATCTACAATTTACATAAGAACTTCAGACTGGTGTGAATGTTAACATAATGTTGAGGATATAATGTTTAAGATCGAAGGGTACACTTCAGTCCTTTTAGTTAATACAGAGACTCCTACACCTCATTTAACCATCCCTTCAACTTGAAGCAGCAGCACAAGAGAAGCATTTAAATGCCACAGTGAAGACATGAGACAGTTGCAACACATGGGAGTGCATATGTTGGATCTGAGTGACTTTAGTCACAGATTTAAGTCTGAATCTATGAGAAGCCTGCATAGAACCATCTCGCTCCCTTCTGGATAAACTCATGAATGTTTCTGCAAACACAAACATAACGACTGCAGTCTTTACTTTGCAATGCAGCTGTCCCTGTTGAGTTATAAACAAACCTTATAATCCAGCAGCAGCCTCACGGTACAGAAAGCAGTAGCATGTTTAAATAATCAACACAAACATGAGGCAATCGTTGATTTCTTTCTGTTCTCAGGCCCAGTTTCCGACGAACCAACTGGTTTGGGCCTGTTGGCAGAGAGTGCAGGCTGGTGATGGAGAAGGTGGGAGTGATCGACCTCACACCTTTTGGCAAGTTCTTAGTGAAGGGAAAGGACTCGCTCAAGCTGCTGGATCGCCTTTTTGCTAACACCATGCCAAAGGTAGAGCACACGTGTTAACTATTTAATGTCTGTATTCAATGTGAATGATCCAGCTCACACGGCCCTTTTAAATTTGTGGGCTTTCAGGTGGGTCACACTAATATCAGTCACATGTTGACACCTGCTGGGAAAGTCTATGCTGAGGTCACCATCACCCAGCTAGCACCAGGAGAGTTCTTGCTTATCACGGGCTCTGGATCAGAGCTCCATGACCTCAGGTAAAACACATCAATCAGTTTCATCTAGACTCTGTTTCATAACTTGAGAGCTTTTGATTGAACATTGTGTCTTTGTGCATTGGATTCTCTCAGTTGTACTAGAAATACCAGATTTTCCAGAATAATGAAAAAAACTTTACATCTACATTGTAGGGGTCTACAGTATATGAACTCTTCCAAGTCCATGCAGTTCTTGTTTTCCACAAAGCATGACTCTAAATGACACATGCATAAGCTTCAGTTGCTGTTGCTGAGAACACGTGGCATGTTTATGAGCATTAAAGGGGCATAAAGTAGCATTTTAAGTTTTGTTATTGGGTGCAGTAATGCATCTTAAGATTTCAAGTTGAATTAACTTATTTTTATGTACAAAGTCTTATAGCTGCCAATTTTTTATACTTGGGAAAGTTATCTATGCAGAAATCATAATACTTCCAAATATTTTTAAATCAGTTGTGCCAGAAATGGGTTTAGTATAATTAATTGTTTAAATGAATTCAAACTAACATGGATAATTATATACATAACATTACATATAATAGGCATGAAAAAACACAGCGTGTCTTCTACACTTAAAAATGCCATGATTTCTTCATTATTAAATACTTTTATAGAAATGCATATTTTTATGCATCATTTTCATCCATCTTTGCAGAAATTAACAAGTGATAAACGCCTGATCTTAACTAAACATTTACAACTTTCATTTCATCTTCACACAGCTCATGTTGTTGACAGATGCACGAAACTCTTCCGTTCTCAGTTACATTCCCAGGTCACATTTGAGGCTCAAGCTGTGCTTTGTCAGTTTGTTTTATACCACAGAAACCTAAAACCTCCCAGCAGCTGTTAACACAACACCCCTCCATTTGCTCCAATTGGAAGGCAGCATATTAAAACATTCAGGCTCCACCTTCAGGGTAACTAGCTCTCCATCAAAGCCTGAAAGAGGCATGTGGCGACCTCTAGTGGTCACAAATTGTCCTGAGAATCAAAGCGCTGGCAAGTGGAAAAGATGTGCAGTTATTTCAGAAACGTGTCCAAAAATACAGAGATTCATAAAGTCACTAATTTGAAGTTGCTGTTCTGAATTGGATTCAGGTGGATAGAAACAGAAGCTGCAGAGGGCGGGTATGATGTGGACATCTCGAACGTAACAGATGAGATAGGTGTGCTTGGCATCGCGGGACCAAATTCCAGAAAGGTTCTGCAGAAGCTGACAGATGAAGATATGAGTGACACTGGGTTCAAGTTTCTCCAATGCAAGTCCATCAAGCTGGCTGGCATTCCTCTTCGGGCCATTAGGATCTCCTACACGGGTAATGCACACATTTGACTAACAGCGTAAAATATTCCACTTGAGTCAGGAGAGGAGCTGAGTACAGCTGGGCAAAAAGAATTTATAAAACAGCAGAAGGAGTTAGTAAGAGATAATAAAACTGGTAAAGAGAACAGTAAAGCGATTTAAGTGTCAAACATCCTTATACAGCTCCTAAACGCCATATAACTTAACTCAATGGGGACCCATTTATGCCACAATATGATAATAGCAAAATAATGTATTAAAATGTAATTTACTTACATCTATTCAGAGCTTCTTATTATTGACAAATAAAATTCTTGTTTTACTTCTTTTTCTTTTCACTTCAGACAGCAAATCTCTAAAATCTCTGTTTAAGTTTGCGTTTGCTCTTGATGTTGAATTATTTTTTTTAGCTGCAAGTGCAACACGTATTTTTTTGTCAACAAATCTGACCATCTGTTCTTGTGTGTGTGCAGGTGAGCTGGGCTGGGAGCTGTACATCGACCAGAAGAACATGGCAGCTGTGTACCAGGCCCTGATGGAAGCAGGAAAAAATGAGGGCATTGACAATTTCGGCAGCTACGCCATGGCCTCGCTCAGACTTGAGAAAGGTTTCAGAGGCTGGGGAGCTGAGGTGCACACAGATTTAAATTAAACACCACCTTTAACATAGGAAAAACACCCATCTACATCTCACCTCCTGATGACTAGTGCATCCTTATTAAATCCTTTTAGTCATGACAAGGTTTTCAGGAAAGTCATTGTTGTCATGAGCTTACAACTTAATCCTATAAATGTGTATGTAGCCCTGTTCATTCCTGGTGTAAACAGGCATTTTTGAGGACACCATCACCAGTGGGGGACTTTATTTACAGGTGTAAATGCCCTCGTGATGCATTAGATTGATTTGCTCAGGCTGCATTTAGTGTGAGTGAACAGATTATTGTGAATCCAAATGTGTCCTGGGCCTCACTGATGGACCACCTGCTGCACCAGGAGGGAAGAAAGATTTAAATGAACCGATAGTTTAAGCAGACCTAGGGAATCAGGGTTCTTGTTTTAGAAGTGTGACGCCTAAAAGCTTCAAAAAGCTAGAAGCTTAAAGTTTAGACGTTATACTTGGCTGTTCCTTGTTGGTGGTCGGTCTTGACCCCATCTTCTTACAGTGATTTTTGTCCAAAGGCTGCAGACTGAGCCTTATAAAAGTCACTCCTAATTTATTTGTCTGGTTACCTAGCAACAGCATCATCGAGACTTTCTCGAGTCATTTTCCTCCTTTGTGGGTGTAATACACTTCTCAACTTCTCTTACTTAATTAAGCATGACAAAACTACATAACATCTAAAGCAGCTTTTCTTCTAATGCACCTGGCATTCCTGTCTCATGATATCAACCCATCGTACACAGGGCTGAGTGCATAAGACCTTCCTCAGTTCAGGTTTACAGCTCCTAGATGACAGTGATGGCTAATACAAAAGTTGTGATGCATCAACAAATACAACCTAACAACCATCACTTCACAAGAAGGTTCCTGGTTCGAATCTCGGCTTGAGTTTACATGTTCTCTCTATGCGTTCGTGCTCTCTGGGTGCTACAGCTTTACCCACAGTCTGAAAACATCCATCCTAAGTTAACTGATATTTCTGAATTCTCCCTAGGAGTAAGTGTGACTGGTTGTTTGTCTCTGTGTTGGTCCTACGATGGACCAGAAACCTGTCCAGAGTGCACCCTGCCTCTAGTCTAGTAGCTGCTGGGATAGGCTCCAGTCCCTCCTGCTACCCTGAATTGGAATCAGCTGAATATAAAAAATGGATGGATATTTGACACAGAGTAAGCCAGTGTGGTGTTTAAGGACCACTGTAATGTTCTTAACTTTCTTGATGTTATTGAGAACCCTGGCTGCAGATGCTGTTAAGATAATTTATTTAAACTAGATGCATTCATACGGTTTTTATGTATCATGTCTGGAAAGATTTTTTTAGATGTGTTTTTGAGGTGGACTGACCATATATATTTCTGTTAAAATTCAGACCCTATTTGATGTGAGGCATCAAGAAGTAGGCCCCAGGTTACCAACCATTAACGTGAAGGTAGCATTGTCTACAGCGTAAACACAGGTGACGTAGTCTTTTAACCTGAAATGGAGTTGCAGACTGCGTGTTGGACGGGAGTACAGGCGGAACTGATGCTGAAAGATTACCAGACACAAATGTGATGGCTTCAATAAAATCAATAGCTTTGGAACAAAAATGTTTTACAAGACTTTGACAGAAGTTGAGGAGAGAGCTGCAGTGGTTGAAAAATCCTGGGTGAATTATAAACAGGCCTATTCTTTGATCAGTCACCATAACCTCATGACTGTGTAGACCTTTAGAAGGTTAAAGTCTTAAATATATGCCCTTTTGCTTGCTGAGTCTGTTTCATACTGTCCAACATGTACAGAAGTGATGTAGTACTGCCACCTTTGGTAATAGCNCTATTCTTTGATCAGTCACCATAACCTCAGGACTGTGTAGACCTTTAGAAGGTTTAAATATATGCCTTATTGCTTGTTGAGTCTGTTTCATACTGTCCAACATATACAGAAGTGATGTAGTACTACCACCTTTGGGAATAGTATATTTGTAAAAGAATTGTGCCTTACATTTTAAACTAAACTTCAATGCGAGGCAGCTACTAAGTTGACATGTTGTCCATGATTCTGGATTAAAGTCTTTTTAATGGCCTCGTATGGTATAGAGCACAAGGATTTTACATTGGTATGAAAGAAAAAGGACTGTATAGAGTCGCTGGTAAGGGGTTGGATTCAGGAGTCCCCTCAGCTGAGGGCATTTTAGACATACTGTCATGACTTGTGTTAAACTTTTTGATTTTAAAAGGAACATCTTGCACACTGTGATGTCTTCTGACCAGTGCTATACAGTCTAAAGCTGAGACATCTTTCCTATAAGGTTTAATGTAGTTACACAGTTCGTACTTTTACATTAACTTTAACTTCATTAACATGTTTCTCTTTACAGATGAACTGTGACACCAATCCTCTGGAAGCTGGACTGGATTATTTCATTAAACTCAACAAGGTAATTGTTTCTTTTATTATACAGCTGCTCATTATGGGATTAAATACGGGCCAAAAAACTGTTTAAAATTTTGAAGAAATATGTACTGAAGTATGTAAAAGAATATAATGGATGGCAAAGTATAAAACAAGAAAAGTTTTTGCATTTCTTCCAACCTTTATTCATGTGTATGAATGCATGTTTTTATTTTCAAATGTTTATCTCAGTTTATGATTTATACATTGCTCTACTCTTGATATTTTTCTACATTTTTATTAAAATATATTTTTATGATTTCATATATTTATAGCTCTAGCTCAAACTTGATTGGCTCTGAACAAAAAT
>CM047993.1:6262904-6274529 GCA_026261665.1 Melanotaenia duboulayi | reverse complement strand
TGTGCAACAAAATATTAAGTTATGGGTACAATCATTTCTGTCCAGGCTTGCTTCATGAGTTTATTTTTTTAAATAATTCTGTTGAAGCATGGTTGAAAAGCAGTGTCTGACTTTCATTGGTTAAATTTCATAGAATTTTTATTTATTATTACTTTTGTCAGATTCAAGTTATTTCTGTGACCATTGTGAGTTTTTCTTTCATTAACCGAAGGGTACCAACAGTTTTGTCCACGTCTGTATGTGTTGTGCAGATGTGGAATTCCCAGCTGATGATGGTTGTTGAGTAGTGATGGCCTCTCTGGAGTTTGACAGACTACCCTCTTCTTGTGCCTCTTTCTGGTCCTTCCCCCTGCAGCTCACGCTGCCTGTCTTCCTGACCCAGCGTCTTTTTCTTGTGGGAGCCCCTTTCCCTTCAATAAGCCCTTTGTTACTGTGGCAGTGGGAGAAAAAGAGAAGGAAATTCCATCAGTCATTCTCACACAAATCTCTAACCCTTCAACCCTGATTTATTTCTCTTGCCTGTGGTGTCCTGCTATTAGATCAGCTAATTAGTTTAGCAACAAATCTTTTTATGCAGCAACATACCTGCATGAAAAGATGTTGGAACCATTTTAAAAGCATTAAATTAAATTACATGTGTAGCTGTACTTCTGTGGTTTGGGAATTTTGCAAAGATACTTTCGGAGAATAATTGATGAGTCACATGAAGCTGCTTTTGGGCCACAAATGGACTTTCCATGTGAGTTTGGGTCATCACACAAGCTGTCACTGAGTCCAGTTTAACTAACACACACTATATTTGTAAACTAAATGTGGACATAGACAATGAGGTGAAATTGAGGGCTGCAGCAGAGCCCCAGCAGAAAATCACGGCTTGGCCTGGACCACAAACTACCACTCAGGTCCTCCGCTTGACTCGACCAGCTGATGCACATCAGCTGACCGCCTTGCTGCTGGCATTGCTGTGTAAACGCCACAACAACGCAGGGCAAAAGCTGCAGCTCATATTTGCTGCTTTACAGTTTCACATCATTGTAATTGGCCGGCCTGTTAACAGAAAACAGCAGCCTGACAGAATAGAAGCCAAACGAAGGCCCAGAGCAGCAGGCGGGCCGCGGAGAGTGAGAGTTATTTTAGTTGTGTTATCAGACTGTGTGGTCAGCGCGAGTGGTGCGTTCTCTTTGTGGTGGAGTGCGGTCAGAGCCGGGCAAACAACTGCCAGCTGGTTCGCATTTACAGATCCCAGTGGGTTTCACAGTGCATGAGTCAGATGCTGTGGTGTGTGTGTGTGTTGGTTGTGTATCCACATGATTGAGAGTAACAGTACTTTTATCTTACAGCAAAGGGTTTGCCTCACCCAGGCTAGAGCTGCTGCACAACATTGATGCTGAGTATGATGACATCGCTCCGTGTAAGTTCATTTTCTCCATTCTGACTTAATGCTTAATGTCTTAGTTAAGCTGGTAATGTAAAAATACCTGTTTGTTTTTTTCTGGTAGATTTTAACCTCTTCTTGACTCAAGCATTCTGTACAGGACAGCATGAGATACATGCCGTACAGAAGATCTTTGCACATGCAAGGAAGCACAGATTTTAAAATGACAGGGAGACTCTACCAAGCACGAGCACCCAACTAAACACAATTCAAATCCCAAGCAATTATATGGGAATGTAACAAAAACATGACAACAGTGTCCACTTT
This sequence comes from Melanotaenia duboulayi, assembly GCA_026261665.1. Classification (NCBI taxonomy): domain Eukaryota; kingdom Metazoa; phylum Chordata; class Actinopteri; order Atheriniformes; family Melanotaeniidae; genus Melanotaenia; species Melanotaenia duboulayi. The sequence goes on along the minus strand of CM047993.1, from coordinate 6,272,827 downwards.
RCAGCCTCTGCTAATTTCTCCACTTCAAGCAAACCACAMAAACAAGATGTTACATGAAAACTGCTGATTGCAAAGATGTCACGTCAGATCTTTGAGTTAGWAGCCAAAGAATAGTAAACAAAAAAATCCATCSATTCTCCTGACTTTGACCTTTGTAGCGCTGTCCGTTAACATCAGCCGATGGCTTCTTGAAATATTTACCTTTGTAACACCCCTAATAAAACCCATGTAAAACAGCTCAGATGAACTTTTTTTAGCTTCTACTTTTGCACAGTTCCTCATCAGACATTACTTTACTTATTCCTAGAAGGAACAGGCTGCTGTCCTCTGGTTTTCACTGAAAGTAATGTGGTTTTCTTGTAGGAGGAGAAAACCATTTACATTTTCTACTGTGTTCCAGGCAAAGTTATTCTTACAGATATCTTGATCCTGATGCTTCTGTAGGAATTTTTACATCTCAGCTCTTTTGAGACCGAAATTATACATGCATCCTTTGTAGTTTTGGAGAAAAAATAAGAAGGAGTTAATATTCCAAGATGATGGTTTCAGATTCCCGAGCAATAATCTAACACTTAAAAATGCTCATTCTGTAGTATCATAAGTCACAATAAAACAGAAAATCTTCACCTTTCAGAAGCTGTTATAAAGAATATTKSAAATATTAAATTKAAGGCAAGTTAAAMMTATTTTTAGTCTTGTCKTTATCATCTAAAACTCACAACGTGATCATATTAAAGGATTAAAAATGTTGATTTTCAATGAAGGAAGTCTTTCAAAAATTATTTGCATGCTCACAATTTAAATGCACATTAAGGATGAATATCTGAATCCTTTATAGCAATCCGTGAGATAATTTTAAACATAAAACATTGCTGGCGACTTGAACTACAGTTGATTTAGAGCCATTAATAAACCGAACATGCAGGTCTGTGAACTGTGGGAGAATACCTGCCCCGGTCAGTTTAAACTCTCTGAGTCATAACTCATCCGCTAGCGATAGCAACAGTTTGATAAAACCTGAGATGATGGGAACCTCATGTTACTCCTCCTCCTCCTCCTATGTACTCACGCTGTGCAGGATATGTGTTCTTTCTTGTCTGCTGTTGTAAATCTGCTGTTTTCTCTCTTCCCAGCGTGGCCACGAGTATCAAGGGCTCATTGTTTGAGCCTGATTCCAACACTAGTCTCAAGTCAAAGCAGCCTGGGACCTAATAATAGCATGTTACATAACATTTGACTAAACCTATTACAGTATTCCAAATTACGTTTGTTATGAGTGTTTGAAAGTTGCTTGAATGGATTATAGCCATGTTCGTGGACAAATCTCACATGGCTTACTTCTCTTGTGCGGACGTATTGTGCTGTTGACACGAGAGGTCGTGTTTTCTAACTATTAACTCCTTCATTTTCATCATTTAGTTACTGCTTTTATTTTCATTTCAAATATTATTACAACAATGTCTAAGGATATTTTATCATCTGGGTAGTGGCGATAGGGCCAAGCAACTGTAATTAGTCGGCTGTATTGAAATCTGAGATAGTTGACGTTTTGAGGGAAGGGTGTGTGTGTGTGTGTATGTGTCATTTAAANGTGTGTGTGTGTGTGTGTATGTGTCATTTAACCTCTGATTGTAGGGAGGTTTCCAGGAAATGGATCTTGGGACTGAAAACACATTGAAAACACAGCAGAGTGGACTGATGTCTAAACCAATTAATAATTAGTGGACCAAACCACCTCCATTTCTCAGGATCTAGTGGGACTCTGGTCTGAGTCTATTTCTGGCTTTTTAGGAAATTCTGCACCTTAGTTTTGCATTTAGAAATGGGTGAGGTACTTTTAACTTAAAATTCCTCACAGATGTACCACAGTGGGCACGTAATAGGTGATTGGGAGAACAGATGTGAAGCTTTTGATCCACCAAAAAAGAAAATGTCCCCATTTATCTAATTAAACTGTAACAGATGTGTTTTATAATTTTGTAATCCTGTGTGAAGTTAATATTTTCACCAGTAAAACTAGTAAAACTAAACCCCTAAACACCTGGTAAAATCTGGCTTTTGAGTGCCACCAGAAACCACTCATCCATTTATCCATCCGTTTTCTATACTAACTTTTTCCAGTGCAGGGTTGTGAGCCTATCCCAGCAGCTACTAGGTGAGAATCAGGGTACACCCTGGGCAGATTGACAGTCCATCACAGGGCCACCCAATCAGCATTCAGTTCCAGGTTAAATGACTATATAGTTAGTTGCAGGTATTAATTGGGATTCATGGGAACATAATACCCTGATGAACCTGCTACGTTTTAGTGTGGTTGCTGCACTGGAGGCTGCAAGACTGGGAACAGTTAGCCTGTTCTCTTAAAAAGAAATTCTGCATGTTACATGTTATTAGCATGCAAATTTGGAATTTTGTGTAGCATTTCACACCATATACAATGAAAATGAACATTGTAAAAGAAAAAATTGCTTCTAATGTTACACAAACAGTAGCTAAAGTGGCATGCTACGTCTGCATTGCCATACGTTGGTATAGCTAACTTTTCTTTATAGAAATGTCTTTACTGACTATAACGTCCCACATAAAGCTCTAAAACTTAAAATAACTTGCAGGAAAAAAGAGATGAGACCTATTTTTAACCATCAGTCCCACCTTATTGACATTATTTCCAAGATCCAGTAAAATATAATAAACTAGCTTAATTATCTAAGAAAGCTGTGCTTATCAGAAACAGTGGTTCAACCCTTTTCTCTGAAAGCTAACTTTCAGCCAGTCAGCATTTGACCTACACAAACTGTCATCTCTCAGAAGGACTTGGTTGGTTGCTTACCCAGAATCATCAATCACACATGAGGAGGTTATCTTTTAAGTGGGTTGCTCAGTGCTGAGCAGGGAGTTTACACTGGTGCTATAAGAGCTTTTTGGCTGATTCAGGAGCACAAAACATAAAAGTTCTTGTCAGTAAAAACAAAACAAGCAACTGGAAGACACTAACATGCTCCACTGAGCTGTAAGAAATAAGAGAAATAATTATAAGTTAAATAAATCGTTAATCTACAAAACAGAAAAACCCCTGCGTAATTATTTTCAGTTTTAAAAAATACATCTCTGGAAAGTCCAGTCCCTGATTTATTGTTTCTAAGACAAGACTGTTTACACAACTTAATCCAGTGTTGCTGAAATAATCCTCAAAGTTTACTGGTGGTCAGTACCGTCTAAATCATTAAGATGACAAGAGAAACCAGTGAGGAACATCACTTCTGTGCTATAAGCTTTCACCAACATGTTTTATGTTCAAATCTTTATTGTTGGCCACCAAAGTGAAAAGCAGCCTCCCTTCTTGCATTCCGAGCTAAGATTCTTCTTCTCTTTCTTCTTTCCTGTTCATGGCCTCTCTGGGGGTTCTCTATTTAATTCATGAATAGACTTTTTTTTTTTTACATACTTATCCCCTTTTCAAGTTGGCTTTGAAATCCCTTTTCTTTGCTCTGGTGTGAGCAAAGGAATCCCAAAAAAAATGTCACAGAAGGGTCCCTGAACTTCTTGATTGCTGAGAGAGAGAAATCTTGGAGTTGGCCCAAGACTTAAATCACCCCTAAATCTCCCCTCCATACTCCTCTGCTCTCCTTCTAGCAATTTCTCTGCTCACACAGAGTCTCTTCCCACTGTTCCTCCCACCTCCTTCTGGAGCCCATTCGTGGATCTTCCTGCTTCGGATGAGGAGGAGCACATCCTCCTCTGCTCATGCGTGGAATAATTGGGGTTTGACACCTTTTTACTTAAGAAGAGCTAAACTAAATCAAATCCTGATATTTGCAAAGCTTATATTTTTTAATCACCTCACCTGCTTGCATAACAGCATCCCCTCCTAGTTGAATACCACATTCTTATGCAAGCTCTGCAAGGCTGCTTCTTCCACATCGTAATGCATGTGAGAGCAATTAAGATACCCACATGTCATTTGCGCAACGATCAGTGAAGAATTGAATGTCAAAGCTTTTATCGTGTGGTTTAAAAACGCTGAGATCGGAAATGTTTTAACTCTCCAGTCATGTCGCTGTGGTGGAACCGGCTCTGCTAAACGAGCTCCAATGGGAACACACATCTTGTGTGGGTGTGGATTTGTCTTTATGCAAAGAATGTGAGGAAGTACTTGTTTTTGACAGCGTTAGGAGGCTGAAATCACTTGCAAATCTGCCTAATCAGGATCATATTGTTGGGGTCAACTACAGCATGAACCTGAGAATACTCTCAAGGCCAGATCACCTTGTTTTTGGGAAAACGTAGACATGTGTGCTCTCTCTTGGGACACATTTTCCAGGAACGCAGGCACTGCTCATATGAGATATTTCTGGATGCAGTCAGAAATAGGAAAAATCGTTTATCTTTGCTCTACGAAGCTGGTGAAATTATGACAACTGGTAACTGTTACTGTTGTTGTATCATGTCTGCATCTGCAGAACTGCTCTAATGGCAAATTACTCATTGTGCTTGGCAGATATAGAAGACTGGGGCTGAGTCGACCGCATTACCACCATATTTGTCAAATTCTTTCAGCCAATATCCACGTAGTTGAGGAAATTCATACATAAAGCAAATTTTCTTCAGTTTAGTTTGTTTTAAATGTTCCTGCTGTTTCACTGCTGATTTCACAGCACAAAAGAGGTCTTTCTTATTGGTATATTCACTTTAATACCTCCATTTGGTACTGACTGATTCTCAGGTATGTACTCAAACATGATAGTTTACATAGACATCCACAGAGGGCGCTTTGTGTCCAGTGTTGATCTAATATCATCTCGATCAGCATTTTCCACTGTTTTTTGAAGGTGGATAACCTGCGTGATCAGCTCTGTCCTCTGCTCCCTGCAGGTCCTGGCAGGCAGCGTCAGTTAACTTTGGCTCGGGGGGTCAGCAGAGACCCGTGGGCCAACTCCAGCTTCAATGTGTCCATTCACGCAGCCATTCGATTCTCAAATTGGAAGCTGCTGACTGGATACCCAGGTCGGTATCATCTGTTACCTGTAATGACATGTTTAGTCTAAATGAGAGTCAGACACATGGATGCCCACACATTCACTTCTTATCTCTGCTAATCTGCGGATATAACACCCTTTCTGTACTAAAGTCCTGCATTATTAAGACGACTATATAGAAATATCGAAGTTTACATAGAAGTTAACTTTAATTAGAATAAGACTGACACACACAAGTTAATTTATTCCAGCCACATGTTGCCTACTTAGATTCTCCCTTTGTCTTATCCCTCATCCAGGCTGTGACTTCTGGTTCCCTAGGCCCGGCCACAACAGCTCCGAAACCGGCCCCTCCAAGACGGACCCTCTAAAGTCCACAATGCTGTTTGACATAGAAAAGGATCCAGAGGAGAGGAATGAGGTGTCAGCTCAGTTCCCCTCAGTCGTCGAGTTTCTCCTTAACAGACTCAAACACCACCAAAAAACTGCTCTACCCATAAACTTCCCCAGTGATGACCCCAGATGTGACCCGGGCCCCTCTGGAGCCTGGGGGCCCTGGGCTTAGAATGAGGAGACACTGATACGATGAAGGTTCATGTACTTTGTTTACTGTGAATAATGATGGAAGAGAATATTTTGAAGATAAATGAGTTTTTATAAACATATTTTACTATTTAATAAGAAGTCTATACATCTGTCCATTGATAACAACTTTTTTTTTCCTCATTCTAATTTGGATCATAATGATTTTCAGGGAAAATATTGAAATTTTGTGTAGGAGCCATTTGTTACAATGCCAGTTGCATTTTTTTTTGTATTCTCACAGTGGGTGGTAAAAAAGAGGTGGACTAGGTGTATTAAATTGCAGCCACATCTGATGTAGGGTATTTTAATTAGCTTGGGTGTGGGAGGATGACACAGTTTTACCACTTTGTTATTTGCACCTTATATTTTATTCTGAAATGTGACTGGTTATCAATGAATATAAGAAATGATTGAAAATAAATGGCAACTTCACCCAACACAGACAGTAGTTTCTGGACTGATTTTTAAAGTGTGTTATAAGCAAATCTCTCCCCTCACCCGGCGAATGGCTAAATGCCGTAGTCACTACATTGTGCCTTTTTTTTTCTATTATAATTGCTCTTAGAGTTGCCTGTAATGCTTTTTGATTTGTTAGCTGCACATGTATTTGATTTGTAAAAACTATCTCTGGGGGTATCTTTCAGGTTTTTCCCTTCATTTATCTGTTGTTGAGAAGCTTCAGGCCTGCACATGTTTCACAAACAAAACCACACAGAAGAAACTCGTATGTTTAACCTGAGAAATGTTTCACCAACTAAACACTGACTAAATGTTTGATCACATCTAAAGAGCATTTTAGCATCTTTTTCTTTCACTTCTTCTTGTGAGCAGTTTCCATGCTCCTCTTGAAAGCGATTAAACATCTTATTCAGCATTTTTTTTTCTTGATCTCTTGAATTTCTGCATCCATTATGACAGTTTTCCAGATTTAATGCCAAAACATTTTTCTGTTGCCCCCAGAGGCTGTTTCTAGAACAGGTCATGGGCTCTGCCCATTCAAACTATAGAACAGAGATCCCCTATCCTGGCCCTTGAGGGGTGGTGTCATGTGGGTTTTAGAAGTTTTCCTGCTGCAACACACCTGACTCAAATCAGTGGGTACTCACTAATTCAAGACAACTTGAATTCCTCCAACATGTGCAGACCTTGATGTCAAGCTCTGCCCAAGCTGGAGGATGTATCAAGTGTGTTGTAGCAAGAAAACTTCTAAAACCTGCAGGACACCGGCCCTCGAGGACCAGGATTGAGGATTCCTGCTGAAGAAGTTCTATGAAGCTTCAGCAAACTAGTAAATTTGCAGTTTATGTAAATTGCTCCATTCAGAGTCAAAACAGCTGCTGTACTTATTGTGGAGCCCTTTGAGGAAAATTTATCATTTGTAATTTTACACATACACGCACACACACACACACAATCCATTTTAACCACAGTAATCTAATCGGTTAATCTGTGAATCAACCTGAATTTTTGCAGCAAGAAATTTTTTCATGGTACTGAGGAGAGATTGGATTTATGAGACGGGGACACATGAACAGTTAAAGGTAGGCCATTTCATTATCACACCAATAATTTCTACTGCCTGGCAGGAGACAGGACCTTGGGGCTCATCTCATTTGTCTAATTTGTGCCTCTTTGTGTCCTCTTTCCTCCTGCCTGACCCAGAAATCAATCATCAAGATGTTTAGAAGGATGTCTCAATTCCTAAAAAGTACTATGAGTGAGGAAAGTTTTTGGATGCACAACTTATTTATCCCATTTTTTAATTTGACTTAGAAAGAGACATACAAACACCTTTAATTATCAGCTGAGAGAACTAATGAAATACAGCTATTTGCTGTCACGAAACAATGATCAAATGAGGAATTCATCTGTTTAAATGACAGATATGACTTGAATACACTTCATTTTGATTGATTGTGTAGCTGTTTTGAATCCTCCCTCCTTGAATATATGGTAGGAAAATTTAAATAAGCACTTGATAATGTCTTAGTCAGGGAACGCATCATTGAAAGATGCTTTCAGGTAAAGTCGATAATTTGGCTTTGGTGGGAAGAAACAGTGACAATCTTAAAATTAAGTCAACAATTTCAACATGATCGTTGCTGTTTCATAATTATGTTTTATTAATTAAAATAGTTCTATTTAATTTGATTTCCTTTGTCTTGAGAAATTAGTCACACAAACTAACAAATGACTACTTTTTAAAGATTTCCCTTTTTTCTTCCCTTTGCCCCCAAAGATAATGATTAGGTGCTATAAAACATTAGCTATCTGTTTCTGCTAATGTGANCTATAAAACATTAGCTATCTGTTTCTGCTTAGATGTTGAAAATGTGTAGAATTTCATCTAAACTTCAGGTTTTTGATATTGTGACTTCAAGAATAACCTCCACATACCACACATTCATGAATTATTTTCCTGGTGATGGGGTGACATTTCATCTGGGTTGCAGTAAAGTATTGATCCATCGTATTTAAAAAGAAAAAAACAAAAACAAAGGGTATTTAGGAGATGGATGTAAGAAGGGGGATAATTTGCATATTTAGAAAGAGATGGAGAAAAAGATATTTCCTTAATTCATACACACGTTTTGCCCTTTGGCTCCTCGATGTTTGACCTCCCACAGCATGCAGACCGCCACAGGAAACGCTCCCTGCAGAGAGTGGGTGGCACCATCCTAATGTGGGCTGTGACCTATTAACCTGCTATATGTGTTGACTGACAGGAAAGCAAGTTAATAAACAATGCTGCTTCCACGAAAAACAGCAGAGCTATGGAGTCAGATATTAATAGATTTGTCACATAACCTAAACTCATTAGCTCATGAATGAGTGACATTAACAGACCCATCACCATGGTATCCAAACCTGCAATCTTGATACTTTTAGCAGTCTTGTATGATAAAGATGTACAAATAAGTCAGTTTTTTGTGTAATGAATTTAATTCAGATTCTCAGCTAGAGTTAGAAGGCTGACAATTCCCTCATCTGTGGGTTTGTGGTTTGGGTTCGTGTTTTTTTTTTTGCTGTTGCCTAGTTTCCTGTTTTTATTTTGTAATTTGTGTATTTTTCTTTACTTCACTTCCTGTTTGTCAGCACTCCTGGTTAACCAGCTAACTCCCTTTACGTGTTCCCTGTTAGTTGTCCTCAGTATTCATATCCTTTGGTGTCAGTTTCTCTCTGTCAGATCATTGTGCTTCCTTGTTCCTTCACCCGTCTGGCTTCTGCCTCTCAGTCCTGCATTGGGGTACACTTCCGCCACACCCCGTGAAAATATAAAACTTCAGTCAGTAACTGGTTAGCTTGGAACTCAACACAGTCACGGCCGAACTGAGATGGTTTGGTTAGTTTAACTTAGCTTAGATTATGGATGGAGGGGAACCACTAGCCTAACTGTAAGAAAAAAAAAGAAAAGAAGTAGTAATATTTATTTATTTATTTATATCATTTTAGTTTGACCATTCCTATATCTGTCTGTACATAATTATGATAGATGATAGATGATTTCATCTAGCAGTATAAGAAAAAAACAATAAGACACCATGGCTATATAAGGCAGACTGAAAGTGGGCATGTGAAGGGGTTGGCAGGTGACCGTCTTATATCCTGTCCAAGCACTAATCAAAATAGACAGAATGGAAGGCATTTTAAGAAGCAGTAGCCATTTTCAACAAATACACTCTCCATGTTAGGAAGAATTATCCTTGTTGCACATTGGCTCATTTTTATATTGTCAGGACATTTTACTGACTCTAAACCAACTTCTCACTTATAACGACAGCACTTCAAATCGTTTATACCTTTCAGCTGCATCACATATTAATTAATAGCTTTTTGATATTTTTCATAAGCTCCTAAAAACATTAGAAATATTCATTTATAGTGACAACAGTTTTGTGACATCAGTAGTTTACTTAAAAGGCCCAGAATGTACTGTGGTGCCTAGTTAATGTGTAGCTTTTGAGGTTTGAGGTCAGAATTTAATGAATTATTTATTTCCTAACAGTCAGTTCATATGGTTTGCCCATGGCAAACGTGTGATGCCAATTACTTGCTTAAATTTCAAGCTCATGCATTATTTGTGTTTGCATGCTTTTTAAAAATATGTGGTTTCTAATGGTTTTAAATGTACTTTGAAGACTTTTTCAAAGTGGCAGTGAAATGAGATTTAATTTGGGAGTCAGCAGCAGTGAATACCAGAATACCACACAATTATTTTATGTTTCTGAGAAAAGGCTTCTCACTTACTGTAGCTGAGGCTATAAATTTGTCACTTGCCTCCTCTGTTAACTTACCCTACAATCAAATGTTGGAATTCCGGGATGATGGGGTGTTTCATTTAATTAGAAGTTGCCACTCATG
>CM047993.1:6244486-6262780 GCA_026261665.1 Melanotaenia duboulayi | reverse complement strand
TTTAAGTCTTCTGAAGACCACTTTTGCACTTCTGATTTCCTGTCTGATTACAGGAACCTCCTACTTTGTTACTCCGTGTGATTATGAGCATCTCACCCTGAAAGTACCACTGATGTCCTCCTTTTACTTTCAAAGTGGCTTTGGTATTTCTTGGTGTCTTTAGTACTTGACCCTGCATTTTGACTCAGCCCTGTGACACTCTCCGGCTCTGAAGTGCCTCTGCTGAATCAACACTGGATTTGGTGTGTCTGATGTCGCCCCACGTTTTTGCTTTTTCAGCCGTGAAAAGCTATATATGACTTCAGAATGATGCCCTTGAAAGATATGCCAGAGTAAGGATACGATAACCATCATAACACTTGAACGTTTTCAGGTTGAGTGGCTCATGAGGGACATACAAAACAGCTGCTATCCTTGATTCCTCTCTGGTATGTCCACAAGGAGACATTGAAGGTCTCAGCTCACAGTGAAGAGGGACTGGAATTCCAAACAAGATGGTGTCTGTCTGTGCCGCCTGCCTGTGAAAACAGATTAAAATCGTACTGACCAGTGCAGCCTGGAATGTGTTGAACCTTGAGCCTTGAAGGGGGGGAAATCCGACAGCTCATCACACCTCATAAAAATTAAAATCCTTGGCAGCTCTTAACAGAGCTGGGAGACCACCACAGACCAAGAACTGATAAAGAGCAGAAATCACGGCAGAGCAAGAGCTGATAAAAAGTCCAGGAGCTGTTATAAGACTGGACCTTTAAATTGCTGTGTTAATGAAATAATGAGGCTGTAATGTAGCTGCATGCAGACAAAGAAACCCCAAACTACCCACAGCAGTTGTCTTTCTCCTTGTTTTCTAATTACATTAAAAGGTCTTTTACATACGATATATTTTAATCATTTAAATACTATAGAGAATGGAAAGTTAATGCCACATGCTAGAAAGTTGTATTGTTGTATTTTGCATGCACAACTGAATGCATGAATCCCTGAATTTTAACTTCTTAAAAAGAAAACATCTTAATGTAACTTGTTGATTGTTAAACTGAAAGTCAGATTTTGAATCAGAAAGACAAGAATTCAGTTTAACTGTGATTCATTCGTTCAAATGCTGCAAAAAATTTGGCCATCTTTCGAAATACCTATTACTCTTTAGGACAGACTCAGATTTGGAAAGTTGTCTACAATCCCATAATACATAAAAACACACATATAATTTAAAGATAATCACCTATATGTAAGAAGTCAAACTGTAATGGAGCCTACTCATAAAGTATAATGAAAGTAAGAAAATTTGTGTTTGGATGATTATTTCCTTGTTGTAACACAAATTTCCTTATTTTCTGTGTATGTAATAGTATAGTAATAGTAATAGTGATATGTAAAGTGATTTTTGGTCCCTTTTTACTGATATTTCCAGTATATTATTGCAGTTTTAAAAATGTAATATCAGTTGTTTTCTATATGTTGTATCCAGAACATGAAGTCGTGGTAGACAAGACATGATCAGCAAGGCTCAGTCATGACTTGACAGACTCCAGAGGTTTAAAGTCCACTCAGATCTAAGACACAGAAGCTAATCTATAGCTTTAACTACATTTGTGGAAATAGTTGTCTGCTGTATTAGAAGCAGTTTATTTCTGCTGTAGACGACTGTGCTTTCAGTCTGGCCGTCAAACTGAAGGTCAATCAGGGTGACATTGATCCGAGGAACTGGATGGATAAGATCAGCGCTGCTGTTATTGACAATAACAGCAGTTGTTTAGCCAGAAACTCCACAACCAAGTCATGAGACGTCCCTTGTGTTTCCACTCCATTCAAGTCTCAGTTGATGGACCAAGAAGCACATATAAGAGGGCAGTGAGGGCCTGGCACCAGCTGCTCCCCCCCTAGTCACAACACTCTCAAAATAGTCCATTCACACGCCTTCTATGTTGTGTAAAATGTGCATGAATATACAAAAGTCATTGTTTCTCACCATTTCTTTTCTTCCAGTGAGCCAACTACACATCCTTATGAACAGGCGCCTACAGTTCTATTGAATTAGGCCAAAAAAGAGAAGAGAGACTGCGAGAAGGTGAACACATAGACATACGTCTGGAAATAAGGCTAATTTTGGATTTCTTCGTTGCAGCACTCAGACAGACATGTTGGACCAGAACAGATTGAGCCTACAGTATGTGAACAATCTACCCTGACTGGTGTTGGGTTTTTATTTCAGCTGTTAGATTCCCAATAAAGTTTAAGACTCAGATTTAGAGGGAATGTGGCCTGAAGCCTACTCAGATGTTCGTGTAATACAGCATGGGCAGGTTGTCAAAGTGAGTATGATGATGATATGTTGAGTAACATGTCAGGACAACTGTTTCCCATGGATGAAATTAGATATTGACGATTGCCTTGCAGATAGAAGTCAGAATCTAAAGAGAGTGATTACTGGATTGGGAATATCCTATACTGCTTTATATTTGTCCAACATGCAGGTGAAAACATGATGGCACATAGGTGCAGATATAAGCTTATTAAATAACATAAAAAGGCCCTGCAAACAGTCATAATATGAATAATGGAAGTTGCAACCAATAGGGCTAAGGACGCAAATATAGCAAGCCAGTTTTCATAAACCCCCACCTTAAAGCAATACTACATAACTTATAACTCTTGTGAGTGAGTGAAACCACACTATACTATCTTTGTTTCCAGTCTGGGGTATCACTTGATATTTGTGTTTTGCTCCAGGGCACTGTGTCACATGCCAGCCATAGAATATCAACACACTGTCATTATTGGAGGAGGCATGGAAAAAAAGAGAAAGTGATAGTGGAAGAGATAAGATGAGAATCGACATCGGTTGGATGGAAAGCTCAGGGAGGAGACAGGGTGCAAGATGGGTGCTGACAATGTGCAAAAATCTGCTAATGTTCAGCAGTGTGGCTTTAACATATATGGCAGAATTAAACATATTTATAGAAAAATGTTGTTATAATTGCTAATTTTACCTACTGTGACAAATTTGGACTCACCATGTTCAATTTCATCCAAGGAGACTTCAGCATAATTAAGGGGCTTTGGATGACTGATGGATGAGTGGTGATACTGCTTCACCATGACCAGGTGACACTATTTACCTCTGAAGGCAAGGCAAAGCAAATTTATTTGTATAGTACATTTCATGTACAAGACAATCCAAAGTGCTTCACACAAAACATAAAAACATTACAACAAGGTGCAGAAAAAAATACTAGTGTATTGGAAAAATAAAGATTAAAATCCTATAACAAACTGCTAATTGCTGAGTGGAGACATGTTGGTAACTAGGCCTTTATTAGAGCATGCACCATTCTTTAAAATATGTGTTTTCTTTACATTCTGACTCAAGACAACTCCTGTGTGTATTTATTCAGTTGTTTATATAAGTAAAAAAGAAAAAGATCAAAAGAGAGAGAGAACAAAAAGCTGCAACGACACATTGCAGTAGCATCTGGTTGATACAAAATGTTTTCAGACTTGTCTGTGATTAAGAGATTTATTTGGAGTAATCAGTGATGTTATAGTAGGAACAGGACTTACAGTAATGATGTGCTTTGTTTTCATTAGTTGCACCAAACTGAAGTGACTTGAAAAATGAATCCGTAAATATGATTGCTTAAAAGTGTACAGTTACAGGCCACGTTGTTTGGTCCACCTGTTCAGTAGCCACATAGACATGGCCAAGATGACTTTCTGAAGTTCAAACTGAGCATCAGAATGAGGAAAGTGGAGGTATTAGGAGAATGGGAGACTGGTTGGAGACGATACAAAAGTAACAGGAACTCAAATAAACACTTGTTCCAACCAAGGTCTGCAGAATAGAATTAGAAGAGCACACAACACTTCCAACCTTGAAGCAGATGGACTACCACAGCAGAAGACCACACCGGGTGTCTGCTGTCAGCTAAGAACAGGAAACTGAGGCTACAGTTCACACAGACTCACCAACTCTGAACAATAGCAGATGGAAAAATATTTTTTGGTCTGATGAGTCTCTACTTCAGCTTCCCATTAAAATGGTAGGGTCAGAATTTTACAGAACCATCATGAAAGCATTGATCCATCCTGCCTTGGATAAAACAATTCAGGCTGCTGGTGGTGTAATAGTGATGGGGGGGAGGGGACCTTAGTACCTATTTGAGCATGATTTAAACATCACATTCTACCGGAGTATTGTTGCCAATCATGTCCATCCCTTTATGACCAGTGTAACATCCTCTGATGCTACTTCCAGCAGGATGATGCACCATGCCACAAAGCTCAGATCATCTCTCATTTCTTGTACACGANCCAGCAGGATGATGCACCATGCCACAAAGTTCAGACCATCTCCAACTTCTTTCTTGTACACCAGAGTTCACTGGAGTCAAATGGCCTCCACAGTCACCATATCTCAATCCAACAGAGCGGCTTTGGGATATGTTGGAACGAGAGATTCTCATCATGGATGTGCATCCAACAAATCTGCTTGTGTGATGCTATCATGGCCATATGGGGGCCATGATAGCATCACATCTGGGGGATGTTTCCAACGCCTTGTTGAATCTGTGCCATGAAGAATTAAAGCAGTTCTGAAGGCAACGGGGGTCCAGTAAGGTAATAGCAAGGTGGACCTAATAAAGTGGCCAGCGAGTGTTAAAGCATAATTATTAATGTGGCTGAACTGTGTTAATAATTCATACAGTAGTTGAGTTTTGCATTAACCCCATTATTGTAACCCTTTTGAATTGGATTAGGATAAATCTAATAAATTCTAATTTGACTACAAATCTTTTCTTGAATTTATGTTGGTTTTTACTCCCCATATTTTTTTACTGAGCAATCACTACAAATCCTGAAACTAGAGAAGTTTAATGCTTGCAAAAATCTATAGATGCAACGGGTGGATGTTTTTTCTTTATCCCAAAGAAGACAGCATATTTCACATGACACAGCAATAAATGTGGATTGTAGCTGGATTCAATAAATAATTGATTCCCACGAGTCCAGGTCCAGGCAGGGTTGGAGAAAGGGAAGGGACTGGTGGATGGGGGGAGGGCGCAAACAGGGCAGTCACTCCCATCCCAGCAGTAGTCTGTCCGGGCTGAGAGAAGGCGGACGGAGCCATTCATTCTTCTGCGGTCCCGGAGAAAACGTGGAGGAAAATGATCAGACTCTAAAGAAAGAAAAAAAATATCACAGGATCGACACTGTCCATTTAATCTAAAGCGCTCAGAAAAAAGACACAACAAGAATCTTCCCACTCTCAGGATTTCAGCGCGTCACATTCCGCACAGCCAGCAGTTACGCGTAAGTATCCGCGCGTGAAGGAAAACGCTTTAAAACTCCTTGTTTTGAGCAAACAATGGATGACTTTATTCCTCACTGAAAAAAGGTCTTCATAAACAAATGTTAACCACAGATGCGACCTTAACCCACATTTCTTCTCTTAGCTGGTTGCTTTATTTCCACTAGAAGCTCTGAAGGGAAACTCGTGGCAGGAAAGCTGAGCAGACTGATGCTTTTGCCAAGCAATGCGGAATCAAACGGTTTTTATATGTGTGACATTATGCTACTTATGTCTTATCCATCCTACATAAATAAAAGAATGTAAACGTGTTTTTGTCCAATTAGACTATTAAAACACATTGATTATGTATAATAGAAAGTTATCACGCAAAAATTAATGACCGATTATATTTAATTACTTGTCACGTTTGCTTATAAAGGGAACAGTCATAACCATATTTTCTCTCCTTTCTCTCAGATTGTTTTACCATATGTAATATTATTCAGTTAGTGTGTGAACAAAAGACTCATGAAAAGCTAAACTTGCATTTGGGAGATAAACAATAAGATACTGATGAGAAATTCTCTAAAGTTTAAGGTGAATGCTAACAACTTCCCATCAGAAGTTATTTACCTCAGACACCTGAGCCCGGCACTGATTTCCTTAGTCACATGGAATATTGAAGGTTTAAGGTTGCTTAGCTGTTATGACTTGAAGTGAAAGTCTGTCAGCAGTCATGACAAAGTGCGACACAGATTCTTGTCTTGTTTAGTGTTGGGTTTCAACAATAAACCTGAGAACTGGTTTTCTTTAAACCGGTGTTTGTGTATGAAAGAGAAAGAGAGACAGGCACATTTTTAAAAGTATGCACAACTATTGTGTAACAGAAATATAGCTGGATATGATATTGCATTTTTTTCTTGATTTATTGCTGACTGATTTTTGCTGGAAACATTATTTATATGAAAAAAAATCCAACATTTATTGTGACTGAATGTGCTAAATTGTTGTTTTTTCATTAGTTTGTCGCTTTTACAGCTGTGAAGTTACAACATTGCAGCAGCTGTGTGGTCTTGAGTTAAAATCTGTAATTAGCTGCATCCATTTAGTAATTTCTCTTTTTAAAGGAATGCAGCTGAGCTTTAATGATGTTTAGGTCATCACAGAGTGAGTGAAAAGCTTTAAAGACAGTGCTGTCAGAGTTTGCCAGTAGTTGTGAGACCATATGTCAGCACACGTGGACCCTCAAGGCTCTGTGTTTGGCCCATTAAAAAAAAACCTCATGGCTTCATTCATTATGATCATGCTGAGCACTCCTCCATTTTAAGCCACAAGAAAAGTAAATGTACTTGCATTTTTCTTTCCCTCTGCAGCCTGGAGGTGCAGATGCTTTGGAAAAGTCCTTTAAACCCCTTTTTTTCCTTCTTTGTAAGTGAATGGTTCAAAGCATGGAAAAAATATTACCAGCTCCTCTTTTTGCCCATTGCAGACGATGCAGTTGGCAATGCTTTTAATGCACGTTACAAAAACATGAAACAAAAGTTTTACTGCTAACCCATTTATTTAAACCACATAATCTGCCTTTCGTGCTTCCCTGAGCTTTGATGGCAAAGCTTTTGTCGTTAGTCCAGGATCCTGGTTGCAGTTTATGAGGTTGGTCAGTGTATGTCTGCGGGGACAGAGGGGCTATTTTTAATGAAGGATTTGATCCACATCTTAAATTCTGAATGCGCACTTATATGTCTACAAAATAAATATTACTACTGATGGAAATTAGAGCTGGGCACTATCAGTGCCTGCTTGAAACCAAAGTCAGAAACATGGTGTCTCCATGACTGGAGTGTGAAATTCCCTAATTGAACGGCTGCTTCTGTATCAGAGGTTAAACCAGTTGAGTCCAGGTGGCTCGAATGAACATCTGGAATACAGTTTTTTTTTTTTTTTTCAGCAAAGCCCCCCTGTGGATATCCTCTAGTGTAGATGGTCCAGATAACAAGGCTTCTTTATTTACATTGGATTTCCTTAAAGTACTGTAACTGCATCTGTACATAAAGTTATATCATTCACTCTCACATCTGGTTTTCACAATCAGCACTTCTTTGGTTGTTTCACTTTTGAGCCTCAGCAGATGCAGCCAATAAACTTTTAACGGGAGCATGCAGTAAGTGCTCTAAGGAAACCATCATATCAGAGATTTCATTTAATACGTGTGACCCCGGAGTTTGTTTATTTGGCTATAAAAATTACGTAATGCGGGGAAGACTTAAAATCCAGACAATTCCTAACTGGGTCATATTATGTTACTGGGTTTTCCATTCCAGGCTTCTAAGAAGACCATTTGTGTAGTTTAAAAACAGCCCAGTGTCCGAGTTTGTGTCTTGTTATGTCAGATGGTGTCATAGTTGGGCTGTTTGACCAGGACTGGAAAAATCTGTCTCACAGTTTACACAAAAATGGAAGATGAAAGCATCGGAGAGGTTCTGTTAATGGAAAATGTAAGATGTCTGTTTATAATATCTGATCTGTTATAATATTTAGCGAAAAAGAAACTAAAGTAGATCAAATATTCCCTTAATCCAAAACTAGATAATAACATGGAGCTTAAAGTTATAGCTTGTCACTACCAAGCTAACGCTAACAGCAACGCTAAGTTTTAAATTGGCTTTCAGCAGCTTTTCCAGTTTTGTTTTTTTTTTGTTTTGTTTTTTATCCAAAATGCTTATGCCTAAACCTCAAGGGAATTTGATAATTTGATCCTACAGAACACTTACAAGCTTTAAATTTATGTTAAAATACTACAACCCTTAAGTGGAAAAAGACAGTTCCCTTTATAAACTACTCACAAGAAGTTAGGGATTCAACTTTTGGATGAAATTTACAGATAGTGTAAAAAGTTAATCTCACGTTGTGTTATATAATGAATAGGTAGAATCATGCAATGTAGGTATACCACAACATGTAATGTCAATGTTGTAGTGTTAGGTGTTGTCTTGGTCTGACAATGTCAAACTATGATGAAGAGGACTGTTTGTATACAAGTTGTCTTACCACCCTAATCAATACTGCATCGTAGTATCTATTTTACCAAAAATGCATCCATGATTAAAATGAAGTCCATTCTGTCTAATGAGGTCTAAAGGCCCATTAACACTTCCTTATGTACTTATAAGGGATATTATATGCATCCCGATGTTTTGAAATCTCCTCTAAAACACGGTATATATTTAATTTAACTTTATCATACATAAAAAGACACCAGTAGGATTTAGGTAAGCTCATTAAAGTTTATCTTTATTGTGATTTTTCCCTTTCAACAAACTTTTTATTTTGAGCCAGAAGCCTTCACTCAGACATTTAATAAAACCCAGTGTTTCCCCAACCTCCCAGTAGCAACTCCCACCAACCCTAAAAGATCAAGTTAATTTTATTTTATATAATTACTGAATTAATATCTGATATACTTTTTTCATTCAGTTATTTAATTTTGGAATACTATCTTTTTTTATTATTTAGGTTATTTTACTTTAGCCCTACATCACAACAGAAGTAATCTAAGGTCCCCTTTTCTCTAGAACAGGTTTATATTTAGATCTAAGGTTATAAAAACTAAACAGCCTAGTTTTATTTATCTTATTCTAATGTTGTCATGTAATGACATCACGTCATGTCTGTACATGCCTGCTGCGTGCGCACACAGGTGAGCTACACTCCCATCAGCAGGCAGAAAGCGCGCGTTAGAAATGGTTGCATCAACCACCTGTAAAACAAGACAAAAATATCTGGTTTAAGATCAGCTCGTATTTAATAATAAGAACAGCTGGAGGAGGAGAAGCAGGTGGAGGAGTTTCTGGCGTACTAAGAACTTAATATCCATGGGGAAACACGCACAGCTGAACAATCAGCCATGAATCGCGTCCTCATTGTCCTCATCTCTGTAAACTAGCTTGCTTGCTAGCTAGCTGCATACTTTCTTTCTTGTCACCCCTGAAACAACGAAATCACAGATCAAGTGAGTATTTCATGAACTTCAATATAACCAGACTTTCCTTTGCAAACACGTGAGTCGCCCCCTGTTGGCCATGAGAACAAAAATGGGTTAAGGCACTTTTACAGAAGTATTTATTTATTTAAGTCTTTAATATCAGTCACAAAATCTCCCGAGTCTTTTGTTAACTGGTCGCATTTGCACAATCTATTTTATTCTGTGATCCTAGAACTACTGATCTTGGTGCACTGAGCCTCGGTCCATCATATTAATCTGGCATGCTGTCTATGAGGAACCCAAACAGAACTCTGAGGTCTTCCAGCCAACGTTTGCTGGAAGTCCCAAAAGCCGAGTACAAACACTTTATTGTGTTTGGACTGGTTTTATTGGAAAGCACTTTGGTCACATTTGAGTGTTGTAAAGCGCTATATAAATAAATAAAGATTGATTGATTATCGATTGATTGATCGATTGATTGCACTCATCTCTGATCACTCCTCACTTCTCATACTCCGCATGCTGACACAGTCACTGAGTTGTCCAGTGGGTTTATACACTAAAAGCTACTTTAGTTTTGTGTGTGTGTGTGTTTCTGGTACTTTGGTTGTTGTGAAACATGTTTGTTTTTGTTTTTATTTGATTTAGTTGTTGTCTTGCTTATTTTTGTAGGAATTCCTGATGATTGTCAGCTTAGTGTACCTGTACAAGCTGTAGGAAATTCTCTGTTGTGTTTCTGTTCAGGTGTAGCAGCTGGCTGTCTGGTGTTTGGACTGAAGGGTTGTTGCCTTTTATTAGTTGTATCTTTGTCTCCTCTTTTTCTTTCTACTTTCCTTTCTACTTCTCTTCACTATTCTCCTTTTTTCTGTCCCCTGTGGTCAGGTCCAGCAAGATTACTTCAATTCCATTATAAATAAATGAGATTTTAAACAATCAAACAAACAAAAAAATAAATAAGTAAATCTGATCATCAAAAGGGAGCCTTATACCCATAAATCTCCTCTTGGCAAAGCAAATTTGTTTGGCACAACAAAGCAACCAGACCATCATTCTGCTAGTTACTGGATGCAGGATAGGTTAAAAAAACAACAAGAACTGAAAGCATCATACTAGTATTATAATAGGTGATAAAAGGATAAATACATGGCTAAATATCAGCTACGTGGAGATCAGTTAACAGAAAATGAAATGGCAAAAGTAAAAAATGATTCACAACAAACATTGTCTCTTGAGAAACAGCAAGGAGTTAATCTTTTTACAAGAAATACCTGCTGATAACAAAGCTGGAGACTAGGGAGAAACTGGCACGAGACAACAGCTTCATTAACAGGAAATTTGCCAAAATTAAATTAACATGACTTTGACCTTTTCTGTTGTTTCATCCTTTTTTACTATTTTTTTTTTTTTTTGCTGTCAATAAGCTCCTCAAAATCTCAGCAGATATTTGAAAAAATATTAATACTTTCTACACCCCCCACCCCCCTCTCAGTGCTCCACTCCAAGGCAGTCATGCACACTGATTAGATTAGGCAGCACTGGAGCTAATCACCCTTCTGTCTCCTATTCCCGGCCATTCTTTCCTCCCTTGGTCACTTTTTTTTATCCTCAGACTTTCCACATCATCTGGACCTCCCTCTGGTTTCTGGTGATGAACCTCCCCTGGGGTTACATCTGCCTCCGGCAGCAATGAAGCCCAGTGTTTACTGGGAAATCAGCTTGGTGGAGTCCTCACAATAACAAAACCCTCGCCTCACACTTGTCTGGAAAGAAAGACATCCAAAGAAACGAATGACTTGTGGAGGGAGGAGATAAGGGAGGGGGGAAATCGACCCTCCTGTTGGGTGAAAAGAGGAGAAAGAATTTGCAGTGGGTTTTGTTCATTTGTGGTGAGCTGGGGGTCAGTCTCAGGGGAATGGACAGCAGACAGACGGTTGGTTTTGCAGCTGCATGGCCTCCAGCACTCCATCTAGTCCCTGAGCAACAGCAGACTCATTAAACTGGTTGTGTTCAGCGTTTAGTCCAGTTTATGTCTCCGGTTTTCCTCCCTGCCATCCATCCTTTGTCTTTATTGGCAAATGTAGTATAAGACATGTTTGAATATTGATTAAGCCGGAACAGCAGCCGCTCGGGGAGCCAGCCTACAGCTGTATGCTAATGATGAAGGCTATGACCTTGCAATACAGGCAGTCTGTATGTAGTGTTGTGATAAGGCGATATGTTATGCTCAGTTTGGCCCAGGTCATGGAAAAAGCTCTAAGCTGTGAGAGATAACGCCAGATTGTGTTTTGTTTGTGTGACAGATGGATGTTAGATTGCTTTCATTTTCCAGCTGGTTGCTAGCTTAAATTAAGAAACTGTTGTATTTAATCAAACAATGGCTGCAACAAAACACCATCAACGTAGTGACTGACTGTAATTTGCAGTTAAGATTCAAAGTATTTTAGACTGTCCATGAACAAAAGCATGCTTTGTTTATTTGGCTGAATGGCTGTCCAGTCTGACTGTTGTGCCATTATTTTTCCTCTTTCCCCACCTGTTCCACTTAAACTCATTTGCATTTGACATCATGCGAAGGGCACACTTCCTGAGCTCTGCGCTTACTATTTAGTTTAAATAAATAAATCGATCTTTGGGTGCATATATCCTTGATATAATGAACCATTCATTACAATAAAATGCAAGACTGTAGTAACACTTCCAGAGATTACAGGTCATGTGTTTGTAAACCAACAGCAATTATTTCCCACTTAGCTTTACAAATTGATTGATTAAAGATTGAAATCTTACTATCAGGTCATTAGGTTACATTCATGGTTGCATTTACTGAGCGTCTCCATCGTAACTCCAAAATAATGTTTGATCATGTCATCCTGTTCCATTTTGAGTTTTGTTCAAAAATTTCCCAGCTTGGCTCTGACACGATCTGGTCGACATTACTTTCAATTTCACTCACATTTACTGCGAAATCCCAGCACAGTTGAGAGATTGTCCAGCCAGTCTGAGAGCAAGCTACATGTCCTGTTTTCTTTATTTGAGACCTAGTTTCCCTAGCACCATGGTAACGCTGTTGTGGTTTGGACTTGCAGGCTGTCACCCATCATTATCACCACTGCATGCTGGTAGCCAGAGTTCAGCAGGTCTGTAACGCTCTTTTCTCCCGGCATCCTGCCTCGTCAACCCTGTTTATAATAGGGGTGACTCATACCATGAGGCAGGTCACTGGTTTGACCCAGTGCTGTTCAACTTTACCAACTGTACTCACAGTTAGAAACCACTGGGGCCTTTTGTAGCTGTTAATACGCCTGTGAAACTTTCCATTTTATCATGGTAATTTAGCATTTTACAGCAATTTACCACTTCAAACTTTTTCTGCTTAGTAACCGTTTAAAATAGTGAATCTTTGATTTAAAGTGAGGGAAAAAGTCAGCTTTTCATTTCTAGCCAGCAACTGTTTATTTTTGCCATTTTTGTGTGTGTGTGTGTGTGTGTGTGTGTGTGTGTGCCACTGATGCATATTTAGATTTGTAATGAGCCAAACATTTGGGAAAAAGGTTGAAAATTCAGTGAGTAGACATCATTGACAAAATAAAAAGGAATATATTATTGGCTTGGCAGACATCCTTTTATGGCTGCGGTTCTGTTACAGAGTGAAACACTTCATCTTTTTATTTGTCTGTTAATGGAAAAGTTAGTAAGATTGACAAAATAAATAAAAAAAATAGAAGTTTAGGAAAACTCTTGAAACTTGTCTGTCTTCCCTTGTCTTTACTGAGACTGACAAGCCCTGCTCAACCCAGCTGAAGTCTGCCTAATGATGTGTGCAGCTGTGAATTGATTTGTAGAGTGAAAACTGTGCAGGTGAAGGTGACTACGCTGCTAGACTGCAAGGGGATAATGTTACAGCACCTGTGGGACTGCACAAGACATGCATGCTTATGTCCAAAAAAATGAGCCTGTTCCAGGTTTTTTTTGGTTTTTTTTTGTTTCAGTAATTTTGTGGGTAACTGAAGAGATTTTATCCAAAGAAGAAAGGCGCAGTCAGGATATGAATCCAGACGAGATTATCAACATACCCTAAAGTTCCAGTCATCATCCCGAACCAAACGGGCTCAAGTGAATTTAAGCCAGGCTGGTTTCCCAGCCGCGGGCTCATTATCAGATGCATCCTGTTAGATTCAGTCTCAGGTATGATTAGCGGTGACATGGCTTTGGTTAAAGAAACACTGACACAGTCTGGGGTTCAGATCAGAGTCAGCTTTTAAACTAATTTTGCCCATGAAAGCACTTTTGCAGCATCACTTTGTAATTACTTTTATTTGAACTCCGAAGCCAGTGTAAAACATGTTGAACTTTAGAGAAAACAAGAAGGATTTAGTGAATATGGTGAATGAGGCATTTATTTGTTTGCCATTGTCATTTGTGGCACTTCTATCTGTGGCATAGCTAAGTGGTATTTGCCATCTTAAGCTAGATGGGATCATTTTCTCGCTTGCTGCATGGAGAGAGTTACAGGCAGGAGAAAGGAAGTCGGGGAGGGCTAGAGATGAGCCATGAAGGGAAAAAACTGTTTTAAAAAAAAGAAAATGACAACAGGTAACAAAAGAGAGCAAAGAGAGGAGAATGAGACAAGGTTAAAGCTTGTGTTTCAGTTAGTCAGGTCAGACATCTGTGCTCCATCTCCCAGAGGAACACACCCCCACCAGTGTCCTGACTTCCCTCTGAAAGCCCCACTATCTGCCCCAGAGATCACCCACTCTGAAGGGTACCTCTTTTTAATAGCTGACTCTGACCTCCATGCATTCATCCGCCCATCTGTCAGCTACTCTAAAGATGAACATTCAAATAAGTTTAAGAACAACTTTTTTAGCATTGGATTTTCCCTTCTGTTCACACTTTTAAGTCAGCATGGAGCTAAAAGTAGAGTTCTCCAGAGTTTTTTGTTCTTGCGTGTCGACATGGCGCAAATCAGGCAATGCAAGTGCAAGGATTCACTCATCCTGATCATGTAAACACTTAACCTCCTCTCAGGTTGGCTAGGCACATTAAAAATGCTTTTGTGACTTCTGAACCATCAGATTCCTGGTGTTAGATGGACTGTCACGCTGAGAGGGACTCTATCACTGCAGGTTCAGAAGCCAGACAGAAAAGATGATGGCACTGTGGCGTTCAGACATAACACAATTTGCTGAACATAAGCTGGCCTGCTGCATGTATGCAGTCATGTGAGGAAGCAAAATGAATGTGTGTGTCTGAACTCTTGCACCCATTATGTCTGTCATCATGTCTGGAAGAGACCTGGCTCGTGTCCAATCCAGAGAAATTACCCTCCTATCCACATTAAGAGGACACTTATTACACCTGTCTTTTATCATATGGAGAGACCTCAGTGATGACTTCACCACATCTGAATAAAATAACACACACACACACACACACACACACACACACAAACTCATAAAGTTATAATTTATGTTTTGTTTAAAGCTTTAGTAATAATTATACACTAGCTGATAGGCAGGATGATGCAGCTGCAGCTGTCTATGATGTTTTACACTAAATGAACAGACTAATTTGAGGTGATGTCATCTGTGTGTTTAGTGTGCGACTGGGACACACAGGCAGACACACACACACACACACACACATGCATGAATGAGGGCATGCATGTAGGCGTGCACACGCAAGGAAATTTGATAGAGGGTGGATAATTGTTGCATTAGTGCAGTGTGTAATCAGCGTGTGTTTTAGGGAACGACACACACCTTTAGTTTTCACTTTACAAGCCCAGTGCTGGCTGTAATGGTTCAGCTTGTGTAGCATGTTTTTTTTGTGGAAGTGGGGGGGTGTATGTTTGTGTCAGGGTGAATTATGGACTGTTTGAGAAGATGGATCCCAACATTAGCTTTATTATGTCACTGAAAAAGACTAATTTCCATGTCCAAATTTTTCTAAGGAATTCTGGAAAGTAGTAAATGATCTTAATCAGAGTTAAATATCTTACTTCCTTTATTGTTTTTAAAGTTTATTAGCAGGCTATTAGCAAAAATAGCTAATATATGACATATAGTAGACAAACTACTTCCTTGAAAACAACGCTACCGAACTTTGGCAGATTTTTGTACTTTGCGCTCCCTAACAAAGACTGATTCAGCTTGTGTCCTGTCTCTTCTCTGAGCTCTGGCGTGTGATGTGGTGCCATAAAGCAAAATACATACATAAAATGTCATCTGATCCTCCAAATACAGTAAAATTGTGAGTGCATGAAATTCAGCTCAGTCACCAGAAGATTTTGTTGCCTGTCATTAATAATTTCAGAATGTTTCAACCTCAGAAATACCTGCAAGGTGTCCCGTGGTATTTGTACCATGACTTACTACTGATATTTGACACAAGCAGCAAATGTTTAAGAATGAGCACAGGTCTTATTTGCCAGCAAGTAAGTCCACATTTGATTGTCAAAGTAGCTCAGTTGAATAAGTTATAATGGGCATGGTGCTTAGATTTGCATTTGAGCCCCATTTAGGATAATGTTTTCATTACTTAGATAGGTCTTAGACATCGTAGTCTATATCAGGGTTCAAGTCCAGTCCTTGAGAGCTACTATCCTGCAACTTTTAGATGCCTCCCTTCTCCAACACACCTGAATCAAATGACTAAATTCCCACATCAGCATGTCATCCAGCTCTGCAGAAGCCTGAAATATATATATATATATATATGTATATATTTATATATATATATATTCTTCACAAAATGTGTGCAGTTTGCTTGAAAGAGAGAAATTTTATGAATTTTAAGTTTTAACGCATTTGTCCCGCAATTTAATTATTAGCTAATTTCATGCAAGCTGTGCATGAGAAGCTTGTGCTTTCCATGTGCAGCCTTTGAAAAACCCTGCCCGATCTTGACAAAGGATGGAGCCCAATGTATACGATCCATTGGGCTTTTTTAATTCAGTGATATTAAGAACATGCATATCTGTTGTTTGCTAAAACATTCACATCATTGTATTACATTTGGCAAACTCATTGGTTCATTGTTTCAGGAATGATAGAAGATTTAGGGGCTTGATCTCATGCTAAGCTGCAGATGTGCAACTGTCATTGTCTGCTGGACATAAACTGTCTTTATGAGACTCATTGTGGAAGTCAAACAGCATTGTCTCTTTCCATCAGCCATCAGCAGGAACTTGCACCCAAACCAAAAGCGGAAGCTGCACAGGCACCAGTAACCCAACAGTTTTTCTTCTTCTCTTTGAAGAGCTCCTGGCAAACCTTTAAAGCCCCCTCTTTCTCTGCGCTGGCTCCTAAAATAATGTGTGGTAAATTGAACACAGCTGCTCAGTTGAGCAGCAACAGACAATACTTATTATTCTCAACAACTGATTTTATAGATCCTTTCATGTGTTTTACCCTTCCTCTGTACAATCAGTGTCTTTTACATAACCAAGTAAAGTCTCATCATCAGCCAGCGTTTGTTTTGAGGGTAACAGTTGTGAAGCACATTTAACACGGGATCCACGGTGCTGCCACTGAGCGGTGTCTGAGGTGATGATGCAGCAATAGTTTTCTGGTCATAAGAAAATGTTCCAGTGTCTCACACACACACTTCTGCATGAACAATGATGAGATCACTGTTTGTTAAATCTGTTTTGTATTGTATGAATAGACAGCTGTAATGCCTATTCAGTTCCAGTTTTAGGATAAGGGGGCTTATATAACCTCCGTCTACAGTGACAATATGTATTGTGTTTCTGTAAACTCCAGAAACAGATGTTCCCACTTGCTTAACAATTGCAAATACAGTTTTTACTGTTCACACACACTCAGTATAAACATGTTGTGTCTGACCTCAGATCAGATCGCTGAGATGCAGCTTTAAGTTAAAGACTAATCTCTTGAAGTACCCGATCTTTGGCGCTCTTTAAACATTTGCTCGTTGACTCCTTCAGTTACTTTTCCTAGTTGCTTTGCAGGGGCGGTGCAGCACCATGAATATTGTGAAGGGCATGAATACGGCTGCTTCCTGACACCTGCGACGTGTATTTGCCTGAAGGATGAGGCTTCCAAGCTGGTTATTTCAATGAGAGCGCCCTTCATTCAGCCTCACATGCCTCTCATTACTGCCCACAGACTCAGAGAGTGAGCAGAGGAAGAGAGGATGAAGGGACTAAATGCAGAACAGCCTGTCTTCTTTTCTTTATTTCCAGATACAGTTAACCTATGATTTTGATTAAAATAATACACATTTGGCTCCTGCATGTGCACCTATACAAACACTTAAATAAATAGTTTAACATTAAGGGAACATACTTTATAAGCTTGTTGCTCCGGGTTAGATTGGAAAGACATAACCACACTCATACCTTTTTGGGAAATAGTAAACTTCTGCCAGTAGAGAGTTGCTTAGTGTAGCATAATGACTGGAAACAGAGGGAGATGACTGGGCATGGCTCAGTTTGAAGAAGAGGATACTAATTATTGATTAATAAAGTAATCTCTCTATTAATCAAGTAATCTCTGTAAAACATCAGGAACTCTTAAAAAAAAGATGCCCATCACCATTAACATGACCACAAGAAAGTGTGTTGTTTTTTTGTTTTTTTTACTAAAAATCCTCTCAAATTCACAAATATTCAAGATTTTTTAACCCAGTAAGACCCTTTGTAACACATTTAAAATCTTGGGCATGAACCTGAAAATACAAGAAAAACTAACAAAACCAAAACAAAATAAAGAAAGAAAAAAAGAAAGAAAGAAAAAAAATGGAAAGTAAGACCTGGGTCCATGCAATAAAGATAAACACAGAACCTGAACCTGGCTGGAAAACAAAGCCACAGACCCAAATGGTACAAAATTTACTTCTGATTGTTCTTAACATGTTTACTTTAACTCTTTTTCATGACATACCTAAAGTAAATGTATAAAACCATGGAGTAAAATTCTTTTTTGGGGCATTTGTGATCCATTAGGTGGAAAACATGATCGACCACAACCGGATGCCGTAACAAATCCCAGTCCAC
>CM047993.1:6204359-6237418 GCA_026261665.1 Melanotaenia duboulayi | reverse complement strand
TATGTGGATACAGCATAGTTTCAAATAAAGTTGCTCTTATTCACATATTTTTCTATTTCTTTTACCAGACGACAAGATGCATCAGAAATTGTGACAGAAAACAGCCCATAAAGATCCACCTTCAAATGTGATAACATTCATTGAAATGTAGCTCCAGCAATTTGATGGTCCCCATAAATCCAATTAATAGTAACTTCTCTGTTCCCATGAGAAGCCAACACACATCTTAAAGTATGATTGTCAGTGAGTGAAAAACACTCCCCTGTGATAACTGCCTCCCTCACACCTGTGCACACAGACAATGTTGGAACAGTAGTTAAGCTCACTAATGTGAGATGGCTCTTTTAACAACACTTGTGAAGGCTCAGAAGTAACTAAAATGTTACCCACCTAGAAGTATTAGTAGTTGGTGAGATGGTGTACAGATTTTCCCTTTGATTTGCAACTGTTTTATGTGTGGAAACCTTTTTTTCAATAAATCAAGCTCTTGGCTGAATAGCTGATATCCCCACATTAGGCGCTGGTTTCTCTGGTTCTCTGTCTGTGGCAGAGTAAGTAGCATGTAGCGGCAACTGTAAGTGAGCTGTTAGTGCTTGCTGTAATGCTCTTGTGGTCAGTCAAAGGGGCTGTGTATTGTGAGGAAAGACGATAACCATGACATTCAAACTTTTTGTCAGAGCGATTATTTTGACTATAAATAGTACAGAAATTGTATTGCAGTTAGAGGGGAAAAATGAATGTGGCTGGCATACAGTGCAGTCTATTATACAGAGAAATGTTTCCAATATGCAGTTGGCTTGATTTATATTGAGTCTTTTAAATGGATGTTAACACTTGAGTTGATTTTACTGTTTTGTTGATATACTACAACCCCACTTGCAAAACAGTTGGGGTGCTGCACCAATATGTAAAAATTTCTTTTGGAAAACATGGATGCTGTTTTCTGTGACCTTAAGAGGAGAGGGAGCATCCAGCTTGTTCCCAGCAGACAGTTCGAAACCTGCATGGTTGATAGTATGGGTTTGCATTAGTGCCTATGGCGTGGGCAGCTTCTACATCTGGGAAACTCCATCATTGCTGAAAAGTAGATGGCTGAACTGGCCTCCCTGCAGTCCAGACCTTTCACCAACAGAAAACATTTAGTGCATCATGAAACCAAAAATCCAGCAACGGAGGTCCAGGACTGTTAAGCAGCTAGAATCCTGCATCAGACCAGAATAGGACAACGTCCCTCTTCTAAAACTCCAGCAACAGGTCTCCTCAGTTCCCAAACGTTTACAGACAGTAGTTAAAAAAGAGGGGATGCTACACAATGCTAAACGTCTCCCTGTTCCAACTTGTTATAGATGTGTTGCTCCCAAAAAGGTCAAAATAAACTGATATTTTCCATGAAATGGTGAAATGTTTTAACATCTTATTTGTTGTTTATGTTCTACTGGGAATTAAATATGGGTTTATAACAGTTTTAGATAATTAAAATATTTTTCTTTTTCTTTTTTTTTTCACAATGTCCCAACATTTTTGGAACTGCTTTCATCAGACGATATTGTGATAATCTCTTGTCGTCCATCAGTTCTGGACTCAGTTGAACGCGTTTCTGAATTGTTCATATAAAAATTTAAGCTAGAATTTATTGTGGACCCACTGTGTTAGATTGCAAAAAAATTTGGCTGTCTGTGACTTCAAATGTTTTCAGCTATTTTAGACTATGAATCATCTTGTGACCTCTTAACTGGGTCAGCAGCTACCTCTTTAAACCCTTGCTCTGTAACGTTTACTGTAGGAAACCGAAGGCGAAACTTCTTGTTTTTTTGCTTCACTGAAGCTTGAAATCTGTCCCATCTATTTATCTTTTGAAGTAGGAAGTCGGGGGTGTTGGAGCCAAGAGGGGGGAGTGTATGTTTTTCAAATATGGAGGAAAACAATGGAGTGGAAGATACTGAGGAGAGCCACCTGTGGAGGTCATTGGAGTGGAAAGCCCCTGTTAACACAATAAACTAAATAATAGTTTGTCACTGCTATTGTAAAGCAGGGAAACTTCATGTCAGCCGCTCTCTTCCTGTTATCTTATACTTGTTTTCACTGATGTCAAACTTATGATGATCAGGTTTCATCTCTGTTAAAACTGATAAATATTGACATTTTTCTTTTAATGAGCAGGTTTTCATCTCTGTTACTGTCTCACTTTATTTATGGATTATTATATGATCATGTCAGCTGTATTCTGACTGATTTTTCCTATTGTGTCTCCAAGATACTGAGGTGGTATAATCCTACACTTGCAAGTTTCATACACAAAAAATCTAGACTCTAACACTCATCTCTTTGTCTTTGTATCAAAGCACCAGACCATCTCACTTTACATCCCCATAAACCAGCCTGACAATAGCAACACACTTCTTCATTTCTCAACTTTCCATCTCTTCTCTCTTTCCTCTTCATCTCCTTTTCTATCCGCTCATTTGTTCTCCTCCCCTTGTCTCCCCTTGTCTTTTTATGCTTGTGTGGTTTGCTGAAAGCCCGAGAATGATATCACTTGATACTTTTATTGTCCAAAACTCAGCAGAGAGAGTGTGCTGCCAGTGCTTCCCAGCAGTGCTTACTTTTTGATTTTTAGCAGAGTATCAGGTTGAGCGGAGAGTGCCCACAACAGCTTCAGCCCTGCCCCCAGGGGCGTTGAGATAAAGCAGCCAGCGAGGTCTCAGCTTGCAGGGGAGTTGGTTTGGTTTGTGTTCTGTAGTGGGAAACTCTGCTGGGAGCAGCAGGTCAGCACCACAGGGAAGTTGGGATTAAACTGCATTCATCCTGGCAAACAACGTATTTAAGGCCAAATACTGTCCACACAATTTAAAGAAGTGACTGATTTCCTAAATTTAGTTTAGAAAGAGGATTTGAAGTGGAGGGATTCTTCTCCTAGAACCTCTGTTTGTTTGTGGACCCCCTCCCCGTCCCCCCCAGGGGCTGAATGTAGGGCTAAGGTGGGGCTGGAAAGGGTTAACCATAATAAAGACAGTGTTAGACTTAAGGGCTTTAAAGTCTGCAGCTCTGTGAGAACCAGAGTACCAGAGTCAGTCAGAATTCAGTGGCAATGTGGAATATTTTCATTTTTCAACCTGGTTTTATTGATTAACGGCCATCTGATCGGAACTTATTGATATAAAATAGCCCGACTATGTAGAAATGTCCTTTTTAAAACTTTTCTATTAATCTAAAACATAGCACATTAATTTAAGGATAGAAATGCATGATTTACTGAAACATGAAAATAGACTTTGTAATGTATGCTGTAATCTCAATGTATTTTTGTGGTGGATAAATAGTTGTAAAAAAGTTTTGTTATTTTTTATTCAGAGGCCATTGTCCTCAGTCGGAAAAGGGTGGATTGCCTGAATCTGGGTTGTTGGCTGGAGTAGAGGAGTTTATCTCAGGGTCTTGTTCATGAGTGTACAGTTAATCCTGTCTGTCTTTACAGATATCCACGGCAGCAGCAGGTAAAAAAAATGTGTTATGGCATTGTGATTGAGGTTTGTGTAATTAAAAATAGATTATCTTGCTTTAGGAAGCTTTTGGAAAAAAGAGAAAATTTTCTTTAAAAGTTGGGAAAAACCCCTGGAGGTTTGTTAGTGGGGTGACTGGTATGTTGTCTGTTTTGGCTTTCACTAAGAGTAGTCACTGCTGCTGTTTTGCCAGCTCTGTGATAGATGCTATCTCTGTTTTGTTGCTGCTCTTCAGCCTCTTTAACCCTTGGCTCAAAGAGCTGATATTCAGCTGCGAAAGGTTGCATATAAATGGAGTCAGAATAAAGACAACAAAAGAAAAAGAAAACTGCTTGTTGCAGCCGACAGAAGAAAATAACCGCATCACGAGAAGTCAGAGAGATCCACCCTGTCTGGCCGGCCACCCGCTTTGAGGCCAGCCTGTGATATGTCAGATGGACTTAGTTTTCAATCACTTTCAGGCTTGCCATAAGACCCCTGTAATGGTCAGCATGAGAAGAAGAGGGATTGTTGTCCTTCCTCCACAGAGGCACAGCTGAGGAATTACCTCGTTCTCCTACCAGAGTGACTCCTGCTACGTCTCAGCCCTCAACCAGGCNCTACCAGAGTGACTCCTGCTACGTCTCAGGGTGACACAGTTGCTCAGATTGCATAAACAGATGTTTCCAGTGGGGAAACGGTGACCACTCACCCAAAGATCAAAGAGATGTGTGCAGGTTTTGTTTGCCTTGATCCACATGTGCTCATGAGTCTATGCTGTGCTTTTATTATGTTCCATGTACATAGTTGGTGGGGAAAAAATGACTCTTAGGATAGATGAGATTGTCTTTACCCCCCTGATATTGTTTTGTTCCTCCATCTTTTTCTCTCATTCAGAGATGAGTTTCAACGTTGGCACTAACATGTTAGCGCTGTCCTTCTGGCNGAGTTTCAACGTTGGCACTAACATGTTAGTGTCCAGGCGCTGTCCTGGTAGGTGTACTCCCTGCAGGCCACAAGCTGTAGGTCTGTTTAACACTCCGGTCTCTACACCATTATTCCATTTTTCCTGCAACTTTCTTTCCCACGCTTCTGTCTTACTTCCCCCCAGAACTCAGTGCTGGGATTTCCTTACCTTCAACACATCCGTGTGTTTGTTTTCCAGTCGTACTCCCTTGCAAGCTCATAAATTAACAAATATGCCACAGAGATAACACTCCCACATAAAGATATGGATGAACTACAAGTACAGCTGACAAGAGCATCATGCAGAAAATGTGGCAGCATTTCGTAGGAGGAGATATATCTGTCTCCGGACTTTAGCTGTCACAATACATAAACGGATCACTGTCAAATGTGCAAATAAAATATTGAGGTTGAAAGTGAACATCTGGTTTATCAGAAAGGGTTGTATGTTCTTCTTTGCATACATTCTCATAGTAATATGAGATGATATGGTGTATGAGAACAGTATTATATTAAACCCTAAAATTAGAATTTGAATAGGATTTTGAAGTGATCAACAAGGGACATCTTATTTCCTCAGAAAGGCATTCATTTAAATCTAAATTTTGCCTGGGTTTAAGCTGTTTTGAATAAACTGCAGGGTAACTATGGCTTAATTTAGTTAGATAAGTAAAACATGTTGATTTTGTACTTCTTGTATTAGAACAAGATTCTAAACATTTCAGCATGCAGCTCAACCCGGACTGTGGTTTCAGTAGATGCTGGCCTCCCTCCTAAGTATGTTCATGTTAAACATCTGTCTCCATGTGCTTGTTGATGGGCCCTTGAAGCGGCCAGATGGTCGTAGCTGCTTCCTTTGTGGGATTCAAAGTCGACTCAGACTTCTCTAATTGCACAAAGAAGAAAATGTGCAGCAGGGAGGACTGAATTTGTCACTCCATAGATGCTTTTAGAGTTTTCAGGGGCATAAAATGCCTGGCATAATTGAAAGAAAGCATGATAAAGGCACATTTTTTACATTGTTATGCTACTATCAGGTATCAAACACTTTCTTTGTCTTGATGTTTGTTTTGGTCCAGTTATCTTGATCTGATTTCACTTCATGTTTAGTTTTTCTTGTCCTCAAGTGGAAACTTCATAAGCTTTTGTCAGAGCCAGATATTCCATCTGTTCATCGGTCACCTCCATCTCTTTCCATATGTCTTTCCTTCTCTGTCATCTCTTTCCACAACCCTGCTAACCCTGCTTAACCTTCCAAAGGTGGCTGGACAGAGGAGTGATGCAACACATGCAGGCGCAGCTCCAATTGAAAACACGTGGAGATAAAAACTTCAGTGAGTTGTCTGAAGCATGTCCGGTAATCATGTGTCAATACGAGCCAAAATAAAGCATTTGGTTACTCTAGTATGAAATCTGTTCCTTCCTGAATCATTCTTTACAGCTTTATCAAACCGGGGCTTTGGCACAAAAGAATATTCAGATAAAAGTTGTGTCGAGATAGATTTTTAGTGTTTGTGTTGCAGTCATGTTTGTAATTTAGTTTTACATGATTAAGATAAGTGTTTCAAATGATGAAAATATTGCATCCATTAATTGCCTTAATGCAAGTTTAGCTGAACTGTCAGTTTGGTTTCTTTGTTCAGCCTGTTTTCTGTTTTTGCCCTGCTTTGCTTCACAGTAATCTTCTTTCTTTAGATCTACATGATACTACTGACCGAAACCTGACAAGGAAAGATGAATGACCAGCAGCTCACAGGAGGACTACAGGCTGCTCGGTTGAATCTGTATGAATGATGCTTTAGCCTGGCATGTGTCGTACATGTGGATCTTTACTCCCTTTAGATCCTCTGGTCTTTGATGTGAATGTCTGTTCTGTGTCTGAGCTCCCATTACCGCTAAGAGAAACCTCCCAGATCATCTTCACTCTGGTTGCAGAACCACAGATGGCTTTTTCTTCATCTGTAAGATGATTCGTGGTCAACTCTCTGACTGATAGTGGCTGGATGTTCAAAGCACATACATGAAATGTGAAAGGTCGGTCTGTTAACAGTGAGGTTGACTTCTGATAAGACTGTGAATATAAACAGAATGTGTAGTGGACTATTTCAGTTGACCCCAAATGACAGTTGTGCAATTTTTCAGAGATTTTTTGTTTATGTATGAAGAACAAACCCAAATGACTAAAGTGTGTAAAGACATTGATTAAAACCTGTTTATCTGTTCCAACATACAGTTTACAGCTAAGATAGCAATACAGTGCACAAC
The DNA here is from genome assembly GCA_026261665.1 of Melanotaenia duboulayi. Lineage (NCBI taxonomy): Eukaryota > Metazoa > Chordata > Actinopteri > Atheriniformes > Melanotaeniidae > Melanotaenia > Melanotaenia duboulayi. The sequence continues at coordinate 6,230,711 of CM047993.1, read as the reverse complement.
CAATTTCCAGATACTCTAAGAGATTCCATGTTAATATCTTAATTTTTTTCATAAATGACAGCGAAACAGTCATAAAGTAATAATGTTTGCTCTCTAGAAAAAAGTGAAAGACATGTTAAAAAAAGAGATGGGAATGTTTTAAAAGGTTGAATTCCCAGCTACAGTGAATTACTAAAATGAAGTAAAATGAGTAATATTCCCAGGTCACGTTGATTAGAAAAAGCTTATTAATGTAAGAGCAAAAAGGCTTCGTGTTTAGAAATGGGAGCAAATATGTGAGCAAATTTTTATTTTGAGCCACACTGGATTAGTCACAGTAGTAGATGTTATTAGCTAATGTTAGCTTAGCTTTTTTTTTCTTAAAGAAAAGAAAAAAACTCTTCGTCAAGAAATTCTTTAGTACAAAAAAAAAAAAAAAAAAAAAACTATATAAAATAAAACTGTTAAACTAAAAATTACAATACATAAGCTATAGCTTCTAATAGCTTATAATAGCTTATCTAGCATGCAACAGCTACGGCTAGGCCTGTTGTCATATTTTTTGTTCAAAATTAAAAAAGAAAAGTCTTTTTTTTTTGCCTATGACAGTCAGCATGAACCTCTTTTTTAAATAGAATTAGGATAAATAACTTTACTGATGTTATTTAAGCCTGCATTTGAAGTGCAAAAATAAAGTGCCTGAAACCAACGAGGAGAAACTGAATGCCTCATGAGCAGCCGGTGCTTGTTTTTGTTGAGAAATAGGATTTTGTGATATTCTAGTTTAGTGAGAGTGAGTGGCTTTTAAGTGGCCCATTAACCTATTCACATACAACTCACAACCACAAGATGAGGATGAGTCATAAAGGTTTATTAGACATGGATCAAAGTTTTACTAGGTTTAGCTCGCATGCATCTGCAGTCAAATGTTTTCAAACTTCTGTAAACCAGCTTCAGTTTAGACTGGTAAGACAGACTTATTTGTTAGGCTTTCCATAGTGCGATCAAGTGCCCTATCGACTTAGCGGCTTCTCTTGATATTTGAGTTGGCCCCTTTTTCCGTGTTCATATGGAACTAATTTGTGAGTGAGCACAAAAGTCAGTCAAACACTGAAGCTGCCTGTGGTGTTGGCTGAATGCACTCGATGCTGCTGCAAGCAATCCTGGGACACTTTGCTGCCATCAGCCAATAAGCAGATGCCTTACTTAGACTCTGAACAACCTGCCACTTGACCAATCAGGTAGTCAGATGTTTACTGTTGACTGGAGCAGAATGTAAAAGGATTTTTATATATTGGTTATTAATGACAGCAGCTAGACAAGCTTTGTGTCACCAGTAGCATGTACTTACGTGTTTTCTTGAAGCCAACATCACCATAAATAAGACTTCTCAGTGTTGCGTAAATTTAGAATTTGATGCCTTCATAATATACCTAAAGGATGGAGCAGGGGCATGTTTATTGTCAAACATCACTGTTCTTTCTTTTTTGTGAAAATGAAATGTTCTCAACAGTTTGGGGCATCATTTGCAGCATTGTTCATCTGATAATTTTTAATTTCAGTAAATGAAGGAACAGGACTGCAGGCAGGTCAGTTTAGCACCTGTCACTTAGTTTTAGCAAATCTTGCTGAATTAAGCAACACAAGGCATTCCTCGAACAGATACTCTAGGAGGAAGCCATTGTTCCAATCAATAAAGTAACAGCTGTAGTTTACTGACAGTATGCTGACATGTTTATTCAGAGTGGTGCATTTAATGGATTATTTTCTAAGTCTGAAGAAGTGAAAATGCAATTGTCACTAAAGCTGATAGTAAGACGTTGGCTTTGGCTGATTGAAAGGGTGAAGAGAGCAAAGAAAACAAAGCAAGAAGGTGAGAGAAACTGAGACTGAGAGAGAAAGAGGAGAGAAACCTTATGCAGCTCCAGCTCTTGTTATTTTAACCCAGATTCAGCGCTGAAATATGGCCAATGCAGACCCTCTCAAGAAGTGTGGCTTCGCTGCCGGCCTAGCCAATCAGAGGAGGCTTGTTTGGCTGGGAGGAGGGATGTGGGGAGGGTCCGGGAGTCAGAGCATGAGGCAGGGATTAAAGAGTGTGAGTAGAGGAGGAGAGTCGGAGTAGAGAAGCCACATCTCCAGTAGAGCTGGGCTATCTGCTGACCAATGGAGACAGGTTAGACTATTTTCTCATTTTCTTAAATATTTATCCTAATTAGGGGGCTTCTTGGGTGAATACCTACTCAAAGGAGCTGCCTGGTTGGTGTAATGAAAGTAAATATGGTATTTGTGTGGAATTGCAGCCTCTTAGTGGTGTCTAAGCTCCAGGATGTTGAGCAGATGTGCCGAAGTGTTAGGAAAGACTCGCTCCTTTATAGTGGAAAACCTGACATAGGGTTCCTTTGTTATTGTTGGCTATTATTAACATTACACGCTGTAAATTTCCTTAAATAATGTCGTGGCCAGGACTTTTTCTGTCTTCATGGAATACAGATGATGATGGATGCTGTGCTTCAAGAGAAAAACTGATTTATGCTTGATTTGTGCCTGACCCGATGATTGTAATTATGACTGCCTCTAGATTTGTCTTTAATAGAGCTGCTTTAAGTTATGTGCGCTCCTCTGTGTCCAATCACTTCCCGCGTCCCCTTTCAGTAGCTGCAGGGCCTCTCATTCAAACAGATTCTCACACGTTATAAGCGCTGCCTTTGTCTTAAAGTTGCTTTCCTGGTTAAAATGAGGCCAACTATGTGTGGGCTGGAGGTGCAGGAATCCAGTCTTTGTGGCGATATGAGTTTGAGCCTTCTGGTCTGATGCATAAACTCTAACCCTTTAACAAGCACTAAACAAACACTCTCCATGGTGACGCGTGATTCTAGTCCTGACAGGTCCATAGATATGCAGATTGCTTCCTGTCAGTAGCAGCGTGGAAAGGCGTTTCCTGCTGTTTTGTTGCTGTGAAAAGAGAAAAGCTGAGTGGACACTCCGAACAAGAGTTGTCCTCCCAAGCCTTTACAAGAAGCTTGGCAATTTTACTCAGGCTGGAATTCTCAGCAGTCAGTGGAAATGTAGCCTTGACATGTTTTCTAGACATTTATATTCCCCAAAGCATGAATTTGAGGCTGATTTTTGTTTTAGAAAGATTTTCTTTTTAAATGTACTAGTTGGAGCTACAAAAAGTTTTCCATCCACTGCGTCATAAGAAGTCACAACATGACTACGATATGAACACCACAGATTTATAAAACAACTTAAAGACACTCGATGGAAATACAGCATTTGTTTTTTCCCATTGGTTATTTTAAGGAAGGCCATGGTTTCCTTTTCACATCATGCAGACTTGTTGTCTTTGTCTTCATTTCTCCCTCAGAAATCAAATTTTGGGTGATATTGAATTTGCATATTTTTGGGAGGCAATTGTTTATTTGCTAGGTTTGCTTTTTATGCTAACCAAGCAGAAAAGTATTTTGGCATTTTGAGTTTCCACAGAGTGCACAAAACAGAATATGTTAGATTACTCTTGTTCATGTTGTATTATCTCAACGTTTGCTAGTTGGAGTGGTACTGAATTAGGTGGAAACATTCATGATTCAAAGAGGATAAATTCCATTGTCTGGTGTTCCTGCGACATTTCCTTTTGCTCCACTTTGCTTTGGCATACAGGTCACCCCCCTTTAGATGAACTGCATGCACTTTGGTTGCCATCATCAGATCAGATTCTACATCTACAAAAACAACGTTTTCAATAATAAATAGTCAGATTGGTCTTAATTTCCTTTTTGTGATGTACTTTCAACAATCTAACAACCGCTTTATTGTAAAAGGGTGGATCCTTTCAGTGTCGGATTGATTGTCTGCACATAGTTACAGAAAGTTCACACAAAAATTCATAAAACCAGGGGAAATGGAAGTGCATGTAAAGCCATTTCTGTGACATTATTATAGTAAATAGGATTCTCCATGATTGAATGTGAAAATTCATTCTTAGTGATAAAAGCTGCCACAGATTTGGTGATTTGCTTCCATATCTGAGTTTGAGCAAAAAGCTGACAACAGCTCCTTAATTTTTAGTTACAGAGCAATTATGTGAGGGTAAAAATGGCTACTGTGCTTCCTCACATCACCTACATTTGCAGAAGTATGTCATTCTTGCATTCCACTAAGTTCATAAATCCAAAGTGTGCCCAGATGTCGGCCTTCAAATGCTCGCAGCTGAGCTCCTCGGCCCTCCTTCACCGTTTTGCAGAATATATAACTTTAATGTCAGAATGCCATTTCACCCACTAGCTATGCAACATCATTTCTTTGAAGTTTGATGGCAGTTGAACATAACGTTACTAAGTCTCTGCATCTTTTTTGTTCAGTTGATGCTAGAAAATCAACTGTTGGTTATGTTTTGTCATCGCACTCAGCTCAGGTTTCTTCTAGCTTTTGGGTGCACATGTGTCAGTAGTTGAGAGTCTCATAAGTATTTGTGCTCTTAGGGATTAGTTCTTGGGGTCAGTGGGGTGTGGCGGGTGCAGTCTAACAGCCATAAACTCTTCTTTGGATGTAAGCTGAGCCTTGAATAATCCTCCATCTTCCCCTGGTCACTCACGCACAGTACTGGAGATCATAAATCCCCCCCTAAGGCTTCACATGTATGAACAGCAGGGCTTCACTCTATCTTGGGAAACTTGAGTTCATGGTAACTGCTCAAATCTGTCTGTCTGGGAACACTGAGCAGACGTCTGGACTCACGTTGTCACAAATACCAGGTACAATAATAGAACTAGACTTGTTTTACATCTACTAACCCACATTGAAGGCAACTTGAAGAGAATTTGAGACCCAGTTGGCACGTGATTCAAACACACTGAGGCTAAGCAAGGTTAAAGGTTAAGTATCCAGGTCGTCAAAGCTCCGCATCCCTCCAGCTGGTTCAGATTGTTCCAGCTCCGATGTGTTTTCCAACAATATTCCTGTCAGTGAGGAATTAGTCTTTGCAACAGGCCGGCAAATGTCTGACCCCGACCCTTTGGAGGGGCTTTTTGTCTCAGATTCTGACTTCAAATATCTGTCTTGTCAAAACACTGCTTGGACATCAACTGTCCGTGTGCGAAAGGGCGGGGGGAGTCTTTCAAAAAGTGCCGTTTGTGACTCTACATGTGTTCCTGCATCTGTTCATGGTGAGGCAATGAGAAGGCTTTTGTGATTCATGCAGTTAACTTTGGTCCAGCTCTACAGAGGCGGCTGTCTGGACCCGCTCTTATGAGCTCATCTGTTTTACACAGTCCAAACATACTCAGTGTTAGCTTGCACACACACACACACACACACACAAAAGCAGGCCCATGCAAACTACCCTGCAGCAGACCACAGATCTGGGTCATTTTGTCCACTGGAAACAGGACAGAAAAAGAAAACTGTTGATATCTCAACAGGATGACAGAGATCAAAGTTTGTGTAATGCTCTTACTCACACACACACTGAGTCAGAGTCTCAGGGATGTGTCCAGAAGAAGACAAACGTTTCTTCCATCGCTTACTGTGATGGCATACCATGGACCGAGGGATGGAAACGTCACGGTGCGGGCGGCACATGTGTCAACAGCGTTCCCCAGTTCCCTCTGCTGCGCTGCCAAGATCTGGTTGGAGAATGACTAACAGACTCCCCAGAGGCAGCAGGGAAACCGACACAGAAAGAAAAGACTAAAAAAGAAGAGATTTGGCCAAGAGCTGTATTTATAGCATAAGCACAAAGGCTTGTATAAGCACCTTTTAATCTTTTCTGGCATTCCAGCTCCTGTTTTAATGTATGATGAGCTTACTTCAGTTAATGTCTGTCATAGATAAAATCTCAGACGTTTGTTAAGTCACAAAGTTTGTTTGTTTAGTCCCCAGAGGTCTTCTGGAGTTCCACAAAGGAGTCTGAATAGACACCAGGATGAAAAGTGTCTTTCTTCTTCTACAGTGTAATAGAATCTGTGATTTTAATCACCTGAAAACTTTATAGGTTTAGAGCTATTTTATAGTCCTAATTATTTAACTAAAACTATGTTATGTATTAAAAACCCCACACAGTGGGAAATCAGTTCACATTATTCTGGGAAAAATGATCACAGTAACAAACCCAAAATGTGGCATCAATTTAGAGAAAATCTTTAAATAAATTTCTTTTAATCATCAGTTTTTAATGATTTATTCGCTGTTGCTTTGTCACAGTTTCCATTGAGCATCACTAAACCTTTTCCAGAAGTTTATAAAATGATAGAAATGATCTTTTTTAACATAGTATAATATATGAATATTATAATAATATAATTGTGATGTTGAAAGAATGACATATCGATATCCTGTTAGTGGCACAGATGTGATGATACTCTGATTTAGTGTCAGCAATATTGAATGCTGATTGTTTTTTGTATAGTTTTTAAAGTTTTTTACCTCCTGTTGAGTGTAATTAAAATTCATGATAATTCAGTATGATGATTCAGTATGTTTTTAAAAATAATTCTCCTTGACTTTGGCGGGGAATGGTCGGACCAGGAGTGCAGTGTTACATTTTGTCCCAAAGGACCAATATTATGCAACTACAGTATGAGCATTTTAAAGACACCACGAAGCATCATCACAGCCACTGCACATCCAGCTGGCCTTGTTGCTGTCATAAAAAGCTTCTGTAATTTCTTCAGAGTCATATCATCCTAAAAAAACCTTTTGAAGTTTCAGTTTAGGAAGTCAGAAGATGGATAATTTGCAGGAAATGAGGCAAAATATTCCCATACAGCATCTTTTGTAAAAGGTCAACCAGCTGTGACAGATGTGGCTGTATTGGGTTTTATGAGCTGCTGCTACCTTTCTGCTTGGCCTCTCACTGACTCAGCGAAGTTGATGTAACGGAGGTTATCAGCGGTCAAGTGACAGCAGGACGGCCGGTTTGTTATCAACTGCTGGCTGACCCCGGGTCAGCTGTGTGGGCTGCTTGATGAGAGGCCTCGGGCTTGTTTTTCTATCCGTCTGCATCCGCTTCTCATTCCGCTTTTTCCACTTCTATTTTAACCTTCCCATTTCTTTCTCCACAAAAAACAGAGGCAGACATGTTCATAAATTTTCCTGATTTTCCTTTTTTTCTAACTTTACAACTTTCAGTCACGATGATCTGCAGGGAATGGAGAGCAGTCTAAGTGGCCTGATCACAAATCCTTAAACATAAACACAGTGAAAAGGGAAGAGGCCCACTTCAAACAAGCACATCTCTCCACAACTCATTAGACCCCCTCATAAAGATCATCAGCCTCCGTTCCTCCTCTCTGCTCCCCTCTGCACTCCTCACCCACAAATATGAGAGGAGAACCAAGAGCTGCACTTCCTCAAACACAGTAGAAATGACAGCCTCTTTTATACATGCAATTACATTTCATGCATACAATTAAGGCGCTGACTTTGTTCTTGCGTCTCTCTGTTTTATCTTTTAGGTGTGTCTGATGTGACGCCAGCGGGCTGGCTCAGGGAAAACAACTGCAGTACAATGTAGACACCAAAAACCAGGAAGCAGCAGAAGAGTCTGAAGAACGAGCTGTCTGAAGGAGGGTGAGCTCAAGGAAGAGTAACAAAAGCTGCGACGAAACACCAGCAGAAGATAAGAAGTGAAAGAAGCTCAGAGGAAAAGAGGGAAGCAGCAGACTGTGAATCATTGACGCGAACCTTCGGTGTAGCCGTGTCACTTTGTCCTTCCTGTGAAGGCTTTACTCTCTCCCACGCCTCCACTGGAGAAGGATCACAACCTCAGCTCTTGGCATTTTTAAAGGTTTTTTTTCTTACCCACAATCCACCTTTTTCAGCTCGCAGCGGTGTTGGGATCAGCAGACGCACGAGCCACCGTCAGCATGTGCCATGTCATTGTCACCTGCCGCTCCATGCTTTGGACTCTGTTGAGTATTGTGGCCGCGTTCGGAGAACTCATCGCCTTCATGAGCACTGACTGGCTGGTGGGATACCCCCGCACCCCTGACGCTGTCATCGGCCCCCATGGGGCCACCGCAGCCGGTGAGGCCTACAGACCCACTTTAGGCATCTATGGCCGCTGTATAAAGCTGCCCCACATGCAGCGGGGAATACTTTGTGGACCGTACGCCGTGCACTTTGGGGAAATTGCCAGCGGGTTCTGGCAGGCGACCTCCATCTTCCTGGCGGCGGGCATTCTGCTGCTGTGCGCTGTGGCGTTCATCTCAGTCTTCACCATGTGCTTCCAAAGCATCATGAAAAAGAGCATCTTCAATGTGTGCGGACTGCTGCAGGGAATCGCAGGTGAGGTGAAGGTTTTAGTGTTTAATGCTGACCAACAGAGAGGTTCGTGTCTGCCTCATAAGTTTCTATTTCTAGAAAGCTGAAGTCACATGATCTCCTGGTCAGATACAGAAGCATTACAATAATGTGTCAAAATCAGATTTTTTTCAGTCTTCATTCAACTTTTTCTGTTCCCTTTAATGTAAATTACATTAAAGTTCTAGGAAGAACTGTCGGAGTGGATGCTCAATCCCGAGATCCTTACAGGATGCTCATGATCATTTAGTTTGATCCCATATACAGTTACCAAGTGAGACAAAGCCAAATTTTGCTGTTTGACTTTCAGAATACACTAATATGTCTCCTATAAAAGGTGTTGTTTTGAACATGAAAAGCGATTGTTTATATAATGTTGGGTGCCTTTGCACTTGTTTTAAATCTCTTTTCTGTTGTATAAAGGGTCTTAGTGGCTTTTCTACACAACTTGGTGGTAATTTGAGTCTCTTGTTGCTTTTTATGCAAATATTTTAGCTTTTTATCTATTTTAAGCCTGATGTATCTTTGTGGTTGTGTAGAGTGTCTTTTATTATGTGTTTCACTGTGATTTTGCATATCTTTGTGGCAGTTTGGGCTGTTTTGTGTGTATTTAGCAGGTCTTTGTGGTTGATTTGCATTTATTGGTTGTTTGGACTTTTTGTGGCTGTTTTGTGTCTTTTGTGTTAGTCAAAACGAACATATCGAATCTCACCCACGTAACCCTGAATCATTTCCTTACAATCACTAACACATGTTTTCCTTTACAGTTTTTATTTAATTTTAATTGGCCAGAATCTGAGAAACCTGCATGCGTTTTGTTCTGATATAAATAGATTTACCTTCATCCAGCTGTATTGTTTCAGTTCATTCCTGTGGCATCCTCCGTGCATCAAGGTAAATGAAAAGCACTGCTCTCAGCTTAACACATTCATTATGGGCACCACAACTCCCACTGTTAGAATTATGTGTTTTATTCCCGCGGAGCCTTCGGTGAGCTTTTATCCAAGTAGAAGTTAACTTTGTTGTCATCACCTGGAGCAACTGCCTCCCAAATATTTACTCTGTCAGCTGGAGTCCTTTCTATAGACAAAAAAGGGTCGAGCACGCATGCGTATCTGTGTTCATATGCGAAGGGTGTGTGTCATGGGTCTGGGGTTCCGTGTCTGAGGCCAGATCTTGGGCGACTTTGGCACGCTGTGGTGAATTATGGAGGGGAGTAGGCTATGAATTCATGCTCGCTGAGCCTCCTTTCTCCTCACAGGCTGTAGCTCTCAGCCCTCCGGTGATTATGGCTCTCCTCCCCCGGTGCTGTTTATCTGGTGCAGGGCCAAACAGAAAAAGGTGGGCGGCTGGTGAAGGACATGTCGAGCTATAAACTCAGCCACTGAAACCCAATGAGTGAATGATGAATGGATGCTTTGCAGGACCTTTAAACAATGAGCTTGAAATAGCTTCATTTGAATACTGCTGTCAAATGTGTGTGTGTTGCTGCTCGTGCTTTTGGGATTTTACACACATCTATATCAGGGTAACTGTTGTACTTGGTCTTTGAAATGAATAGGGTAATTTTTTATGATTAAAATACTATACTTGAGCTTTAGCCTCTAAGGTAAAAAAGAGCTGATGTTATTGTATAAAGCTCTTTAATGGAGAAGTTAATTGTCTTGGAAATTAAGATTCAAAAGCTTTACGGAGGAGTCTTTCTACAACTTAACAATAATAACAATTTTTACTTTATTAATCCCTATTGGGAAATTCAGCTCTGCGTTTCACTTATCTCTAGATGTACTACAGAGCAGTGGGTTGCCATGTTTTGGACACCAATATATGGCAACCCACTCGAAACTGGGTTCTCCAGACCCAAGTCCACCTCTGTAACCACACCACTCCCCCTTAAAGGTGCAGTGTGTAAGAAAACCACAGTTCAAGGACAGAAAATTTGAACATATAATTAAAAACTGTGTTTTTAATGATATTTAATAACTTTACTAAGATAACCTCTGTTTTATTCTCTTAGAATGAGCCGTTTATACTTTCTTGCCGTTGTTCCACAGACAGTACATGACAGCTGCCATGCTTGTTCCACCATTTTTCACTACAGTATCTCTGAATGGACAAAGAACTCTGTGCTGTTTTGATTTATACTGGAGAAGAAGACCATAAGCATGTTTTTGGCTCAACAGTTTTGAAGTAGTTACCAGCAGTAGCTGCACCTGAGGCCACTGGATCCACTCACAGATGAAAAAATGTTAATGTCGGGAAGAATTTTGGTCACTGACAGCCACCGTCTGTTCACATCTGTGCTTGGCTTTTGAAATCAGGATGTCTGTACACACTGAAAGCTACATTCTAATTTTGTTCACAGGAAAGCAAAAAAATCTGGTTTCTTTTGCAGGTTTATGATTGATTAAATAAAATTAGATGTTCTTGCCACATTAAACATTAGGTATAAATAACTAGATCATTTTAAAACAAGATAATTTGATGGAAATTCCCAGCCAGCAGCTCAGCACCCACCTCTGGATTATCAGATAGTGTCTTGACTTTTGAACGTCTCATATCACTACAGGATGTTTTTACAGTTGAGAAAAAAATCTGATGCAATGATGAAAAAACAACATTTTATTCCAGATATTCCTGCTTTGTTCTTGTCAGTGTTTCAAGTCCATCACAGCTTCATTTTCTAATTATCTCATATTGATTCAACTGAAAAGAGAAGAAATGATTTCAACTTGCTCTCCAACTTGACATCTGATATCTAATCTTCAACTTGGTGATAATTTCCCTGGTTTATAAGGAACCACTTCAGTTCTTCAAATGCAATTAAACTTGTGGCTTTCTTTGACTTTGATTCAGGCAGATGTTGCTGGATTTACTTCAAGTGAACCTTTATAACAATTAAAGCCTCGGAATAGACCTGCAAACCTACAAATGCCAGACAACAGTCGTGTGGTTTGATTTCTAATCAAAGTGAAGCTCAGATTCTAACATAATTTTAATTAAATCAACATAATGAAATGCACATATTTTAGGTACAGAGTAGGACAGGGGTGGCCAACATTGGTCCTCAAGAGCCACAATCCCGCTTGTTTTCCAAGTTTTCCTGCTCCAGCACACTCAAATGAAATGGATCCAAGGATCTGCACAATGACTCATTAGTTTAAGTTAGGTGTGTTGGAGCAGGGAAACATGGAAAACCTGCAGAACTGTGGCTCTCGAGGACTGACGTTGGCCACCCCTGGAGTAGGATTTTAGTAATGGAGATGAACAGCTGCTGGCTGTGTGATGTAGTTTTGTCAAACTTGATAGTTTTCTTTTCCTTGATTGTGAAAGATTTTCTCATATTGACATCCATCTTCCTTTGTCCATCCGAGTATTCCAGCCAAGTATAAAAAGAACCAAGTCATATACTGAGTAGTTTGCCTGAGGTCACATTAAAGCACAGCGAACACGAAGCTGCTATCACTAATTGCGGTTGCAATCGTTGATCAGAGAATCAGGTTTTGAACATCTGCTGGTACCAAAGTGAAATATGTCCGTAATCTCACCACCAATACGGTTATAAAAGACCCAGAAGCTGTTTGTGAACATATTTGGCAATGAAAGTAGGGAAATGCACCACAGAGTCTGACTGGGGAGAGGATGAGGATGTGGAAGAGGAAAGGGGCGAGAGGAGCTTCAAACAGAGTTTAAAGGCAGGAAGGTTTCCTTCGCAGCCCTGCAGCTGAAGCCCGATGACTCTTCTTGTTCATTTGTCTCACCTGCAGGAAGAAATGGCAGCCAACCTGTTGCCTGTGATGTTCTATCTCTTTTTCTACCATTGATCATCAATCTGTCTGTCTTTCCCTGAGGCTGGTGGGTGAAATCACGCTTAGTGATATCCACCACCGGGCCTACCACACCAACTTTCTACTAATCATTATTTCCAGAAAGCTTGCCGACCCGAGCCGAAAAACTGAGTCCAAGCGGCAGATGTTTGGAGAAGGGATTGACCTCAGATGGGAAGATTGTGATGCTGCTGCCAGAGATGGTCACGTCATTGCTCTGGAGTGACTCCCAAGCTAATTAACCTCATCTGTGCATACACTCGGACCGATGCCACTTGGACTTTGTACTTTTGAATCTTTTGTGCCCCTGTGACACACTTTCTGATTGCTGCATGCTGTTAGTGATGGTTTAAGCTCAGGTGGTTTTAAGATCTGAGCTGAATTTTGGAATTTACGTAACAGAATAGCTAAAACAGACGTTTGCTGAGGGTCAGTCGGGTAAACTTTACATCCTGTCGGTGCACATTTTAGGGCCCCTAAAGGACTGTTATACACCCGTTAGACTTCCTATAAGTGAATTCTCGGTACGTTTACTGAAATGCCCTCATTGCTCAGCGTCACTCTCATCAAACTTTAGCAGAAAAAGGATTAGAGACAAGACGCCAAACAAACTCAGCTGTAAAACTGTCTCCGATTCTTGTGCGTCCAGTGTCGTATGCCTTTATTACCCACCATAAAGTTTCATTCCAGCCGTGAGTCAGAGACCTTATTACAAGTTTAACCATAGACCATGACTAAGCTCCAGGCTGGAAGTGATGAAAACGAAATGCTTTCTTACAGGAATTTGAGCCGCGTTATTGGGTGATGATAATTCTGACGGAAGATGTCATGTGTTATGCAAAGAAGGGAAGCAGACCTGTCAGCTGTGACTAATAGGTAACAGGATTCCCGAGGATTTAATAGATTTTTCCAGGGTATATGTGCTTACACAGGCGATCTGGCTGTTTCATAATGATGACATAAGGGAGTGCAGTGCAAACAGGCACAGCTTGGAAACTTTTTTATTAATCTAATAATTTCGAAACTGAAGAGAAATTCTGTGGCACATTGAAAACAATGTCTTTATTTTAGATTTCAAGCTACATTAGAGGGTGACTTTTAAAACAATCCTTGTCTTTGAAACCTGAAATGATTTTACAATTCAAGCAGTTTTCAAGTTCAGTTCCATAGTACTAATTGTAATTATCAAAATAGCCAATAGAGTTTAGGAGCTGCAAATCAAACCCCCTGTTTGACTGCTAAAGGTCTTTGAGACAAGGTTGCAGACTCCGGAGTTGTGGTGCAATGTTCTGCTTTCATAGATGAGTCATCAGAAAACCATTTCCTGCATCCTTACCACCAAAATCTCCATCAGAAGCTTAAAAATGTCAGACGCATATCAGAAACAAAACATAATGACTGATAATTTAACACAGGAGTTCTTAGGCCATGATGCACAAAGGTGTTCGGAGATAAGCGTGAAGGTTTAATAATTTTTAAAAAAGACCTCTCAGCTGTTAAGCACATGGTGAATTGATCATGACCTGTGCATGCTGCAGCCAGTGACTCTGACAAATCTCATAGAGTAACAGATAAAAAAGAGATGTCCTGAAAAGAGATGAAAGGAGGAGGGCTTCTACAACATAATGATCCTAAGCAAATTTCAAAGTATGATTGAATACCTCAAGAGAAGCATGGGGAAGGTTTTACTTTGGCCCTCACTGTCTTCAGAGCTAAACAACAAAAGAAGAAATATGTGGAAAATCTGTGATTGCAGGAAAACTCAAGAAGCTTACAGAAATATAGAAATGGAAAGTGTAATAATAGTATAATAATAGTGTAATAGTGTAATAATGATAGTGATTTCTGGAAGCGTTCTTGATCCCATGCAGAGATTTTCAATAGAAAATCATGTCTATTTTTAATTTATTTTTAGTTTTGACCTTCATCCTTGTCCCTTGCACACATATTTGATGATATCATACCCTGTAGATGGTGAGATCTTCAAAATCTGTGGAACAGTTTGTCATAGATAGAAACTCATCTCTACATCTGAGAGACTCTGCCTCTCTGAAATGCTCCTGTCATGTTATTGAACTGTTGCAAATTCACCTAATTAGTTGTCATATAAATCTCCAGTTGTTTTTTATTTGTGCCACATACTTTCCAGCCTTTTGTTGCCTATTTTCCAATTTATTTAAGATGTGTCGCTGCCATCAAATTCAAAATGAGCTCATATTTTCTACAAAATAGTAAAATGTCTTAGCTTAAATTTTAAATCTTTTTGTTCTATTGGGAACAAAATATGGATTTATATAAGATTTAACTAATCATTTCTTTATTCATGTTTTACTCAACGCCCCAACTTTTTGGGAATTTGAGTTGTAATTCCTGATGGCTACCACCTATGCTTTTGCTTGTTAGAGTGTGAAATGCTGTGAAAACTTCGATATTTAAGTTATTATGGACTGGATTGGGTTAGGACTATATATATATATATGCATGCCACTGTAAAACAGAATCATACCAGAATCTCCTGTCTAAATCTCCCCACTTTTGCCACCATTTCCTCTTTTTCTTCTTCATCATCCAGTGGTGGAGCTGCTTCTTATTTATTACTAAGAAAGGAGAAAGTGGACAGATTTTTTGGCTTGGAAAGCAAACCTGCAGCATCACAGGGTGGAGGCTGCGAGGGGTTGGATACCAGGGGGGAGGAAAGCATCCAGAAATGGATTGATGGTGCAGATTTGACAGTTTGGAAGTTAACGCAGACAAGAGCCAGGGCAGAGGGGAGCAGTGGGGCTGAATGAGGGTGGAGCTCAGCGGGATATTGGGTTAGAAGGTCCAGCTTTAAGGTGGAGGAGGTGGAGGGTCTGGGAAAGAGTGCATGTGTGGAGGAGGAGGGGGGGTCTTCAAAGAGGTGGAGTTGGGAATTAAAACCATACCTTCAATCCATCACCAGAGCCGGTCTGGACGTCGGGACACTGCAGCAACATGTGGAAAGAATTTATGACCTAGTTTTCATTTCCTTGTTTAATACGATATTGGGTGCTTTAAGAGGGAGGGAGGAGAAAGAAAGGAAGTGAGGAGAAGGGAAGAGAGATTAAGGGAGAAACAGAGTTTCACCTCCTTGTTTTTACAAAGCAAATCCCTCTCAGTGAAAGAGTTGGGTGAAAACATTACAGCTGAAATCCTCATTCCCTGTTCGGCTCATTTATTTTCTGTAATTGTATTACTGTAAATGTTTCCTCCTGAGCTTTGATTGGCGGCAGCCTCCTCGTCTGGCTGGCCAACCCTTCAGATGAAAAGACGGAAAACCCATGACTTTAAATAAAAAAAAAAAGTCTGTTCTCACATCTAGAAGATGAATAAGGCGCTGGAGCCAACTCAACAAGGCAGAAAGGGCTGGAAGTGGGTCACGGTAACATAGGAAGCGACCCCATCCTTCCACTGAGAAGCAGGACGCCAGGAGCAGGCGGGAAAGTCCACCGGCCCATCGGCTACCTTTTCCTGTTGTTCTCCTTTCTGCCCCGACAGGGTTGCGTGTCAAGATCCAAGCTTGGGTTGCTCTTTCCTGACACACATGGGGGGTCTTGCTGCTGCTATTATCTGTAGTCACACAGGAAATCAGGAAGTCATTTCACCTTCATGTAACTTTATTTTGGAGTGCCAGGATGGCACTTTAGCAGGAAATGTTTTTTTTGTTTTTCAGAAATGATTGTCATAGCAGGAATGTTTGGCTTTCACCATCCAGTCTGTACAAACAGTGCTTCATATTTTGCTGACTGAACATGAAAATGGCAGATATAAGGGGTTCCTTTAATTTATTAATGCAAAATTATGGCCTTAAATGTAAAAAACAGAAAGCGTATTTACTTCATCAAGATGCTACATACATATACAAGGCTAGGTTGGCAACATACTTTTACCCTTTCCTGTTTTTGCTGCCTGGATGCAGCAAAGATCCTGAAACAGTTAAAAAAAAAAAAAAAAGAAAAAAAAGAAAGTTATATGTGTCTGGGACCAACAGTTCTCCTGTAAGATCCTGTAAAAATTAGATTACATGCAAAGATAATGTTGTTGATGAGTGAGATCATAGTCGGCTGTCAGGGTAAACTACAAACAGTGAAGCAGAGCATTATCCACACCCATCAGTCAATGCTCAGCAGATTTTTAATGCTTTTTAAGCCTGGAGAGCGAAAGCATCTGGAAGTCATCTGCAGCTAAGGATTAACTTCATTGTCACCTGTAGTCTGCTGATTTAAATTAATCAATTTGTTGTTTTACAATAAAATATTAGAAAAAAGTTAGAGAAAAAGTTCATTTTGTGGCTCTGTTTGATCTGTTGTCTTAAATGAAGCTATATTTATTTTAAAATTGTAGAAAAAAAGCTACAAAACCTGGATTTTTTTCAGTTTTTGCTTGGAAACTATTCAGGTTATTAAGTGACAAATTCAGCTTTAATCTTGACTTTACTTTTCAATGTCCAGTTAGTTAATTGCTTTGGAAGATGTTTCCGTCCATGTTTGCTCGCTTTGCCTACTTCTTGCTCGACTCAGTGCAAATTCCCTGGATGAGGAAAACACCTTCAGCACTTCCTCTGCATCAGCTGAGAGTGAAACGCTGAATCATGTTTGATCACATACAGCAAATAGAACTTATCAATATCAACAAACACTTTACTTGTACATTTGAATTAGTCTTTACCTGGAAATTCTGTTATTTCTCTAAAGCTTGCACAACATCCCAGTATCACTAAACAGAGGTGCAAACTGATCATGGATGAAGTTTTAAAGTAACATGCCATTTGTCTGTTTCCCTTCTGCCAGGTCTGTTCCTGATCCTGGGTCTGATGCTCTACCCCGCTGGCTGGGGTTCAGACAAAGTCCAGCTCTACTGCGGTTCAGACGCGGCTCCATACCGGGCCGGCCTCTGCTCCATGGGCTGGGCCTTCTACACAGCCATGGGTGGCACCGTTCTCACCTTCATCTGCGCTGTCTTCTCCGCTCAGGCTGAGATCGCCACCTCCAGCGACAAGGTTCAGGAGGAGATAGAGGAAGGCAAGAGCCTGATCTGCCTCCTTTGAGGCGCCGCTACTGTGTGTGGGGGGAGAACGAGAAGAGTGAGGCAGAGGCGGGCCAACAAAGATCAACCCCTGCCCTTCTGTTGTTTCTCATGAAGCTGCCCTGTGAAATGGAGGCCTCTGCATTGTTTACCACTAAAACTGACTGGTTTTGTCTCTGTCTTGTGTGTATGTGGGAGAAATTTACAAGTGCCAAGTTTTTTCTCAGTGTGTCGCCTTTGTCTCTTTGACACTAGAGGTGCTGTCTGTTATTATATTCATATTATAACATGTGGGTGCCAAGACTGTTGCCACATGTTCTGTAAATAAATGTGATTATATGTATTTTGTACATAGTTATGATTTCAAAATGATGGTCAGCTTCATCCAGGCTGGCCTCATGATGTCACTCTTGCCACTCTAATTGGTGTTTTTGTCACCAGACCACAACCAGTAAACCTGGATCTTTTAACTTTTACCACATGTGAGTATTAACTCAGCAAGGGAACCACTATTTAGTCAGAATAAGCGGCCTTTAGCTCAGAGTGGATGTCCTTTAGAGCTTACAGAATGTAATATTTGAATGATTAATGTGTTTTTAGACCTTTGAAATGTATTGGTGGAAAGGATTCTTCACCTGGACTGCACAAAGACAAGCAAAGGAAGCTCTATGGTGAATTTGATCAAACCCTAACATGAAGCAAGCTCAGTCGTGTGAAGTGTCTGGTCGTCTTCCAGCAGGCATCCTGTAATCTGTGCACAAGGACATGGACTGAACAATGGGGACACAGGAATAAATGAAGTATTGTTAGTACCGTCTGGTTTCAGGGAGTGTGTTAAGTCATAGATAGTGTCCTATCTGTTCTGATTTGTTTCTGCCAAACAAATAAAGAGAAGGGAAAACTATTGAGGCTTGTGTCAGTTTTTCATTCTGTGTGCTAGAGGAGGGAGGAGATGCAGCAAGTGGGGCAGCCAGCTTGGTGCTGAGACTTCAGTTTGGGCCTGGAGGAGGGGGTGGGTACATTAATCCAGCCAGCGGGTGATCAGTTTTTCCATTGATGCAGAACTGAACTCTGTACGTCTCATTTTTAGTTAAGTGCTTTTTACAAAAGTGCGACATTGAGTCGTTTAATTTCATACCACATTAAACTTCTACTTCAGGTTATTATGTTGGATATTGTTTTGTGCTTTACTCCAAAATATTGGAAAATTGATGCTAAAATTGGGTGGGAAAAACACTGCTTATGTACTTCAGATGCAAAAATGACAAATTATGTAATATTTAAGAAATAACTTTAATGTAACAGAACTTTTTTTAAATCATTTGAAAGATTTGGAAAGGCCCAACCCTTGACTTGGATGCTGTTGAAGTAAACTTTCTCTATATGAAGTGAATGAGACTTTCTTTCTCATGCAGCCACAGCAGCATTTACATTTCTTCTAACATTTAGTAATGTGCATAATAAAACCAAATGCCAGACCTCTCTCTTCACCTGAATTTATTTCTGTGAGGGATCACAAACATGAGTCCCTTTGCAGATGTTCTTCCCTCCGTGTGGACTGCAGAGAAGCCGCTGGCACAACCCTGTGGCTCCCATCCTCCACCACAAACTGAGCTCAAACCAAACACAGCGCTTGATGACTTCCAGATTAAGCACATGACAAAACGTGCTATCTAAAGAGTGCAGCAGAAATTCAGGCCGGATTCACTGCCAGAGGCTTTTGGCTTTTCTAAGTTTGAGAGGACCACAATGAAAAGAAACAGAGACTCTGAGATTTGTTTCCTCTCACACCTCAAATTTCTTTTAGAGTGATAACAGCGACTCAATCTAGGGAATAGCTTTCATATCACCCCCCAAAAAAAGACACTAAAGCTGCGCTAATCATTATTCTTATAGTGGAAATGGATCAAATCATTTTACGTAATGAGAAGCGTGTTATTTTCCAACACACTGAATGTTCAGCAGCTTTCAGGTTATTGTTTCGGTTTACAGTTTTACCCTCCTTTAGAAGTTTCTGACATTTCACCAAAAACAGCTCTAATAAACCCGCCGACATTGCACTTAGCATCTTAAACAGAGGTTTTCTCAGGTTTTGGTCAATAAAACAGCTAAAAGAAGGTTAAATGTGGTAATTAAATGCACCAAGTGGCATGTTAACAAATGTTTAATAAGCAATGTTCTTGTCTTAAGAATGTCTTTCTTTCTTTTTTAAAAGATTTGATTGTGGAGACCCCTAAGGTGACAAGACCATTTGGGGGGAGCTGAGAACATGATCGAACTGTACCAAAATGGCCTCAGTGGAAACCCCACCCATACTGTCTGTACTAAAACCTCTCTGATTTTGTTCTGCTTGACTTTATCAGAGCTGGCCATTGCAGAGATAATGTTCATGTATTGTACTAATGCTGCATCACCCCGAAGACACATTCATATTCATCCTGATAGTGTTTAATTTTCTGCAGCCCTCAAACGTTTTTTTATTTGTGCTACGTTCCATCTTCATTTATTCTTCATCAGAAACACATATAGTCTACTGATATTTACACATCTTCAATTTCTCTTTACTCTGACTCCAAAAGTACTCAAATCGACCTTGTGGTTGCAGAGATATGCTCGTTTCAATATGGGTAGCAATTTTCAAACACAAGCCTAAAAACTAAGCACAAGAATCAAAGAGTTAAAGCTGCTCACTGTCTTCAAACAAATTAAGACATATTTGGTAAACCTTAAAATGGTAAGTGGGCAGCTCATTTAATTTATTTAGTCTGACTTTTCTGATAAGAGATATAAACAAAAAGACTGACGGTGGCCATAAGGTGCAAAAATTCAGAAAAAGCAGTGATGCAGAAAACCAAAACATTTCATAAAATAGAGTAATCAGAAGGTTTGTTCTCAAATTTTCTGTCTGTTAAGCTGTTTTTCCCATTTTCTAATGTTACACTTTACAGTCCTCATGTAGTAGGTACAAAAATGAGCATCTTAGACTTAAATAAGAAACTATCTGTCGAGATATTAATGCAAAGCGGCAGTTCTTAGAACCACAAACTTCTCTACACAATCCTATAAAGTGATCATAAGGTTTCCTCACACTGCAACCACACAATAGAAAAGATAAAAGTATGATCTGGATGTGGTGGTTGTTTTATTCTCAAAACAACTTAAGGGAACTTTTAATTTCATATGATTTGATAACTACTGACCTCTTGTGGTTTTTAGCTAAACGTTTCCATTTAAAGCAGAAGAGAAAAGGTGTGATTTTATACTAAAAGAAGCCATGAAGCACATACAGAGGAACTTTATTCAGTGTTAATACAATAAATATACAACTCAATCTACTCAACATGCGACTGAAGGTCAAACCAGAGATCATCTTAAAATGACACCAAAAAACAAACCATCTGTAAATCATACAAAATATACAAAAAAAACATTAATATTTTTGTGTCAAATGTTTAATTAAAATGCAGTCATCAGATAGGGGTATGGAAATGCAAATTGGACTTTCAGTGTATTTCTACCATATAACATGTTGACAATAAAACAAAATCTGAAGTCATAGTCCATCTAGCACATCACAGTTCACACCTTTCTCACTTTCACAAGTCAGAAACATCATCCTAAACCTGCAGGCACCGTCCAGTCTGATTCCTTTCAAGAATAATCTCGAGTTTCCTTCTATAACTGTACAAGGCATACACAAGTCCAGGTCCAAATTCAGTGGGGTTGGACTAAAACAAGGCATGTTGCAGAGATGAAGTCATGACCGATCACAGACTCTGTTCTGCACTTTAAGACTTAAAGGCCCAATTTTTTCCATTTACACCCATTCAAACACATCCAGATAAAGGCTAATAACTGGCTTTAATGCAAAAACGCAACACACACAGCGACCCAACACAGATTCTCAGAAGCACTTTGCAGCTTGTGCAGTACGTAGAAAAACTACACATTTAGAGACATTTTAGAAAATTATATACTCTGGATTTATTTTATATTTTCAGTGTATAATTAAAATAAAGAAAATAACATTAGATTTGATTGTTTTTGCTGGAGGTCAGTGATAATCAACATGCTTATCAAAATCAAAAATGGAGAAAGCAAAAACTAATATTACATTACTGGCCCTTTCTTCTATCTTTTTAAGTAACTGTTATTGCAGTACAATGATTTACAGTAGATACATTTAAGAGCTAGTCTTCACATTTTTATAATCTTGCACTGTCTCAAATGTTTTAATGATGGTAAAGAGCATCCTGAGTAAAGCTGAGGAAAACCTGCAGCACAAGAAAAGCTGAAGATAAAATTTATATTCTTCATGTTAAACAACAAAAAAACATACACGCATACCTACTTACATACAGGAAAGTGGACTGTTTACTAATTTGGACATTTATGTTTTATATTTAGGGGAAAAAACTCCAATGCATGTACAAAAATCTGCACTAATGATTACAAAGGTATGAGGCCAATGTTATAAGTATATGTTGATATGCACATGCAATGTGCAGACTCCAGAGAGCAGATTTAAAGTGCAGTTTGTGGGATTTCACAATAGATATGCAGCTCAAAACAGGCAAAAATAGTTTAGAAAAAGTGATAAATCAAGCACTGCCTTAAAAAATGGCAGCTATGATCGACTTTAGCGGCAGAAAAAAGGATGAAAATCTTGCTGAATCTGTTTGTGCTGCCTGGTCCGAGACGCCACCTTCAGTTGATTTCTTTTCTAATGTTTTCTAACCCAAACATCAATAGATACTAATACAAGAAATTAATAGGAAACATTAATAAATATTTTGATAGCTGAAAAATTACTTGAGTTACATCTCCCATGCCAATTTTTGCTAATTATTTAACTTTAAGTATAGCTAAGGCTGAATCTTTTAGGTTTTTAAATCAAATATTTAACTCTGGCCTCAAGGCAAATAAAACTTAAGGGTTTATATTAAAAAAGAAAACTATATAGACATTTCACCAAAGTGGTCTCTTGGAGGCACTAGTAGAAAAGTCAGGAAGTGCTCATTTCTGATGATGAGATGTTTCAGGTGGGCCAAAGCTGTTAACTGAGCAACACTGCCACCTACAGGACAACACTGCCACTACAGCTTCACATACCAAACGTTTTCTTGATGCAAGCTTCTTACATGCAATTTAAACTGAGTATTTTTCATTTTTTTTTACAATTGAATGGCGTGAAAGTCTTAAGCATACAGTCTTTCAAAGGTAGGTGGTAGTTGAATAGCTGAGATTTTGGGAAAAGCACCACTTTAAAGAAGCTTTAAAGAAACTGTTTTATAAGATTCTGAGAGAAGCAGCCAACGTCAGCCAAACAGATAAATCAAAGCTCGCATGTACGAACTTCTTTTGCTTGATACTGAAGAAATTTTAAAAACAGGGATCAGAGACTGGGTTGAAAAGAAGCCACAAATGGCTCACGAGGAGTAATGCTCGGGTGATTGCAGAGGGAGTCGGCCCAGCTGCATTACAATTCGTTAACAGACAGCTTGTACGAAGGCAGAAAAACATTTAAAAAGGCACACAAGCATTCATGAGCTTGGCCACACACACACATATATATACAGAAACCCACACAGAGGAAGTTGAGCACGCTGGTTGATCAATACAAGTGCAGAGTAGGTGAGGGGTCCCAGAGTGCACAACGTTGTCAGGGCCAGGCCAGTTCCAAGTGGTTGCTTTCTCTCATTCAAGTTACAGATTACAGCTGACGGATGAGTCAGGAGTAGCTCATTAACCACCTCAGTACGGTCAGAAGGCTGCAGGACTGTCCATGTGTTCAACAAGGGACGGCATCAGAGGAGGGGAGGGGAGAGCTGGACGGACAGAGGAACACCTCAGACCTGCTCCTTGAACGTTTCTTGTGCAGCTCTGGATGCAGCATTAGCAGCAGCCGTCTGGACGGTCTTGTTGGACATGACGCCTGTGGCGAACTCCTGCTGGGCCTTCTCAAAGCTGGCGCCGGTGGTGCGGTACATTGCGTGGACCTGAAATGAGAATGGAAACAACAAGATAGTTAAATTAGGACAACAAAGGATATTACATAAATTACTTCTAGATCTGTTGAGGGTTTACCTTTTTGAACATGATGAGGGACAGCACAGCCAGTGATGTAAAAAGGGCTGCTATGAGGATCATAATAATGCCCACTGGGATGCTCTTATTCAGGCCAGTCAAAGCGGAGATCCACCCACTAAGAAGAAGAAAATCATGACCAACTAACAATGAACTGGTCTCTTTAAATCTCCTCCCTCACTGAGTTAAAAGGTTAACTAATCTGCAGGTAAAAATAATGATTTAGTCCTAACATGCTAAAAACTGCAGTACAACTGTAATTTCTAAAAATTAAATAACTTTTTTGTAGATTTACTCTTACAAATTACAGCATGAATGAAAGTGCAAATACTTGGTTGTTGATGGCCAAATATGATGAAAAAAATTTTTTTTCAGCATTTAGTGCTCAGTATGTCAGATAATTTATAAATTACAAAACTTGCATGATTTCTCTTCCATTGTGGCATAAATGTGAATTATAAGAATACATACAGGAACCTCTACCACTCTTAATGCACACTATGCCTGAAATACAATTTTCATCTGCCTTGAACTGTTTATTTTTCCTACTTGTCTCACCTTGCGCCCCAACCACTGATTCCAATGCACTGGACAACATAGATGCCAAACTGGCAGATGTATACAAAGAAGAAAACAAAAAATCTGAAGGAGCTGTCACTCCTGCAGAGAAGAAAGAAAAGGCAAACAAGATATGAATGATAGAAGCCGGATTAGTTTGGTGTTGTGCATCTGCATGATAATGCTTGTGTTATTTACCTGAAGGCTCCGTAAAGTGGTCTGTACCAGCAGACAAAAGAACATGGTGTAAAGAGCAAAAGCCAGAGGATGGACAAGCCAAAATCCACTCCACGTCCTGTATCCACACAGAACCAGGCCAGGCAGCCCACCATGTTGGCCAGCAACGTTCCACTGTGAACTAAAAGAGAAGTGGAGCAATAAGTAATCTTGGAGCCTTTACTGTAATTGGGACAACATGGCTGCACTACTTTGTAACGGCACATGTCAAGGTGTAGAAAGTGGGCTGCATTATGGCTGCTGCAGCAGCGTCCAGTGTCCTGCAAGGTCAAGCCCACCATGAAAGTGGAAGAAACACTGATGCTTAACGTTTCCACATGTAACACTGTGCAGAACTGGAAACAACACACTAAATAATTAATTATTACCATTTGTTCTTGGGGTCCTAATAGCAGCTGCACAGTTAAAGTTACCGTTCAAGCAAAGCAGCAGAGTCTGCTTGACTCAAGGGATTTTACATCTCTGTGTGGAATATGGCATCAGGCTGACAGACCACAGCTGACTGGCTGGTGGGGAGATATTTATACTGACTGTACTCAAGATCCACCCATGCTAGATAAAAATCCAGTTTTCTGGATTAAAAAGAGGGTTTTAAATCAAACAATAATCTCTGTAAAAAAACTGTTTATTTTCTCTGAAGTCTATCTGAACAACTTTCCAGCAATCATCTGACAAAGTCTCTTCAATGGACCACATGACTGAACCACATGTGTTTGTCATGTGGCTGCTGAATTCCTATTGAAGCTATTCATCCCCTGATACACACACACACACACACACACACACATACACTCATGTTTTTTTTTTCTTAAACCACTATTGGAAACAAGTAGAGGGAGGAAAAACAGTTCCACCTCTGAAAAATTTATAGAACATAGAATAAAAGTTCAGTATTCAAAGAGACTTTTTGCTTCTTTATGACATAAAACAAGTTATCATCAATAATCTAGTTTATGCACGGGAGCTTTTCCATTTAACCTTCTCTCAGTTGGAGGTGTTTTCTTTTGGGCAGCAAACATCATAAATGTAGATGGATGCACTTAATGTGTGCTTATGAATGCATGCACTGAAAGGACACTCACAATGTTTAATTATTTATCTGGCAGTCGTTAAAAATAAACTCTGTGGTGCTGCACAAGTTGGCTTCAGTTCTCTGCAACTTAATCAGATTACAACCATCAGACAGCAGAGCAGCACTGAGCAAGAGGCAAGAAGTCAGATGGTTTTTCTCATTCTGGATTAGTTGTAATGGCAGAAACAAGAGAACCAACCAAAACGTCTGACTTAAATGCAATAAACAATCTTTTTTTGATGTAATTCCAGTTTGAAAACTGGTTGCCAGCTAATCTACAAATGTCTAGACAGGAGGTTTAAGTCTGGAAAGCCTCTACCAGTTAGAACTGACAAAACCTTTCAGATGAAAAGCAAATAAAGAAGTCCAGTAGTCTTCAACTTCAGCATATACGCTCACCAGACACCCAGAACAGCCCACATCACCCCAATTTAATCAAAACTTCATTTGCTTCCAGTTAAATTTCATACAGACTTTGAAATTTTAGAGTTGACTTTTCGGGCGTTACATGGTCAGAAACTTGCTGTGTCCTTATTCCTCAGGGTGCACCCTTCAATCCTCAAGCCAGAGCCTCCTGAAAGTCCCAGAGACCAGTTTTAAAACTTANAAGCCAGAGCCTCCTGAAAGTCCCAGAGAACAGTTTAAAAACCTAGGCAGACCTGGCTTTTCAGGCCGTAGTCCCCACACTGGAATGACTTGCCCCGTCCCTCCGTGTGGTCGACTCCGAGGACTCTTTTAAAAAGCAGTTTAAAAACTATTTTATTCAGTAAAGTTTTTGTTGACGGTTGTTTATTTTATGAAATGATGTTGTTTTATTGCACCCATTTTATATACAGTAGAGTTTTATATTTGAAAAGCGCTTTATAAATAAACTTTACTGTTNTATTTGAAAAGCGCTTTATAAATAAACTTAACTTAACTTAATAAACAGAACTGCTTTAATTCTTTTTGGCTTCATGGATTAGACAAGATGTTGGAAACATTCCTCAAAGATTTTGGTTCAATGTCAATGAGAGGAAGGCCGCTGGACCAAATGGAGTCACAGGAAGAGTACTTAAGGCGTGCACATCTTCAGCCTCTTGCTTCTGCAATCTGTGGCTCTCTCCTGTCCTACGTCAGCCACCATAGTTCTAGTACCAAAGCATTGCTTCCTGAACGACTACCACCCAGTTGCACTAACCCTCATCATCACCAAATGTATTAAAAGAGTCATCTTACCCACATTAAAGCCGCCATTTCTGTTCGACT
>CM047993.1:6177441-6191631 GCA_026261665.1 Melanotaenia duboulayi | reverse complement strand
GGCCACCTTTAGACCGTGCTAAGAGAGCACAGTCCTCTGTTAACCTAATGCATGTTCTTCAAGTTGCAGCACCCATATCTCATATTTGTGGTGTTGGTAAAACTCCAGCTTGATCGGTAGTTAAGTTCTTTTTGATTGATTTATTTTCAATTAGATTTGAAATGCTGAATTTTTGTTGCATTGAATGGAAACAGTAACGCTGCTTTGATGTTGCTCAGTTTCAAAGATCTGTTCTTTCTGCCTCAGTGAGGCACGGAAACATGTGACTTATTTATTATCTGTGACCAGAGAAATTTGTCACTGTGCCGTCTGGTTGTATAAATTTACGAGTCACATAATTAAATCTTTAACTTTATTATCAGTGAAGTGGGTTTTTGGTGAGTGTGTTAACTTAGTTCTCATACTACCTTGGCACAGACATTCTAAAAGTAGAAAATAGCCATTTCTTCATAGAAAAACAGAGGATTTTAATAATGTGGAGCCATAACTTATTTCAACATGAATGAGAATTTTTGTCTCTAAAATAGTAGGGAATGATTAAATCTTAGTCGGCAGAGTTTATCATGAAAAATAGGAATGTCGATCCTTATTGCATCCTGTGCTGCGATCGTTCTTTGCAGGACGTATGCAAAAGATTATGACATGTTTCTTTTTCTTTTTGTAAGATGCATTGATTACAGCTCTATTTTCTCTTTGAATCAGTTTAAAGAAAAGTGACTGAGTTCCTTCTTTCACTGGAGGAATGAGTAGAGGCTGATCTCCTGTTACAAAGAGTTAACCAGGTTAACTGAGGTGCAGGGATACCTCTGAGTTATATGTTGGATTACGGGAACTGAACAGTGATCCCTAAGCAATAAAAACTGAGCTTTAGTTGATCTGATGTGTTATTTATAACTCTGGCACATTTAAATTCAGCCAGTAGAACTAAAAACAATGAAAGACATGATTTTTTATGGCTGTAATAAATAGGAAGGTTCTGGAAAAGGTTCACCAGGCTTATGGATGCTTGTCCTGCCTCTGTCTTTGTTGGCAGTCTAGTCATTCTGTTTTGGATGATGAGACTGACATGTCCACATGGAGGCACTAATCTCAACAGTACACTTTGCTTCAGGCTTGTATGATTGCAGCTGACACTAACTGACAATTTCGGGTGCAAATAAAAAGTAAAACATCTGATCATGAAGTCAGTTTACTACCACTATACTGGATTTGTATGCTTAGAAGCCATGCTACTGAAAATATGTGCGATAAATATAATTCAGGAAGCTGACGTGTTGACTAAATTATAACCAGTTTTGGAAGTGATGGGGGGGGGTTTGAGAAGCTTACAGTCAGTGATATGGTGCATGTTTTTACTGTTTAGTTTTTGAGTTGGCATGTTACATTGAAAGAAGAAGGAAAACACGAATATTTGATAACATTGCATAACTTTGTTTTAAACAGATTTTTTTTGTTGGACCCATCTGCAACCAGACAAGTCTTACTGTAAAAATACACAAGTTTTTGTGGGCTTCATTAGGCAAGGCAGGTTTATTTATATAGCTCATTTAATCTTCATGACAACTCAGTGCTTTACATAAAACATTTAAATCATTACAGCAAGGTGCAAAAGAAAGAAGAACTACGAGAAACAGACAGATCGTATACTTTGAGGTACATGTAATGCAAACAGACATCTATGGAAAATGCATTGTCATCATTATCATCAAAGTTATCATCATCATCGTAATTGTCATCATCATTGTCACCATCAATGTACATATGATGAGAAATCATATTCAAACATATTCTACTTTGATTAAAAGCCTCTAACGTCAGCCATGTTGACATGTGCTAAATGGAAAAGTTGATTTGAAATTCTTTTAAAATGTTAAGAAATGTATTTGTGTCACAGACAAACCAGTTCTGGTTTGGTCCCATCATGATGTCCACTAATTCTTTTTAACCCCTTAAAATCCTGCAATTTTATCCTAAAATGTGTTTTTATGGATTAAAGGCTATTTTACTGGACCCTTTCTGATGTAACAGTAATGTTTTAGTTGTGACATCATCAGCTACTGGAGTACAGTATGGCTTCAAAGGTACGCTGCCTAAGCTTTTGCATTTGCGACTGGTCTGAAGTATTAACTGAATCTACAGTTATGATTATATCCTGGTATGGTATACATCATTCACTCAAGAAACTTAACTTTCTAGTGGTGTGTAACATGTTTAGATACTTGGAAANTTTAAACAGATTTTTTTTGTTGGACCCATTTGCAACCAGACAGGTCTCTTTCACAGCACNTTTAAACAGATTTTTTTTGTTGGACCCATCTGCAACCAGACAAGTCTTACTGTAAAAATACACAAGTTTTTGTGGGCTTCATTAGGCAAGGCAGGTTTATTTATATAGCTCATTTAATCTTCATGACAACTCAGTGCTTTACATAAAACATTTAAATCATTACAGCAAGGTGCAAAAGAAAGAAGAACTACGAGAAACAGACAGATCGTATACTTTGAGGTACATGTAATGCAAACAGACATCTATGGAAAATGCATTGTCATCATTATCATCAAAGTTATCATCATCATCGTAATTGTCATCATCATTGTCACCATCAATGTACATATGATGAGAAATCATATTCAAACATATTCTACTTTGATTAAAAGCCTCTAACGTCAGCCATGTTGACATGTGCTAAATGGAAAAGTTGATTTGAAATTCTTTTAAAATGTTAAGAAATGTATTTGTGTCACAGACAAACCAGTTCTGGTTTGGTCCCATCATGATGTCCACTAATTCTTTTTAACCCCTTAAAATCCTGCAATTTTATCCTAAAATGTGTTTTTATGGATTAAAGGCTATTTTACTGGACCCTTTCTGATGTAACAGTAATGTTTTAGTTGTGACATCATCAGCTACTGGAGTACAGTATGGCTTCAAAGGTACGCTGCCTAAGCTTTTGCATTTGCGACTGGTCTGAAGTATTAACTGAATCTACAGTTATGATTATATCCTGGTATGGTATACATCATTCACTCAAGAAACTTAACTTTCTAGTGGTGTGTAACATGTTTAGATACTTGGAAAGGAGATTGAGTAAAATACACATTTATTTGTTTATAAAATGACTTGTTCCACACACATCTGCTACCAACAGGTTAAATAAACTATTGAGTGAACAGTTCATTGCAAACTATAATGGCTGATGTAACAGCCATGCAAGGATCACAGTAAGGATCACCTTTACCCAAATTATGTAATATGTTATTTTTTTTTTTGCATGCCGATCAGAACAACCATCATCATAACTCACCCTCCTGAACTGGAATGAAACTTTGATCCGAATAAGTGTGTTTGTATCAGAATCTACTGATTGGTGTGTTTTGCATGAAGCATTTTTCCCATCGGGCTTTTAATCTGAATACTTGTGTCCATGTAAACATGGCTACTGTCTTGTCTTTATCAGGTGTGTGCTGCAGCTTGCAGCGTGTTCACTAGTACGGCATGACCCAAATTATAAATCACAGTATTTGTTTGTTTTTTTTTCTATGCATGACTGGGTGGTAACCACATTTTCCATTAATTAAGAGTGGAACAACTGCAGTAGATTGGCTAAAAGTAGCTCATTTGGTCATTTCTCCGATCCGTCTTTCTTCACAGCATTTAGTGGAAAATGATCTGTCTGTATGGATTGAGATAGTGTTGCTTAACTTCGTCCACTGCTTGTTCTTTTTTTTTTTTAATAGATGGTAACCTCTGTAACAGATCTCGACTGTCCTGCAAGAGGGGTTTTAAATCCCAAAGGTTTTCTTTGCTCTTTACTCTTGGTGTAATAAGTTTAATAAGGGCCAAGCAAGAAGCAATAAATTGCATTTATAGTGATAACTTTTTAAAAGCATACCCAGTGAGTATTGATTTCAATAACTGCATCTAAAAACTGGCCCCTCCTCCCCCTCCCTGCATTTACCATGCCTCAGAAACTCAAAAATCAGAATTCAAATTGTGTAGGAAACAATCTGAACTAATAACTTCTTTGTTTTTTATCTGATACGCCCACACTGTGTTTGACCCTCAGCCCAATAATGTCTTGATCAGCATGTTGCAACTTGTCCTTAGACAATACTATTGAGAGGTCATTGGGTCATTGTCATGTGGAACAACTTTGCTCTATAAATAGCTGTATTTGTTAGTTACAGTTAACTGTGGTCACGTGCTGCTTAACTACTTACTACTTCTATGCAATACCCTTACAGATTACATCAGGCTTTGAAATTAGCCTAAGTTATTGGGGCTTTTGGTTGATTATTTACTCCAGTGGAAAGCATAGCAGGCAAAAGAAATCTCCTCCTCCAAAATCCCACTCTTTCACTCAAGTATTCAAGGGTATTTCCTCACATTCATTCTGCTCCTGTTATCTTTGATGTAGGCCTGTCCTGTTGGCCTTGACAGCCAAACTTGGCTGGGTATGAGCTCTCAGCGGTGTCAGGCTAAAGTGGATTATTGTGCAGTGGTGGTGATGAAAAGTGGCTCAGTGTTTACCCACCGGTGTAGATAAGGCCCTCCTTTTTCCCCCAGAGGGAAGTGGCTACAGTCACAAAGGGACAGAGTAGCTTAGAGCCAGTTGGCAGGTAGGTAGCCAGCTTTCCACTAGAAAGTCTACATGTGTAAAGAAGAGAGGAGAAACAATTGAAGGACAGCTGACCAGCAGAGGGAAATGAGGTCTTACCCTCAGGCACAAGGATGACTTGCCATTAGTGAGATGACAGAGCATCTTGTGACTTTTTTTTTTTGCACCACAGAAGAGGAAGGGAGTAGTGAATGACAAGACACCAAGTTAGTGGAGCCTGTGCTGATTTCTTTTTAAATTTCCAGCTTTGGCAGCTATGAACAAGACAAGAAGACGACTGAAAAAAAGCCAGGAGAACAAACGAGGCACACAGCTTAAAGGAAAATAATTACCGCTGCTCTCGATTAGCCTTCAGTTTGTGGATTTACAGTCAGCTGTTACAGTGGAGTCCCTGAGAGGACTGCAGTGGAAGAAGGCCGGCATGGACGGTGGCTTTTCTTTGCGCTCGGAGGCAGCGGGAGCCATCAGGACAGTGTTGGTGTCTGCTGAGAATCTACAGCTCACGCTGAAGCCTGAGATCAGTCAGGAAGAACAGGCCCTCACACACACCAACAGCAAACCAAACGAGACACACAAAGCGGGGTACTGCAGTAAGATCACCCACAGCACTCATCCACACGTGCTTCTTAAGTCTTTATTTGGCAAAGCGGACATTGAATATCAACTAAATACTGAATTCAAAAGGAATTGGTGGGAGAATGTGTAAAACAGATTTATCCAAATTTTGTCTGTAGTTAAACAAGCAGCTGCAGACGGAGGAAAAGTAGAAGGGTCTGAACATACTACTGTGGGCTCTCCATTGAAGCTTGGTGTAGATTTTAGAGCTCGGTGTCAGAAATATGTGGGGCAGTCAGAGCTTTGGGCTGCTCTTGATTGTGTTGGTGCTTTAGCTTTGCTCTGCCGTGGAAAAGAGAGAAGTTAATATGGATACAGATCTGCTTTGTGATGGAGTGAAGACAAATTTTAAAACGATGTAGATTGCTCAGCTGTTGTCTGAGCTCATGCTTCTTCACTGTTTTTTCATTTTTGGAGTTTCAGTCTCTCTTGGTTATGAAATCATTTGCTGTTGTTCCTCCTGGCTTTAAGCCAATCAGCATTGGGCCACCTGAAGGCTATGCTCATATGTTTCAAAGTTTCTTCGTAGGAGAGTTATCTGAAGTTTGTTTAGTCCACTCAGAGGGGCCATAATCTCGGATATAGGTGGAAACATCTGCCTTTTTTTTCCCCCCATTCAGAATTTCCTTCAAAGACATTAAAATATTAAAATTTTCTGGTAGATTTCAGAGAGACCAAAAGGTGCTACAGGCTAACAAACTGCTAGCTTTACAGTCAAACTAATCATTATGCTTTTGAACATAATTAAGTGAAATCGTAAGTAGTGCAGGCACCGTGGTTCATACACCTTTTCTTAAAATATTACTACCAGGCAGACCTCTTAGCTGACTTTATATGTTTCATTCATGCATTTGATTCATGAAATTGTCCTGGAAAATTGCTAACATCAGTCTCTACTATTGCTAAAGTGAATGATTGGAAAAAAAAGGACATAGTCTGATTATTACAGAAACAATGGGATGGAAAATGCAGCTGGGATAGGGATAAAGCATATTTACAGGAAAAGGCATCTAGGCTTCTGAAAATATATATATTTTTTTATTAAAATCACATCATTTATAGTAAAATGTACTTAAGTAAGGAAAATTTAAATAACCATTAAACTTTTGCAGGCTTGAGGTGTTATAGCTGGAGTATATATTCTTTCATTTTGGTCATTGAGGGCCATTTTCTCCATTATAACTAAAAGAAAAGTGACACTTTGTTCCAGTGGGGCTGTAGCAAGACTGGAATGAATTGGGATTTCATCCAATTATCTGTGGTGTGAACTAACAGTTGTTAGGTTGATCCAAAACTGGTCAAGTGATTGATAATGAATAGAAAATCCACTCCAGCTCAAGCTAATCCCTCAGTAAAACACTTTTTTACCCATTAATCTACCTTTAAGATGTAATCAGAAAAAGTTATATAGGTTATAAATGCATCATTGGATACATTATAGACCTGTCAACAGTATTGGGCAAACAATCAAGCATCTTCTAAGTTAAATCATCACGAGGGAACTTCTGCATACTTCTACGCCTGTTTGCTGGGTCTCTGCATGAAACAAGCTGCTGTGCAGTGTTAGAGCCACATTGTGAGGTAGCATTAGCTGAGGAATGAGTGCTGTCATCATGTTTGCGATAAGCAGTTTTAACAGAAGTAGTTGTGATGCTGCTGGTGTGTTAGTGAGGACAGGGTTGCTGCTGTTTGCCTGTCTGAACTGTCATTGTGTAACTGTTGTATACATGCCCTGAAATATGTGAAGCTGGCACAGGTGTTAAAAACACAGACGTTTCTCAGCACCATTAGTTAAGCTCTGACCTTTAAGCTGATTAGTAATGTTGCCTCTAATGCAGGAACTACAATATTTTCTGTCCTCAGGAATGAAGACCTGAAAGAGATGCTGGAGAGCAACAAAGAGTCACTGAAACTGGAGGCCATGAAGAGGATTGTTGGGGTAAGTGTATCAGAGGAATACACACTTTCTTTTAAAATTCCCTACCGGACTGCTGTATTCATTTGGGTTTCAATGCTTAATGTTGTTCGTTTCAGCTCATTTCCAAAGGGAAAAACGCATCCGAGCTGTTTCCCGCTGTTGTGAAGAACGTTGCAAGTAAAAACATTGAGGTAAGATGCTGTTGAGAAATTGGTCTTAACTGCAGCCATGATTAATTTCATCCTTGTGTGACACAGCACGTGGGTTCACTTATGCGTGACGATGGTGGGAACGTCCTCATACAGAACCTTTGATGGATCATGTGGATGGGTTTCATTCAGAGGCCTTTTTCATTTACGTGCTGGTAAAGTTGCAGTTGTACATGAAACCAAACAAAATTAAATTATCACAAAATGTGTTAAGGATGATGGAAATGAACAGTTAATAGTATAACTGCAATTATTTTGTCTATTCATAAATGCTTAAATGTATTAAACAACTGGATAATGTGAAGAGAAATGTCCCCTTTCAGCATCATTTTCCAGTATTTGATATAATAGAGGATTTACTTTCTTATAATGAAGCAGCTTCATTGTGCTTCCATCTAATCTGCAGTGAAAATGCCTTAATTTCAATTAATTGAAACGGCTATGTGACACCGACCTACAGCACATACTGTTCAACATAACTGATTTATGCATATTTATTTATACAAATACTATATTTGGTGAGCAGATAAAAGAGCAGATCCAAAGTTAGCATTTCCTTTTTACAGCACCCCTTCATTCAGTTTTTTTTAACCCAATAACTTTTTAATTTCCTTATTTTATTATTATTTAGAAAGTTAATAGATTTCAATCATTTCCATGTTGATGAGGCCAGTGATGCGCGTACTGTGTTTTGCAAAAAAAACCTTTAAAGTTGCACAATTTAAATAATTTTTTTTCATGTTTTAAATGAGGTCAGACTAGTATAGTAGTAAAATTATGCTTATAAATCACAGACATATATGAAAAACCCCTCTCCACTTTAAAAAAAGATAAAAAAAAATAATATCAAACTCTTCAAACATTTTTTTAAACCATACAAAAATCCTAACACGTATATAACCAGTTCAGATCAGCATTATTAGCGTTGAGGTGGATAACCTCATTAAATTGGGTCGAGCTATACGAGAATGATATTAATTAAACCAACAAGTGATTTTTGTAATGCAATCTTTAGTTTTGGACTCTTAGACTTTGGACGCTGCTAATATACAAGCCTTGTAGGATAACTAAGAAAAGTGTCGCACGGATAATATCTTCACCAACGTGTGTGGTCCAGCAACAAGTGGTAAACTCTTACTGATCATCTTCCTGTATTTGGAATCTTGCATAGTTTAAAAGAGAGTTATCCAGCTGAAATAAGTGAGCCTACTTATAGACTAGTGAGAATAAGGACCCCAGAAAAAAATTGAGACTTTAAAGGTAGATCTTGCAGACTGTTCTTGGGATGATGTGTATGTTGAGGATGTGATAATAAGATAATACCAATACTAAAACAATGAAGACAAACAATAAATTGATAACTGTAGACCAGTGTCCCTTCTTCCTCAATTCTCAAAAATATTAGAGAAATTATTTGGAAATCAATTGGATCTTTTTATTGACAAAAATGAATTACTCTGTGAGCATTAGTACAGGTTAAGGGGAAACAGAAGGACTACTTATGCAGTTATAGAGATGGTAGAAGAAATAAAAGGCAGTTAAAATTGATGAGTATTCCGTTGGAATTTACATTGATTTGTGGAAGGTGTTCAATACCATCGATCACAGCATATTATTGAGAAAGGTGGAAATATGAATTAAGAGGTGCAGCTTACTCTTGGCTGAGGAGTTACTTGGAAAAAAGAAAGCAATGTGTAGAAATAACTAAACACAGTTTAGAAAGGTTACCTGTGGTGTACCACAGGGATCTGTAATTGGCCCAAAACACTTTCTGCTTTATATTAATGATACAGGTGACTCTTAAAAAATGGAATATTGTGCAAAACTTAATTTCAGTAATTCAACTTAAAAGGGGAAACTAATATATAGATACATGCAAAGTGAGATATTTCAAGCATTTCTTATTATTTTGATGATTATGGCTTACAGCTTACATGAAAACCTAAAAATCATAATCTACGAAAAT
The DNA here is from genome assembly GCA_026261665.1 of Melanotaenia duboulayi. Classification (NCBI taxonomy): domain Eukaryota; kingdom Metazoa; phylum Chordata; class Actinopteri; order Atheriniformes; family Melanotaeniidae; genus Melanotaenia; species Melanotaenia duboulayi. Next base: position 6,182,304 of record CM047993.1, on the reverse strand, counting down.
GAGACTATTACGTAAAATCAATAAAAAAAGGATTTGAAATACAGAAATGTTGACCATCTGAAGAGTATAGTCACGCATATGAACTCAGTACTTGGTTTGAGCCCCTTTTGCATGAATTACTGCCTCTGTGTGGCGTAATGAGTATTTATTTACTTGCAAACATACAGCATACATAGATTCATTCCATTCTCAAAGTAGAACAGGAATTCGGGACCACAGCAGAAACTTCCTCAGTTACATTGCGCTTTCTTTTTTCCATGTCTCCATGTTTGACTTAAACTGACCTGCCAAACTGCTTGTTCACAAACATGCTGCTTATTTTCCAAATTTTGTCTACAGTTTTGGCAAATGCAATATTTTTGGATCCTCTTCTTCTGAAACCCATCGTCTTTTCAGTCTTTTTAGTCTTTACGTTTAGCAGAGCAAATCATAATGTTTTATACTTCATACTTTTATAGATCTTGCAGTAAGAAAGGAAGGTCTTCTTTCCAATCATTTACTTAAAGGTTGCACATTGAAATGAGGACAACAGCAGCTGCTGAGTGACATGAATTCCAGTACAAAATGTTCTACATCTCTCATTTTGTAATTTTAGTTGATGCATGACTGATTACTTTTGGTTTATACTTTTAATAAGTTCACCTCTTTAAAAGAATGATGACATTGTATCTCATAATAGCTCATTTTAGCTTAATTCTTCCACACGAATCAATAACAATAAAACTAACTTTCGGACTGCTAACCATAAATACGTGCAGCAGCATAAAGAAACCATCTTATGCTCTGCTTCTGCATAAACATGCCAGTAAATCCAGCAGTGAGAGTCCTGACAGACCCTTGCACCACCTATTCCAGCAAGTGACCAAATTCTCAGCAGCTGCTCAAGAAGGGCCTCCATGCTCAGAGCCTGTGAATATTGATTAGCAGCAGCAGAATAATCAGATAGCGTGATGGGCAGCATGTGAGCGAGGAGCCTGAGGTTGGGTGCTGTGCGTGAGGCATGCAGCCGAAGCAGCTCGTGGCAGGGTAGGGGGAGCAGGTGGGTGGATATAATTGGGAGGAGAGAGTCCACAGTCACATCTTCTCTCCTCAACCTCACACTCACCAGCTGCTAAGGTAGTGTGAGGTCTTCTTGGTCCCTCCTTTTGTTTCTTCTCTTCCTCACTCGACTCGCCTACAGTGTATATCTTGAAAGATGGCCCTATTCCTTTTGCTCCAACCCTCCTCCCTTCCCTCCTCATCACCGTGAGCACCCATTGATCCCCTTTAATTAGTGCACTAGCATAACAGCACAAGTGCCTGCAGTTTATTGACAGCGTTGCGTGATTTGATATCAGCGCTTTATATTTTCTTTAATCATTTCTGTACTTGAGTTTAACAGGACATACTTTACACAGCATATGTTTGCTAATTTGCTTTTAGCTCATTTGTCTACGTTTTTAAGCACATTTTTGGGTAATGAAAGAAATTATTCTTTTAAAAAAAAGGACAGAAAATCCTATTTGATGCTGGGTAAGTTTCACTTATAGTACCCTTAATCACCTTTTGAGCAGTTTAAAATGGAGTCTGTCATGTGATTTGTGGTCATAGAGCCCAGATCCTTGAGGGCAGATGGGTTGTGTCTCCTTTTTATAGTGAGTAATGCCATTAATTCTAGCAGTAATCACCAGAACGATGATTGAGAACTCTGGTGCAGTGCTGCAGGTCAATACAGGCTGGATTAGAAAGCATGGTGCTGATTACTGGCTAAAGCTCTTGGTGATTGTACCTAAAACGTAACCTTACTCCTGACCTCGAGCTTAAATCAGCACATGAATGAAATTATGAATAGTTCCTCAAGCAAATCATCATTTTTCATAACCTTTTTTCACCCCATTTCGTTATCTGTAAATCCACAGCCTCAGAAACTGGCTCGGTTTATTCTGCTCTCTTTGAGTATTTGATGTGAATCAGCTGGGGAGAAACCTTTGACCACTAGTTAAACTTGTCAGGAACCAGGACAAATATTATCTTGGACTCTCCTGTGAGAAAAGAGGAGGTGTGGACGGTAAAGCTAAACACAGGTGCAAAACAAATTCAGTGTTATTGAAAGGAAGAAGACTAAAAATCATAATCTTGTTTCTCTGCCTGAAACAACACTGGGTCAAGTCTACAGCTTGTGAAGACAGGAAATCTTTTCAGCTTTTCTTCCCAGTCCCTAAAATAATAAACTGAAATTTTCCTGTCTTTATAAAAAAAATCTAAATATAAGCCCTGCTTTTATGTCGTGTATTATTGTTCATTTTCCTTGTTTTTCAGTTCCAGTCTTATATATTTTTATTGGTTTTAAAATAGTCTGTATTTGTTTTCATGACATTTTATAACACAGTGGGTTTTTGGATTATTTGCACATTAATCTTTTTTCAGCTGCTTCATCCTCTGTCTGTTGTCTTATGCAGCTGAAGAAGCTTGTGTATGTGTACCTGGTGAGGTATGCAGAGGAGCAGCAGGACTTGGCTTTGCTATCAATAAGCACCTTTCAGCGGGCACTTAAGGTAACATTTGTTTTTCTCAGGTCCAAGAAATATGTGAGGGATTTTGTTAAGACAGTTAATGAAACAACAAGAGCCCAAGACAAGAACCTGTATCTTATCTATGATGCGCTGTAATCATTTCATTATGCTTGGACACTTTCTCTCTATGGCAGGATCCGAACCAGTTCATCCGGGCCAGCGCTCTGAGGGTTCTGTCCAGTATCCGTGTCCCCATCATTGTTCCCATAATGATGTTGGCCATCAAAGAAGCTGCGACTGATCTGTCCCCATATGTCAGGAAGACCTCTGCGCATGCTATCCAGAAGCTGTACAGGTAAAGTAAAACCACAACACAGACTGGTTTCACTGGTTCTTTTAACCACCTCATTCCTGACTCTGACCCAGTAAATGTTTTGTTTGTGATGTTGATATAAGGGGCTTTGCCCTGCAGTTTTTTTCTAGTATTAGAGAAGGGTTTATGAGACTGGCATGTTTGAGAGAATGAATGAACTCTTCAAGTATGAACAACGTAGTAAAAGTAAACATGGACAAAGTTAAATGTTTAACAGCTGATAGCAGCAATGCTTCTTTGTAAGACTTGGGACAATTTTGCTCCTTATTTGCAAAACACAATTAGATGTGATCGTCTGATTTCTGAGTGCGACTACGTCTACAAATTATTTCCTTGATTAACTAATTTGTCTTAAAAGTAAAAAAACCTGAAAGATGGTTACTACTTGCCCCTGTGGATTCATTTTTCTGCCTTGATTACATAATCAAACACAATAGGTCTGCAGTCTGCACAGTCCATAAAAATGCTTTATTCCAATTAAAATAAGTTAGATTAGTCCAAAACTGTTGGTTGCTTTTAAGTTGAATTCAGTTCTGTCCAGACAGGACGAAGAAGAGCCTCCATCATCATGTTCTGTAGAGCTAATTTATTCATGTTTGTCATAAAAACCCTCATCACCCAAAACTGGTTCATAGGTAACACCTTTAATAGTTACAATGCAAGTTGTGTTTAAACATTCCTGCATGTTGGTTCATGTTGACATAAACTCTTCTAATTTTTGACATTGCTGCTGCTATGATGGAGGTTGTCTTCTATCTTCATGTAGATTTCAATAACAGTATAGACTGCAAAAGCAAATAGAAATGTTATATATATATATTCATTCATTCATTCATTCATTCATTTCACTCTAAACATTGCACTTTAGGCTATTCTGAGTCATAAAATAGACCTTCATGTTATTTAACTGTAACAATCTATAACTCCAAAACATTCATTCTGTAGTAGCAATAAAGCTTTTTAGAAACCAGGAAATATTTGGAATTTTTGGACAACAATGTTTTAATTAATTGTCAAAACAGCTGATTATTAATTTTCTCTTATTGGCTTTAATGATTTTTTTTTTTTGCCCCTTTAGCTCAGAATACACACGTCTATCTGCTAATAGATGCAATCTGTTGGTTTTCCTTAACTATGTTTTTTTTATGAACTGGCTTGAGTTGATTTGTCTGTAAACTGCCCTGAGATGACGTTGTTGTGAAGTTGTGCTATAAATAAAGCTGAATTGAATTGAATCCAAAATATAATGCAGTACATTTTAAAATATATTAAAATACACAGTGGTTTTCACTCAAGAGTCTACTACTATGTTAGTAATATTTTGTTTTGCCCATTATTCTGCTTTACATGTGGTACGTGTTTGTTTAGAGACCCTAAAACATGTCTGTTATGTTCTCATACACTTATGTGATGTATTGTGTTATCGTTAAGCCTATAAAACAACATGAACATATTGATGCCCACTACAGAAAACTTCAAGTGTCTGTTTTAGATGGAAGAAGTGACTCTCCGAAGATAAATCCTGCTGACAGACAGTTGATCTAAGTTGCTTTGGACACGGACACTTTCTTTTTCCAGACTCGGTCTGGAGATGATTTAATTTGTTACTCTGTCAGGAAATAATTACCATCCAATATTTGGCAATTTGCTTAAAAACTCTTTTTTTTTGGTCTTCAGTTTGGATCCAGAACAGAAGGAGCAGCTGATCGAAGTGATCGAGAAGCTATTGAAAGACAAAAGCACAGTAAGTACTTGCTTACTGAGCATTCCCTGAGTCCAGTATTCATCATTTGAAGGAGCATACTGACCACTGGAGGGCGCCCCAGTCAAGCGATTCTCCCCTGAGCTCTTCATCCCACAGCTCATTCGGCAATGCCATGGTTTGTTAACACCCACTTAAACCCACACATCTTCAGATGCTCCTTGTTAAGCGTCCATTTGGAAGGAATTTTCGCACTGATGCTGGTGTCAGCTTAATTTTCTCAAAGGCCAACTACT
>CM047993.1:6165920-6177415 GCA_026261665.1 Melanotaenia duboulayi | reverse complement strand
TTTTTTTTTTTTTTTTTTTTTATCCAAAATGGACCTTAAATGAGTTAGATTCTGAAATTCTGTGTGTAGGCCAGTGGCAGAAACAATGCAGACAGCCCATTAGAAGTCAGCAGGCGGCACATTCATTTGAGGAGGTCACAGCTAATACTAAGGGTGCTTAAATGCCAATTTCAAATATGTAGATTCTGGCTGGAGAATGTGGTGTGTGTGTCGTTTGTACACACAAAACCTGCACAGTTTGTTGTGATTATGTATTCATAGACTATACCTATCATTATACAAACAAAACAAAGCAGCTTAGGCCAAGGGGGGATGGAGAGCCCAGTACCAGATGCATAGCATATTTAGCCCCAGACGCTAACGAAGACAGATGACTTCTCCGCGTTGGAGCCCACATTGTGAGGCAGGGGACAGAGAGAAAGGGCAGCATCATCACACAGACACACAAGCACATCAGTCGGTGATGAATGGTGAAAAAACCTAAACACAGTGCATATTAAATGGCCATCAAATGATGCATATTTATGATGCTGGGATGAGGCCATCTTGTATCTCGAAGTCCTGCTAAGATTAAACTGGAATTGATGCTATGTGAGTGCCCAGGAGCTGAATCTGTGCCTTCACAGTATCTTTGTGTCAATAAGGCTGAACTAATAATGTCATTTAGTGTAATATAAATTGCTCTTTTTAAGCTTTTAGAGATGAATCAGTTAACTTCTCTGAATGCAGCAGCGTAATGTCTTTGTGTGCTCTTTGGGATCCTTAACAGGTCAAACAAAGAACAGTAGTTTTTGGCTTTCATGCCAAAAGATGTTCAAAAAGCAATTTTCTGTGGTGGGTTAAATGCATTTATTTGATTTCAGGTGGTTATGTATCCATTTCCAGCGGTTCCAATGCCTGTACTGAACTGTAATGAGAGACATTCCTATGATTTTAGGAACAAAGCTGACTTGTAATCAAGGACTTCTTGTTCAGATGTTTTTGTCTGTGCTGTGCTCTGATATAAGTTTCACCACTCCAGAGTATGTTTGGAAACCTTTTTCATGAGATCTTGGTCTGCTTGTTTGGTGTGCACATTAGTTTTTATTACACCTTTGCAAATCACGCCGAAGTTCTCCTTGATAGAACTTAAACTGCAAAGTGTGTACAAATACTATTTCTTTTTAGCCTGGCTCATAAAAGTGTTGAAAGTTGGAAATTTTCTTTCTTTCTTTTACTTTATTTTTTTTCCTTTTAAGATCCAGTATTAAATCTCTGGTCCACTCTCTTATGAAAGACTGGGTTTTAACAGTATATTTTTCCATATTTTACATTGTGTTTGGGTGTAAAATATCAAATAAGGTTTAGGTAGAAAAACGACAGGCTTTCCCTTTAGTTTTCTTTACTTTGAGGAGGTTAAAGCCACAAAGTTGATTAAGAGGACATATTTAAAACTATTTCAGATCGCTTAAATTCTTTTCCTAAACTAGTAAAATCCATCCAATGAAAACTTATTGGTTGAATCATTTATTTGTTGGTTAGGTAACATCTGTATTACATCCATTAATTTCCAAAACTGCTTATTTTTTTTATGTTGCAGCATTTCTAAACCAGTCCCAGTGAGCTTCATGTCAGAGGTGGGATATTTGCCATATGTTTTAAACTGATTCTTAATGTCATACAAAATGGATTAGAGCCTTTATAAACAGCATTACTGCTGGGTTTGTGTCATGTGGGAGAAAGGAACTAACATGAAAGTCCCACATTAAAACTTAGGGACATTCACATGACAGCTTGGGATGGATCTGCCCATTTTTTTGGACATTTCCTCTCACTCGTTACTGTAAACTCCAACTTTATAAAGTAACATCAAGCACAATTCAGTCCTTCTTACACTGGTCAAAAAACCTACTTATACCCACTAACGTCTGAGTTTTGAGTGCTTAAGGAAAGATAAATTAGCATTCATTCAGTCCCACTTATGTATGCAGCTGTGTTAGCACCTGCGCCCAAGACAAATTTCTCCCAAGGACAAATACAGTTTATCTTATCTTATCTTCACATGACCCTGCAATACTTGCAGGTTTTTTGTAGATTAAGGTCAGTCGGTAGCAGGATAGAGAGACTGTAGCTTTCAGAGAGCTGAAGCTGAACAGACTGCAATACATTTAGACTTGTTTAGCGAGTGTTCCAGCGGTTTAAAAACACTCATTTTGTTTTTTTTTCTGTGCTATAAAAAGCTTTTTCTGGTATAAGTCAGATTTTTTGCTAATTATTCGCACTGTGCAGTTATTGTTGTAAGATGCTGTTATAACCGTTTAAAGCACTTCATAAGATTACACCTTCTAAGCACATTGCTGAGGTTAGCAGATTAATCTAACCTTAGCAATGGGAATTTTTTATTAACATTTAGTCCGAAGTTTTTACAATTTCATATTGTAATAATAAATAACTACAAGTGGATAAGTCCTGTTAAGCTGATGTCATTGTGCTGTTAGTGGGAGGAGGAAACATTTGGTTATTGCTCAGCCTGTGGTGTTGTCCGGGCCTCCTCACACTAACCTTTCCAGATGTTTGGTTAAACAGCTGTGACACATGGAGGGCTGCTTATAGACATGGTGGTTTAAAGAGAAAATGGGAAGGCCTGACGACAGAGACAACATAGGAGTTTGTGCAGCTGTTTTACCGTGATGGATCTATTATCCAGCCATTACAAGATAAATGATCGATCTCTCCCATCCTTTCCCCCCCATGCACCTTCTGCAAAATTGAAATGAGAACAGAAAGGAAGAGCAGGGGGCGGGGTAGGTACTATGATTAGGGGCTAGGTGAGATGCCCATTAATTTAAGAGAAAAGGGAGGGAGGAAGGAGAGAGCAGGAAAGAAGCAAGTGAAGGGAGGATCGGCCGACCCCACGCCGGGCCATCAATCAAAAAGAAGCACGTTGTCTCTGTCGTGATGACCCAGCACTCTCTGCCTCTCTGGCACCTTAATTAGAATTCATAGCAAAATAGATGCAAGGAAACGTTTTGGGCCCTTCATAATTTTATAGGAAATTTATTGTTATTAGAAGAACCATTTGCTTAGTGTGATTTTTCCATTACCAGCTTGTCACGCAGGGTAGATAATATGCTCGGGATGGAGGAGGAGGGGGAGGAGGTGTATGAGCCCCATAGATTGGGGTGTCAGTTTTGTTGATGGTGCATGTAGTTTACCTTGGAGCTATGTCTAATGGGGGAAGTTGGTAAAGAATGCACAAAGCCTTGCAGCAGGACCTATATGTTCAGAAACACATGTGCCTATAATAGCTCTGGAGACAGGAAAAGCCTTGAGAGAACCACCAGGTGAGAATAACACCAGTGTCAAAACACAGAGGTGTCGAGATAGGAAAGTGGGTAATGGTATGCCCATCATGGGTTAGTGGTTTCTGCCAGTTCTGCTCCTGATGATTAGAATGTGTTAATTTCAGCAACCCAAATGACTTTCCATTGATACCCAGTATGTTTAAATAATGCTAGAAAAGAAGAAATGGCTGTGATCAAACTGGACTGCAGAAATAGATGTAAACATGTTAGTCCTACTGATACCATACAATACGGGATCTCTCAAAGTCAGATAATGGGATTAGAGGACTCTACATCCCTACATGTTCTTGTTCTGAGCTTTGACCTGGAAGCAAAAGAAGAAGCCAGTCCATAGAAAAGTGAACTAACCTACAGAGATGTAGAAATGTCAGATTAACTGCACCAAAAAACAAAAACTTACTACAAATAAACTGCCTGAGTTGTTTTGGTCTTTTAAAACAAAAATTTGCCCCTTTTTTTCTTACAATGGCCTGTAGCCTTTGGTGAAATATTTTTTATTACAAAATGTATTTTCTAGGGAAAACATTTATAAAAATTGACAAATAATAGGCAAAACACGTATAGATATAAACAACATAGAACAGATAAAAGCAGATATTAATGCAGGTGTGGTGATAATATAAGAATCTATTGTGAAGGTGTGCAATAAACATGAGCAAAATGTGACGTAAAACTAAATTGGGTTGGATTAAAATGCATTTTTTTATATATCTATGCATCCTGCAGTAAGTACACTGCATTTTTTATTTAAACATTATCCTGCTCTGTCTCAGAAACAAAACTATATACAGACAAATACCTCAGTATATAATGACAGCTTTCCATTTATATAGGTTATCTAAACCAAGTTTAAATCCATGAATATGCTTTACCTGGAGTTGTATGNATATATATATATATATATAGTATAACATAGAATACCATCTGTGTAGGTGTGAAGAATCTAATCATTACACTGTTCTAAGGTACAGATTTCTCATTCAACCTTCTGGCAGCAACACCTCATGCACACTGAATCAATGCAGGCTCATGACAGTGCTGATTGGTAAATGCACTGGATTCCCACCGGGCCACCAGGGGCCAGAAGACTTTAATTGGGAAAACTAGATTCTGCTGCCTTTCTCTTCTTCTTCTCCAGCCTGTGTTATTGATGTTTGCATATTAATACACAGCCATGTCACTCACTCAGTCACACAGTCGGTGAGGCAACAGGCTGTTTGGTCGTGTTGGGATGGGGGGGGCAGCAGCCAGCAGCCAAATGGGTTTTTCCTTTTTACCAGTGAAACATAGTTAATAATTGCATCTCTCAGCTGTTGTTTCCTTCTTTGCCGTCTTTTACTTCAGTGCAACATTCTTACTTCAGAGAAACACTTGAAACTTTAGGCACGAGCGTTCTCTTTCCAATTATCAGCTCACTGCTGTGAGAGCTGAATGTGCATATTGTAATCAGAGTTGTAAATTTGCACTGTGTTTACTGAAATTGCAATTATAGAACAAGCTGTAACAGGGGTCATATCTTTTAACCAATGTTGCATTTCTCTAGAGTCTATATGTTACGGTTTGTTTAGGAGATGAAGTATGTGTTAAATTTGTCTGTAAAAAGGTGCTTTAAATCTGTAAAACCTGCATTAAGTCATTTGTTAATTAAGCGATGAGAAGTAAATTAAAGTAGCGAGTTGATGAGTTGGTTTATCTTGTTTCTCGTTGAAATCTTGTCTGCAGCTTGTGGCCGGCAGTGTTGTGATGGCCTTTGAGGAGGTGTGTCCAGATCGGATTGATCTGATCCACAAGAACTACAGGAAGCTGTGTAACCTTCTGGTGGATGTGGAGGAGTGGGGTCAGGTGGTCATTATCTCCATGCTGACGCGCTATGCAAGGACGCAGTTCACCAGCCCTTGGAAGGAGGTAAGACACTTGTTTTATGTATTATGCCGTTAATTCACAAGCTGTCAACGTTTTCTGTGACATGTTTTGGTCAAAATTATATAGTGAGAATAGTTTCTTTAACTTCTTTCCTCTGTTTTCTTTCATCATCACCTAGCAGCTTCTCTGCTAGGTGATGATGAAAGATTTGAGTTTTCATTTTTGTAAATGCAATGTATTGTCATTACACAGTCACTGACATGTTGTTGTTATGTTAAATATAAGAAGTGAAGTGCCTCAAGATAAACATTTAGTGGCTGTAAATCTCCACTAACGTAGCTCTGAACTACAGCAGACAACAGACATGCAGCTAAATGATCCTTGAAAGGATGTCAGCTAACTGTCAGCATGCTGCCAAACAAAAAGACGTGGATGAAGACGGTTGTGCAAAGTCGTCACAAATATCTAAAATACTAATTGTGCGTTTATGTATTTATTCTGATAGATCCAGTTAGACAGCTCCATTTCTGGCTATGGTGACATGGATTTGTGATAGTATTTTTCCTTTATTTTCCCCGGTTCTTGCTCACTAACGTATCTGAAAATAGTCCCCCATCAAGTGTTGTATTCATTTTTGAATAGCAGTTGCTAAACTGACTGTGCACGCCTGTTTACAGGAAGCAGCAAGCTTAAGGTGATCCATGGACAGGCCTCGGAAATGAGGGACTTAAGCATTGTTTGATCTCTCCTTGGGATTTGTTGATGAAAGAAAAAAAATCAAACTAGTTCTGTGTTTTTAAAGTTTTAACTGTAAAATGACATTTTATTAGCGTTTATTTTTGTTTGAATCTATAAATTGTGTTTTGACTCCCAGCTTACATTATACATCTGTACAAAACAAACTGTCAGTCCTGAGCCATGTTTCTATCCAACAATGTCCTCAAACAATAGGACCTGTTACTCCTTCCACATTAACTCAAGTTGAATAATTTTTGGTTTAGTACAATCCAGTAAAGACTTTTTAAGCCAAAAGAGATTTGTGTGTGAAACACTGATCGACAGTGTATCGTGTTTGTGTTTCAGGATGGTGTGTTTGATGAGAACAATGAAAGAGCTTTCTATGACTCGGACTCGGAGGAGAAAAAAGACCAGACGGCTGAAAAGCCCTACGTCATGGATCCAGATCACAGACTGCTGCTGAGGAACACCAAACCTCTGCTGCAGAGCAGGAACACGGCGGTGAGTTGATGGACACTCAGTGGGAATTAACTGTAAAAGTGTGAAGAGAGCAGAAGTGAGTTTCTGTTTGCATGTAAGCACTCAGAAGTGACCTCTCGCCAGTTTTCATCTCATGGAAAGTAAAATCAGTTTAGAAGTGACTAAATGAAATGGCACTTATGGTGGCTAGATGTTGAGTGTGTGGGGTAAAAAAAAGCGTCTTTATTCTCATCAGCAGGCTATAAGACCAAAAGTGTAGAAGCAAACGCACGCAAGAGCCAAATGTGTTATAATTTTTACTCCTTGGGCCGAAGCAGGGCTCAGTTGTTGATCCCTGTGGGCTAGGGGCCAAGACTCTGGATCTGATAACTACCCATTAACCAGGCAGGACTACTCTGGTACTATGTAATGCAAAGACACTGTCTACCTGTGGGTTTGGCCTTAATATACTGATCTAATATTTTAGGTCAGTTTATTAAGACTATTGGCGCCACAGTTGAAAAGCAAAGAGGTTTTTGGGTTTAAGATAATTAAGGTGCTAACCAGCTCACCATTTCTTTTGGTTGCAACACTATACTAGCTGTCTGGGGTTAATGCAGAAAAAAGAATAGTGTTTGCCCTAATTGCTCTGCAATTGGTGGAAAAGCTGCCCACAGAACGGCTCTTTTGTAGGTTCAGATTCAGTCATTTGACTAAGTGTGCCTCCTCTATTTATTGTGTTTTTTTTCCCTGTTTTTGCACCTTTATTTGTACATTTTTGTTGACTGTAATTAGCATGTCTGTATGCATGTTTGATTCTTTTTTTTCCATTATTAGTACTGCACACCTATTGAAAGTATGCAGGTATGTTCTGCTGCTGTGTGTGTTGTGCACTATTTGTGTGCAGTTCTTCTCACTGGGACTGTTTTAGGATGTTATGGGTGATGTTTAACAATGATAGAGTATATTGAAGATGAGTTTAAGGTCAATATATTAGGGCCAGTCCTCCCTAAGTTGAAATGTGAAAAGTTTTTAGGTCAGAGATCCAAGCACTGCTTTGCAATCGTGCAGTGGCTTCATTTCTGTACACCTTTTATTGCTTGTTTGCTTGCTTGTTTTTGTGGTATACAGTACACAAACATTTGGTTTAATATCATCCAAAACTATTAGAAAATCTAATCTGTATCTAATGAGACAGAGTGCAATAGAATATTTTAACACTGTCATTGTTAAAAGATAATAACGAGGCAAATTGACTGCTACATAATTATTCAATAAACCAGGTAAAGTCTGCTTTCCAAAGACTGATCACAGGACTTTATAAAAAAGAATAGAATAGAAATACTTTATTAATCCCTTCGGAGAGTCCTCAGGGAAATTTGGGAATTATGTGTATATATTGGATCAAAACAATCCAAATCATAGACTTTATTTTATTTGGACCGACCCCTCTTGCTGTGCTGTTTTAAGACCTACTAGTTCGGCATGTCAGTGCCACGTCTTGCCTCTTCACTGTCCAACACAAAAAGCTAGACATCAGCTAATGCTGCCGTGGCCCTGTGTGGATGGACGCACATCTCAGCAATGATGCATCACAGGACACATTTTCTTTACATAAATACAGCATGTACACAAGAAAGACTGCCATTGTGCACCCCTTCAAACTGAAAAAAGAAAACGCAGCGGTCGCAGATCTCCATCATCCAGGAGTCTCAAGGTCTGTGTCGCTGTGTAGCAGCGGGAGGAAAAATGCTCCCAAATGAAAGTGTTGATTAAAATGTGACATGCTGTTACTTTACACGCGACAGCACAGTGACATCCTCCATCTTCATAGAAGCCTCAACCCTTTCATCCTGCCTGTAACGATGGACACACGTCCCCCTGCTATTAAAAGCACCACAGAGAAATTACCTTTATAGAGATGTGCCATGAGTGCCTCAGTAGAGCCCTACGAAATGCATTTTATTTGAGTCATATGCTGTTTGTGTAAAAATAATACAGATATTAAAACATTCAGTTTTAAAACACTGATCATGGAAAAGTAAGATATGTTAATCTGATTCCTGTGTTTGGTTTGTTTTTAGGTTGTGATGTCTGTATCTCAGCTGTACTGGCATCTGGCCCCTAAACATGAAGTCAGCATTGTCACCAAGTCACTGGTTCGACTACTGAGAAGCCACAGGTAAAAGTATTTCTCTGTGTTCCTTTTTGCTTCCTCCACAGTTAGCTGTGATAAATATGTTGTGTTTACTGGACAGTTTTTCTGTCCACCCCTGATTATTGCTCCCCTCTTTTCTTTTTGCAGAGAGGTGCAGTATATTGTACTGCAGAACATCGCCACTATGTCTATTCAGAGGAAGGTAAGACTGCTTCTGGACAGCAGAACAGTTAAAAAGAAAACCTCTTGTTTGTGTGGTGCTCTGTTTTCTAACATGAATTGTCTCCAAACAGGGGATGTTTGAGCCATACATGAAGAGCTTTTACGTGAGATCCACAGATCCCACACACATAAAAACTCTAAAGGTAACTGTTCTGTGCTTCATGCAGTTTGCTTGAATAAAGTTCCTCTGACGTGCACGTCTTCACTTTTGTCTTATGACTTTCTTGCTTGCATGATATATATATTATTTGCTAAAACAACATGTCATGAAAGAACTGTAATTCTATGAGAACTTGAAGAGCTTTGAGGGGTATTACATCATCTCATACTGCAGTGACCTCAACTACAAAGAGGCTCCTATTTATTGTTACTGCAGTGTTATTAACCCTCCTCGTTTTATGCTCTTCAGTTAGCAGAAATATGTTGAAGTATTTATATGTTCAGCCTGCTTGCTTGGCACAGTGGCGTGAACTGTCACTGTGACTTGTTCTAGTGAAAAAACTGTGACTCTCTGAAGTCTGTAGTGATATACATCACTTGATTTACTGTCCAACCTTTCATGAATGGCAGCCACGACTCTGTAATCTTTTTACCAACACTTCTGAATGAATGTGAGGAACATTAATGAAAAAGTGACTAATGTCTTAATGACTGCATGCCGTCACGATTGAAGTCAGTGGTGATGTAACATCTGTAACAGGATTATGTTATTTTAAATTATGAAATTTTGTCTAAATCAATCCCTTTTTTCAAGGAAACTAACTTTTTCTTCAAGTCACAAATGCGTAATCTTTCATATAATTACACCTAATCTCAGATTTCAAATCCTGAACCAAAGCATCAGTAAGTATTCTTACGTTATTTAAGCATGTAGCATCATGTCATAGTAGGCAGCACCGATGGACTTATCATTTCTAAGTTCTCTGATGGCAGATGTGACTCCTGAAGACATCTTGCCGTCCTGATTTCCTGACGTTTTTAGCCGGAACCACTAGTTCTGATGCTCTGGATTTGTCTTGTCTTAAGTCCATCACATCTCTTTTCCTTTACAGAAATGCTCTTCAGTCACTAAAAACCCTAACTCCCTACACACCTGACCTCACTGTGGCCTGTTTTATTCTGCTTAACCTGAGATAATACATTTTATACATAGGATAAATTGGATTGATATTTCTGAATGCCCTTTCCCTGAGCCACCTTCACGATTACTAAACCTGTTTTTATTTATTTATTCATTTATTTTGCAGTTGGAGATCCTGACTAATCTGGCCAATGAAGCCAACATCTCCACCATACTGAGAGAATTCCAGGTTTGTTTTTTATTCTTGTTTGTTTCATTATGTTTTAAATCAAATGCATTTTCTTATTGGAAATTTTATTTCTTTACTGCCTTCCTGTAATCTTATTTCAGACCTATGTGAAGAGTCAGGACAAGGCGTTTGCAGCTGCTACTATTCAGGCCATCGGCAGGTGTGCCACCAACATCTCGGAGGTGACGGACACCTGCCTCAATGGCCTGGTGTTGCTGCTTTCTAACAGAGATGGTAAAATGCCACTGATGAGAGCAGATTGATTCTGTTGCAGCCTTTGTTCTGCAGTTTAACATTATTAGCTAACTTTGTCTCCGCAGAGACTGTTGTGGCTGAGAGTGTGGTGGTCATCAAGAAGCTGCTTCAGACTCAGCCCACCCAGCACAGCGAGATCATCAAACACATGGCCAAGCTCTTTGACAATATCACTGTAAATGCCTTTTAATATAATAATAGCAGCTGCACCACTGACCCATTTGTTTTCATCTTGAACGCATGCTTTTTACATCCTTTTTTTCTTTGCTTTTCAACAAACTTGCAGGTTCCGATGGCGCGGGCCAGCATCCTGTGGCTGATGGGAGAGTACTGCGAGAGGGTGCCAAAGATCGCTCCTGATGTGCTTCGTAAGATGGCAAAGACTTTCACTGCAGAGGAGGACATTGTGAAGCTGCAGATAGTCAACCTCGCAGCCAAACTCTACCTGACCAACTCTAAGCAGGTAAGCATTGCCTCTAATGTGGAGCAGCTTCTCTACAGGGTTATTACCACTAAGATATTATAATCTTTTTTTTATATGGCTCTATGTTGAGGTAACTTACTACCTCTGCTACTCTAAGCTACATTCCATAGCTGTTAATTAGACATCTTTAATGTAATGGTGCATCTTGTAGTGCAGCTTGGTGTCTACAGACCCATTCCATTAGATGGGGTGATATTGGCCTCTGAGCTGGGTTTATGAGCCCAGACGCAGCCCTCTCAAACGAGTACATTATTGCACCTCTTACTCCTCATAATGTGTCTGAAAGAAAAGAGGAGGAAAGTGGAGCAGACAGACAATGTGGTGTAAGATTTAGGGCATAATGCTGTCTTCATGGCTGCAGCTTTTTCTTTGTTTGGTTTTTATGCCAGTCTAAATCATTTATGTTGCTGCAAGTTCTCTTTATACATGTCCTAGGTAAGGGAAAACTTTCCTTTTCAAAAAAAATTTTGAAAGTATCTGGAGGGAAAAACAGGCAAAAGTCTTTTGGAGAAAAGAAAGAAAAGCTGGTGAAGGCGATGTGCAGAGACAATGGGTTGGCATGAGCGTTTTTATGGATACACATTCTAACATTTAATAGAATATAAAAAACATATATTTAATGTTGAAATTGAGACATTTTACCAATTATAATATCATATATA
>CM047993.1:6138657-6161686 GCA_026261665.1 Melanotaenia duboulayi | reverse complement strand
GGTGCTAACCACCACACCCCCGTGCAGCCTAAAGTAGTCAATAGCTATACATTTGTCTGTATATTTAATCTAAATCTGTGTATGCTGTCAGAGTGGCACCAACAGACTTCCTGGATCTGGCTGCCACAGCAAGACTGGTAAACAACAAGGCGATGGTCTCTGAATAAGATGAGAACATCAGTGCAGCAGCACTCAGTCTGTCAGGCCTTTTATGAGTGTATGAGCACATGGGAAGATGAGAATTCATCCAAAGGCACTGAAATAATTTACAAAGCACAAGAAGAAAAAATCCTGTCTAATGAAACAAATTTTTCTCCACACAGAGTGTGGAGGGTTCCGGCCACTAAGGATCACCTTGTTCGTTTCATTTTTACATCAGCACAGTCAAAGCAGCTTTATGTTGTCCAGATGTCTTTCTGCATCTGAGACCTGGAGACGAGCCCGTCGACACTGTTTTTGCCTCTATCATCACTCTCTGTGTCTTACTCTGACATGTTAAATCTGTAAAGGTGAAAGAGTGGGCACCTACGGTTGGGAAGAGCAAGCAAGCAAAATCTGATGACAAGTTCTACTCTGATGATGAAGAGAAAGACGAGGAAGGATCTGAAAGTAGTGGCAGTGAAGACAGTAGCAGCAGTAGCAGCAGCAGCGAAGGTTTGTTTTTCTTTCTCCCACCACTCAGCCTCACCGCTCTGTTTTTTATTCTGGTAGGTATGCTTGTGTCTCTTTTCTTGTGGAGATTGAGTTTAATGGGTTATCTAGCCATCCAAATGGCTCCCAACACACTCACATTTCCAACATTTCCCCATCATTTGGCTAGTGATGGGGAATTTTTATTCAGTCTAAATGGTTTTTATTTCCGACCAAAAACTAACTAAATATCATTCTGCTGTTCTTGTAAATATATCAGTCATATGATTATTTTCTAAAAAACACTTGTTTGCAGCTTCTCTTATAAATAGTATAATGTGCAGAGTCAAAAATACCAAAATCATGAATTAACAGGTAAAGAAAATACAATTTTGTATATATTCCTGCATTTGTTATTTTAATATGTTTATTCATTTATTTATTCATTGGTTACCTGTAACACTGCCTAGTGACTCTAACCTAGTCCTAATCTAGGATCAAACTCCCAACTTATTAACATACAGCAAAAAATGTATACATAAATTTAACTGGAATTGAAGAAATGAATACACGTGCTTCTGAATGAATTTATTTATGGATCTTTTGTTCACCATAGCACAAGTAAACAACTGGAATATGTGTATGCAGTCTAATGTTTGGTTTACCTCTATCATTTCTAGCCTGTCTCTTGCAGATCAGCTTATTTTTGCTGCCTTGTACTTGTTAATTTCTTGTACAATGCTTAAAAAAGCTAAAAATAAATATAGAAATAATGTGACTGCCTTTGTAGATATGTTTTAATGAACAGTTGTAATCAATACTATGTAATTTACAGAAACTTCAGCTTCCTGTCACATTTTCACTGATAAGTGTTCTTATATTTTTAATGTGACAGCAATAGTTGACCAAGTGTGGTTTGCATAAGCAGGAAGTTAATACGGATCCTCCCTAATATGAGATATGAAGAAAAAGGATCAGGGAGGCTGATATCAGTCGGATGAATTACATCACAGTTGAATCATTCATAAATGGTGTTAACAGTGGGATTTAATAAATGAAAGCAAAGAATAAATCAGGTTTATGTTTGCTCTGTTTGTACAGAGTCGGGCAGTGAGAGTGAAGAAGAAAGCAGTGAAGAGTCTGAAAAGACCTCCAGTGATTCTGGCAAGAGCTCCAGTGGGTCTGAAAAGAGCTCCACTGACTCTGGACTGGAGAAGAAAAAGAAGAAAAGGACCAAGAAGGCACCACAGAGGAAAAGCAAGCCAAATGCTGCTGACAGGTAAAGTGAACTCCCCCCTGTACATCGCTGCCTGAAAGCATCTTTTTTTCTTTGAATGTTACCTGATTCTGTCTTGTTCTCTGTTTCTTGCTTAGCTAATTAGACAGGTGTGCGCTTATGAGAAGCATCAAAGTCATGGTCAAATCGTTGTGATTGTCACTCTGCTGCATCAATAATCACATCCTCCATCTGTTAAAGAGTGCAGCTACTTTTAGTATCTGCTGTTTGTGTCAATCCATTTCTTGCTATGATGTTCTCAACTCTTTGCTTGGTGCATCTCTTCTGTAATCACCATGAGCTATTTATACCAGGGCAGGTGTTAAATAGAAGAAAACTGAACACTGGAGTTCATAGATTTTTTTTTTAAGCTGAAACAAGATAAAACAAACTTTTATTAAAACTTAAGTTAAAGAAGTGACTTACTTGGTTTGATATAAATGGCTTTCCAAAGCTCTTCTTTGGATGTTTCCATCCAGATGGTCCCACATTGCTTCAAGAATGCTGAGGTCCAACTCCGGAGAAGATTTATCCCTCTTTCCTCTGTCATTTGGCACATCTTAGCCTTTGTCTTTTAGTTTTCCTTCCTTGAAAGTGGCTTCTCCACAGCTACCCCTCTAAAGAGACCATTTCTGATGAGGCTTCAGCCAGCAGTAGATGGATCAACTGAAGGTCCAGATGGATCTCTCCGGTTCAGAGTTAGGTCTTTGCTGGAGTTGTTCCTACTTTTTTTTTTTTAATTTTTACATATAATTTTTGGCCAACAGATACTTTGGCTAATTTTGCCTTCATATACCACATAGAAAAATGTTTATCTCCACGTTTATGGAGACCTATATGATCTGATCATGTTTGTTTTTTTTCCACTTTGACCAACTTTATTAAAATATTGTGCACATAAATTCCCACTTTTACATTCTGATGTTTTTGTGCTAATTTAAACTATCATCTCTCCAGTGTTACATGGTCAGTTTACTTCAAACAAGTCAAAAGACAAGTTTAAAATCTGTACTTTTGAGAGAAGTTGACAGAAGCACTTTGTGGTGTAGTTTTCTTTTGGTACGGCACTTTGAAATGCAAAAGTGATCTACTCACTAGATGCCTTCAAAGAGCTCTTTAAGGGTTAAAGACACCACTTTCAGATGCTGTTTGACTGCTGTAGACAGTTTTTAGTGCTGACACTTCTTTTCTTACCCTCCATTTGTCCAATTTCCTCAGATGTTTTAAAGACACGCTGAAGACCATGCTAAGATTTGCCACGTTTCCAGCTAAAAGCTCTTTAGGGAATCACCTTGTTGCTTCAGAAGTACTATTTTCTGTCTTTTAACTTGCATTAGCTTTGGTATTTTTTGATAGATGGAACAAAAAAAAATTAGAAAAAATTATGTGAGAAGCTGCTAGTAACACACTGCCTAAAGATGCTATTAAATAGGTTATTTTCTAAGTTTTTTTTTGTTATATTTTGACATAACACTGGTTCAGCCATAGAGTTGGGAACCTTTTTTTTAATGCTTGAATGATTTATAAGAGGACATTACAAGAATGTCTGACTAGAAGTAAAAATAAAGAAATGAGGCTTGGCTAAAGACTTGCGCATTAGAATAGGAAGGAAAAGAACCTCGTACAAACAGTTACTGTACCGTGTATGCAAAACCTCTTTTCCCTCTTTCACCACACACATACACACTCCCTATCTCTGTGAAGCTGGCCGGGCTGCTACAATATTACTGGTGTGACTTCCATTAACGGGCTAATCAAGGCGAATTTTCCTCCAGTAATGTAACCCACATTTACATGGCTAATGGATAATGTTTTTTGATTGGTCATTTAGCAGCCTGGTGTTACCAATGAATGAGATTTGAGTCATTATTACTGAATATGCTCACGCACACTCTCTGACACACTGGCAAATTTAGTTTCTTACGCACTCTACTTCATTTGCTCACAGACACACAAACTCACACAGAATGTACCTGATTTTGCTGTGTGACAGGCCGCCGGCTGACCCTGTTCTCTCCATTAGAGTGTATAATTAGAGCAACTCACCCCAGTGCTCAAACACACACAAACACGCGCACACACACGTACACTGAGTAATTAGAGCAGCTCACCCCAGTGCTTCCACAACAAACACAGCATAATGCCCTCATTATGGCCCAGTCATTTCAGGCAGGGCCTAATCAGGCCCACAGTGATTTATATCACTTTTTCCTGTTCGCAGCAAATGAAATCTGTAGGCCAAATTAATACTGGCTTTTCATCATCGCCCAAGTTAAAAAGCCAGTTACCGTCGCAATTCCCCTCATTAATTTAATGGCTGAAAATCCCAGGCAGGCGGAGTAAACACTCATTATCGGAACAAATTGAAGAGGGACAGAGCAAGTGAATGAGAGAGGAGAAAGATGGAAAAAATCTTTTTGAGTGAATGCAGCTCCAAATTAGCTTCACAAACAAAAACAGATTGATTTTTGTCGTTTTGATCGGGTCGAGCTGGAGCTTTTCAGTCTAGATGAAAAAAAAAAAAGAGATATCACAAAGTTTACTTTGCCTTTTCTTGTGGATGGACACTTTGTTTAGAATTAAGTTTACGTGGAAGTTGTAAAGGTTTAGTCTAAATCAAGAGTAATTTGACTTTAAAACTCTGTAGAGTAAATAGTTATTACATATTTATGCTCGTATTGTGTTATTCATACTGACTCATGCTTGAATGTCTGAGAGTTGTCTTCTGTTTCAGTGACTCGGATGAAAATGGAAATGGACCTGTAGCCCAAGCTAGCAGCTCATCAGTGGAGAGCTCCACCGAATCAGACTCTGAGGATGAGTCAGATTCAGACCCCCCACCACCACCGAAGAAGACTGATGCTAAGGCTAGACCTAAGGTGATGTCACTGAGCTGTAGGATAAACTCATTTGATGGAGATGCACAATTGTTTATAATAAAAAAGCATTTTTATATATAATTGTGTATGTGATACATTTGAAACTCATATATATGTTTAATGTATACATTAATGTGTATACAACCATTTGCCATAACATTATTATAATAGGTGCAGGAAAACTTGTTACCGTGGCACATGGCAGCGGGTGGGGTATAAACAGCACAAAGTAAAAACCATCCTTCAAGTTTATTTGTTGGAATCAGAAAAACTGTTCAAGAGTGAAGACTTGAATAGCTTTATGTAGTCCAAATTGTGCCAGCTGGTTGGCTTGGCTAAAGCATCTGTACAACTGCTGCTCCTGGACCAGTCAATAAACAACAAAAAAAACAAAACAAAAAGACCAAGTAAGGAAAACCTGTGACAGGGTGGCANAAAAAAAAAAAAACAACAAAAAGACCAAGACCAAGCCTCATGGATGCACATGGAAAATAAAGGCTGGTCTTTGTCTTAGCCAGTAGGACCGATGCTGTTATTCAGATTACAGAAAAAATTAAGCTGATTCTAATAGAAAGACGTCTGCTGTTTCTTACATGTTGAGATGCGTAGTCACAGATCAGTGAGGATGTTCATGCTAACTTGTGTTTACTGCTTTTTGAACACCTGCAATGGGAACCCGAACATCGGGGCTGCACCATGGAGCAACGTCGGGTTCCATCATTGCTGGGTCCCATTCAGTCTAGATGACATCATGGCTGGGTCCCATCATGGCTGGGTCCATGTGCATTGCTTATCTGGGGACGACACCGCATCTGGATGCAGTTTAGAAATAGGGCAGCCCAGTGTGGGATAGCGACTCTTTGGGTTATATAGTCTTACTATAGGGCTTGCTACTCATATAAATGTTACTTTGACACAAACCACTTAAATAAATATTGCTGCTGAACAAGTGACCCCCCCTTTCTGGAAACTATTTCCTGATGAGATTTGCCAATTTCAGGATTTTTACTTTGTTTATTTTTGTCTGGAGGACTTCATGCCTCTACATGTTTATGGATAAACAATATTAGGCGGGCGGTCATGTTTGGCTGATTGAACTTTATTTCAGGTCCTGATGCTAAATACCATTGGTCTCGATCAGGAGCCATTATAAAACATTTAGTAACATTAAAACCACTTGCCTCATATTATGTATGACCCATGTAGGGACATGGACTCGTGCTCTTTGAGGATGCTATATGTGGTAGTGGATCTTTTGGCTATTGTTGTTTTGACTCTTGATGTCTGTGGATGAGGAATGTTGGATTGGATCATAACTTTGGACTTTAGAGTGAAAGGTAAACGTTTTAAAAGGTAGAGCGTTGTCAAATTGCTTTAGGGTTTAAAATGTACGCCATCCTCTTCTTGTGATTTGGGGCTTTTAGGGAGAAAAGACAAGTCGCACGTATTCCGAGGACAGTTTTCCATCAGAACAATGCTTTTTAACATAGTTTTTTTTATATTATTTATGTATCAGCCAGTAGTTTTAATATTATGGTTGATCTTTGTATATAAAAAGCTACAGAAAATAATCCATTTGTCTTGTAATGTTCATCCTTTGTTCACAGTATCATGAGGATGATATTGTAAACTCCTCTGAGTATTAATACCATGTTTTTTTAACCATGTGAGCTGAAATCTTCTATTCCTGATTTGCACTTGCTGATATCATTTGGCTCCATTGTAACTCATTTATTTTTTCTCTGTGAGTCTTTCATTTGCTCCTTTTCAGCCCTCAGAAACCCTCTTGTTTTGCCTTTTTACCTGTTTTGCTCATCACATTATTTCTCGCCCTCCCTTTGCTTTTCTGCACTATAAAATTCTCATTTCATACACTCTGTCATTTGGGCATGGCCTATGAATTATGCATCTTTTTCTCCATCTCTTTCTACATGGCTCTTTCAGACCGCCCCTTAGTAACTAGGTTTCCGTCTCTATTACCACCTCCAAGCGTCAATCAGAGAAAATCTGATAAGATATGGCCTCTATCTTTATGGTTTGTTTTCATTCCCATTCTTCACTCGCTCGTCTGTCCTGTTTTTCTGCTGTCTGTTCAGCCTGGAGTATGTAGAGTGGAATTTTATGGTTCTTTATGTGACGTGAACGGAGTCAGGTTGGTTAGGAGGGTACTGAGAAAGGGTGATAAAATGCTCTCGGATGTTTAAATGCATTTTTATTGGGACGTTTGTGCTGCGAGCTTGTGGTGTGTGTTGTAATTCCCAGCAGTCAGCTCCCAACAAGCCTAACCCTGTCACACGAGGTGGTGTATGGCGGTTGTGACACGCCACCCTGCATGACTGATCACTGAAATTCCCAGACATGTTAAATATAAATGCAGAGTATCTGTGTTTTTGGGAGCAATGTGTCACATCTTCAGGGACTCTGTCAGTGAAATTGAAACATTTCACCCTCTGAATAGGATAATCACACAATTTCAGCTCTTTTTTTTTCTTATTTCACTCCTTATTTTTTGTGTTTTCTCACCATCGAGTTGCTGTGTTTGCTTTTCAGGTGGCAGAGAAATCCAAGAAGGAGGTCTCTCTATTGGATCTAGACGACTGTAAGTTAATATGCAAATTATGCTAGAATTTTTTTTATTTATTTGTATTTTATTTCAAACTGAAACCTCAAATGAAAAGGTAAACATTTAACACGCAAATCAAAGCTTTTATAGTTGGAAAAGGATAAAGGATGCAGTCAAATACTTATCTAGTTCTAACCCATTTTTCCATAATAACTCCCCCTGAAACTTTAAATCTTTAAATTTTTTTTGTAATTATTATTATGGCTTTTTTGTAAGAAAAAAAAACATCCTGTACTTTGGCACAGTAAAGTCATGTTTGGTTTAAAGGAACAGTACAAAGCTACAATGATTGTTATAAACTGAAACCGATTCAGATATTTATATATATAAATTACAACAGTACGGTTCTTCGATCTTATTCAATATTACCCCAAGGAATTTTATTTTATTTCAATTTCTATATTATTTATGAGTTTTTTATTAGGGTTGATCTATTGCCAAATTCTGTATATTTTGTTTTATTAAAATTTAGTGTTAATTTATTAAGATCAAATCAACTCTTCACTTTATTAAGTTCTTTTCTAACAATATCCAAAAGCTCCTCCAGATTGTCCCCACAACAGATCTGTATCGTCATCAAACAAAAATTGTTTTTTAAAAAAATGTTAATATACAAAATAAATAAGATTGGTCCCATAACTGAGCCTTGTAGAACTCCAAACTTAATGATTTTGATTTCTACAGCAGTGTTATGTACAAAGCGGAGGGACTTCATCAATCCCCTCTACATCCAAATTAAAGATGCATATAGATGTTGAATTTCCAACTATGTTGAATGAGTTGTCTTTGCTAAGCTGAGTGGACCAAAAAGAGCAGAGAATAAGTATGAGGTGTCTTGAATTAAACTATCTGCCTTATGTATAGATGTTTGATGAATTCATATTCTAGACCGAACTACTACAACTACAGTTTAAGAAACTTAAACTTACATTCCCTTCGTTTGTCTATAAGAGCATATATTAGTTAGAAACTCAAAGTGTCCATCAGAACAGGGTATTCCCTCCTGCTTCTCCTGACATGAGCTGCCTGAAACACCTCATTTTGTAGTTCAGGTTTTTCTTTCAGAGCTCATCTGTATCACCGTGTTAATCAATTGAACACTGGCTGCCTAATAACTAGTGTGGCAATAAGAATTAGCAGCAGCCTTGAGCTTCACCATTTATGATAAATTAAAGCAGACTGAGTGTTCAGAGAAAAGTCTTTCTGTGCTTAGGAAGGTTTGAGTGAAGTGGCCCAGGAGTATCTGAGTGGCAGCCATGAAAAGAGCTGTTCATTCTCTAAATGCTAATAAAAGGAGTTTCTGTGTCTGGATTATACTTTATAAGACAACGTGTTTCTCCCACAACTCCTTGTGGCTTCAACATTCAAAGAAATGCTTTATTATTTGTTTACAGTTGTACAAATTCTTATCCATGCAAATAAGTCAGAGGGAAAGAGGATAAATATGAGAATATCCTTCTTTATTAGTATGTAAATACTAACCTGGATAAAGAGACAGTAATTTTTACATCATACCTTATTATTCAAAATTCAAGATTTCTTTTTGTCATTTCTTATTTGCACTATGTGCATACAGGAAAAACATACACTTTTTCCCCTGCTTATGCAATACCACACAAAGAAAGTTAATGTACTATTTGTGGGATCTTTTTTTGACAAGCTGTATTTTTAGGACCGCTGTGTCATATTACATCCAAATGTAAGCATTTAGGAATTTCTCCCACCACCTTTATTTAAATATCTGTTTTCCAAAGACCTCAAGGAAATTTGAATTAATTTATATAATATTTATTTTGTAATGATTCAAACGTAGCTGGGTTAGGATGGTTTCCTTTAAGAAACAGGAGGCAAAATTAAGCATGTCAGACAAAAGGCGGTGAACAGTTTATAGTAAATGAATACATTTTTCCATTTCTAGTGAAGCCCTTAAATAACATTATGAGCTTGCAAATGATCATCATATGGGCTCCATAAAAACATGCTGTACCTTTTTCCAACCTTTAGTTTTCCCCTGATTATTTGCTTTAAACCACTTTAACACATGTAATTTTATGATAAGCAATTATGACCGCTGCCACATGAAAACAAGTTGCTGCTCATTTGCTCTCATTTTTGGCCATTGTACTCCAGATATGATCATTTTTAATCAGAATCACATGAACTAAAATGGCTTTAATGTCATGCCTGAACCTTTTAAGAGCAAACAATCAGAAATAGTCATTTTTCAGAGGCAGTCATAATGTTCTGTTATTCAGCAGCTTGCTAGTTTTATCCTCTTTGTGGTTTTGTAACACAGAGCTACCGTCTGTTTTCATATATCAGTCAGGGTTTATCTGATGTGTCTTACAGTTGGAAACACAAGCTGCTTTGACTGCATGAAACACTTTAGGTTTTAGTATAATTTTCAGTCATTGATGAGATTGTGAATTCAGAAACTGGTGAGGCTTAAAATCTCAGAAATGATTTGATCTTTGTTGCGAAGACCTCTAAAATTCACAATCTTCCTGTTCCCGGAGGAAAAAAAGTTTTTAAATTTTAGTGGTATTTTCCTTTAAAATCCCAAAATACTGAAATAAATTAAACTAATACTAAAAGCATAAAAAATGTAGGCAGCAGGCTTGCATCACTGTGTAAAACATAAGATTGGTGTTTGGAAAAATCTCCATGTTTTACTGTGATTTTTCTCTCCATGTGAAAAATGTTGCCCATTGTCTTAAATATGATTTCAAACAACTTTTAAACCTGTCTTGTTGATGTCAGCTTGTACAATTTAGCCTTTTACCCATGCGGTGTTATCTAAAAGTTTGTTGTTTTGGACAGCATAGCAGAAAACATCTCCAGTGTTTCTTCTTTCTCAGATTCTCCAGCACCCACAAATCCACCAAAGCCTTCGATCTTCTCTCCCAGCCTGCTGTCCGACCTCGAAGGCCTCACTCTGTCCAACGTCTCCTCCTCCATGCCGGTGAGTGTACGATGAATGTGTGTTTCTGCATTAGAGACACGCAGGATGACATTTCCTCCATCAACATGCGCTGAGAGTCAATTGTTCCTCTCTGTCTGACACTGGCAGCACAGCACGGCGTCGTATGAGACGGCGAAATGAACCTCTTTCCCTTGTGGAACATTTCTGCTCCAGACGCCAACTATTGACCTTTTCTGCCTTGTTATATTTATAGCCAGTCAGGATGGAGCAACAGCTCTCCCTGTTTCCTGTATGTCTTATAGTCTGTCTTTCTCACCCTCGCTGTCTTTTGCTCTTCCACACCCTTGAACTCTATTTCTCATCTATAAGTCCTCCCACTCTGTTTCTCTCCTCCTCTGCCCCTCTTATCTCTCTCCTCCTCTCTGTCACCTTCCATCTTTCTCTGTCAGACGTTGCATCCCTTGTGTCTCCATGTTGTGTATATCTGATGGTTGACCTTTCCCAGTGTGACGGCTCCTTTCTCTCCTCAGTTTGCGAGCGACTCTTCACGTCTGTGTATTTTATATCTTCTCCTTCCCCAGGGAGGAAATGTCCAGAATGTTCTTTCTCTTGTTGCTGTATCTATTTCATGTGACAAAGTTAGAACTCCGGCAACTCTGCAATCTGGTTTTCTTTGTTTAATTTCTATTTAATTTATTGATTAATTACATGAATCTTAAATGATTAAATAAAATTGACTCTAAAATTGTGTTTTTCTTCAAACAGCAGAATAAAATATTACATTTATTTTAGTCAAATAAAACTATAATCATTTCATAATTAGCAAGTGATTGACTCCTTTAGTCATCCAATACTTTATATATATATTATTGTGGTTTGTAAATGAGGTTTTAGTGTAATAAAACATTAGATTTACATTTAATTGATGAGTAATGTAATAAAATGTTAATGACTCATACAATTATGAAATTAATACTGATCATTAGATGCCATATTATTAGATTTTTAGCTGTATTACAGGTGTGTGGCAGGTTTATTTTTCCAGTGTACATCAAAATTACCAGCATATGCTCCTATCTTCTTTAGTTCTCATTGAAAGATGACAGCAGTTTTACTTTAAAGCAACACTACTGAACTGAAACGACGGCTAATCCAGCATTTGTCTTGCATCATGTCTCTTCTCTGAGCACTCTCCAGCCAGTGAAAGTCAGTCTTATGTTGACTTATCCTGCACTCTGTCACTCTCTCTCCTGCTTTTCTTCACTCCCACTGATGATGTCCTCTTGTGTTCAAAACAGCCAGTGTGTTGATATCCAGTTGCTGGCGTGTGACCTGGTGCTGTAAAGCAAAACACAGGAGTCATGTGATGCTCCTGGCTGGGGAAAAAAACATTGTGAAGTGCAGTTTCCCAACTCTGGGACACTGCAGGAAGACAACAGCTCCAGAAATATGCATCAAAAACTGCACAGGGTGTAAGGTCGGAAACCTGCTGCACATAGTATTGGTTTAACAATAAACAGATGAGCATAGTTGTAAAAAAAAAAAGTACCCAGAAATTACACAGTAATAAATAAGAAAAACTCAAACCCAGTGACCATTGCATGTGCAACTGAATAAAAAAAAAAGATTGTTTTAAGTCTTGATTATAAAAATGAGCAAAGTTTGTGTTTATGTAAAGGAGACATTTAAAGGTGTTGTTTGAATGCTTTTCTTTCGAGTCATCTCCTGATTGTGCTTAATCACTAAAAGCCATCATTTAACCAAAAGCACCCAGAACTTAAATGACGTGGTGCTTTTTCATGGAGCTAAAAGACTACTTTTCCGCATGACTTGACTTCCAGGTTCTGGTTAGAAGTAATAAATAGGCCCAATTATTTCAGAAAGTCGAGCTAATCCGAAACAGCTATGAAATGGGCTGTAGGATGCAGGGTAATGCCATCTCTTCATATTGTGGTAGCCTGCAGGCTTTAACACTACTGGATATGTTGTGTACTATATGCACTAGGGGTAAGCATGCTAGCTTTGCTATCAATAACTCCTAAAAAAAAAAATCATAAAAAAGGGAGAACCCCTCAGTATGGAGCCACAAGGACTGCACCAGGTGTATTTAGAGGTTAAGGGTGATCACACCATTTCCTTACTTGTAGGATAGACATGAATGTAGCTGTTAACACTTAACCAAGTTCAAGGAAACCTCAAACCCTTCTTTAAAGGCAAACTTAATGTGCAAGCAAATTGTAGGAAGCAGCATTATTGTTTAGTTTGATAGTTTAGGGGAATTTAAGCAAAATAATTTCACTCCGTCTCATAACTTTATATTTACCAGTTTGTTTCCCTGAATGTTAAAGACTGTGTGCCCACTCTGATTGGCCTCCACAGTATCCCACCTCTGCTTCTTTACTTGGCTCTGCGATGAGTTCGTCTATATTTTGAGTCTACCCGTCAGCCCTGCCCGCCTGTCAGTCAGTATGATTGACAGCTGCTCTCAGGCCAGCATTTATGCAGCACAAGTCTTGTTAGCCAGTCTCTCCTCTTCAGGTGAAGGCCAGGGAGTAATAGAGAATAGAAATGCAGATTAGAACAGGGAACTTTTTGCACATCAGCATCTGATTTAGAGTCAATTCTATGCATAAATACATGATGGGCTGCAGGATTCACAGACAAGGGTAAATAAGCTCACCTTTATTCACACACACCCCTCCCCTTGCTGCACACAACAGCTCACACACTCACACACACACATACTGGCCTCAGTGTCATTTCTATTTCTCAGCAATCTGCCCACTGAGGCAGTGAGTCTGTCTCAGCTGAGCGCTCGGGCCTTTTTAGAGAATTACTGCATGGTTATCAAAGGCATTTAGATTAACCCTGGTCACTGTCTTTGACCCACCTCCTCTTCTGTCTCCTCCTCCTCTCCCCAGTTTCTGCATGCTGTCGCTCTCTCTAATAACATTTTGACATTAGGATCCCTCACAAATGCCTCTTAAATCCCCCACCCTCCCCACGCCACCTCAAACCTCTTCCGACCGCTGTCCGTGTGTGCGGCGGGGTGGCTCAGGCTGATAACTTTTCATTCATAATTAGCAGTCAGCGAATGGGGCTGCGTTGGGGGGAAATTGAACTGTCAGCGGCGGGGCGCAGGGCGTTTGACCCCATCACGCCCAGAGGGGGCCATCATAATTTGTTCATTTGGTGTCCATCAGGCGAGCGCCAGCTCATCCCCTCCTTCTCGCTCGTCTCCCTCCTCACCCCTCTGACCTCCCCGTAGTGGGCGCTCTGGGTTCACGTCTAATTATGAATCGGCAGAAAGACCTCGAGCGCCACGAATATAGCAGCTCCTGCCCTCCAAACCTCCTGCTGCCACTCAAACTGCAGAGATTGCTTCTTAAATAGGAATAAATACCCACAAGGAAATGGTCAGTCTGTGCAGGGGCCTGAGCAGCGAGCTGGTTGTTTGGGCGAGTGTTTGTGTTTTAATGCAGCTGTTGGAAGTTTAGTGGCTATAAATATGCATATTTGTCTCAGACTTTTCATCTGTTGCCTCCATTTATGGCACATGCGTTTGCCTTTTTCTGAAATGTAGATCATATGTGAGATTCACTATAAACGTGTCTCAACAAACCACTTAGCTGTTTGATTGCTGCAAGCAAGCACTTAAATTGAGGTCTTAACCCCGTATATCTGAAATTTATAAACATAATTATGAGGCCATATCTGCGTACGCATAATTAAATTGCTGTTACTGCGCCGCTTATTTCTGATGATGAAAGAAATGTGTTAAAGTGACATCATTGTATTATCTGGTTGTTCCATTACAAATTAAAAGTACATTAAGCGTATTATATTCCTTTTTTTCTTTAAGAAATTTGTATAGATTCATGAAGACTTTCTTCCATATTGTGTTGCCACTGTTTTTGAATACATACCATAGTTTTTTGTTTTTTTTTCTAGTTTTAAGTTAATGGTGATGAAAATTTAGAGAAGCACAGACATCCACAATTCACATGCAATCATGTCCTTATATTCTTTGAGAAATGTAAGAATTAGACCTTTGAGCCTTGAGTATTGTATGTCCATAATGAAATGAGTATATATCTGCAACTTCAAGGTCTTTTGAATATTTTTTAAAATCATAGTAAAGGGAAGACTTTATCAGCAATATCTGTACATGTGTTACTGGTGCAGCAATTAGCAAAAGAAACATGAAATAAAAAAATTAAAACAAACAAATGAGAATAAAAAATTAGATGGGAACAAACAGAATACATCCAGTGAGGTACATATGATAAAAACAAAATACTACAAATTTATTGTCCTCAGTCAAATTGAGGAAATTGCTTGAATTCATCGTCTGAAGTTTTCGTAATTTAAATATCTATTAAAGAAAAATTGAGATTGGCATTAAATATTCTTCAGATCAAATTAACATGCTGATGTTTTTAATCAATAAATAACCATTAAATGCAACTTTAGTTAAGTGAATGTCATACTAACACTTGTAAAACTAGATGAAGGACACAAACTCCTGAATAACAGCCCTGTATTATTGCTAATGTTCTTAAATGGAAAATTTTAAAATTAATCATTTTAGAATATCTAATTTACTGACAAATTGGCATAAATTAACTAACCTCAGTCTGTATGCACTGGAGAGGCTTCTTGTCACATTGAAGTAGTTTTAGGTGGCTGTGGTAACATTTATTTAATTTACTTTACAGTCAAGGTCTTTGTGACGTCCCTCAATTAATTGTCATCTTCTGACTGAAGGGAACAATTAGGGCTTAAAGTCAAACACATGTCCCTTATCTTAGTCCTCCCAACTCTTGTTGAGCATAATGAAATCCTGTCGTTCGAATCTGAAGCAGACGGTGTCTGAAAAACAGAAATGGATTTTCAATATATGCCCATGAATCTCTGTGCAGCTCACACCTCTTTCTTTTAAATTGGCCTTCTTATGCGCACAGCACAAGGCTGCCCGGCTCCTGTTAGCCCCCTTTTGAATATGTCAGCGGGATTTTCAGGTCATTTGCCAGAGAGGATGGTGGGAACGTTGCGTCCGGGCTCTGAAGGTGACTGGTGCCTGTGTCATCCATCACAGAAGCTTCCTTTAAGTTGATGCATAATAGAGCCTCTCAATCAACTTCCTCGCTTATTGTCACCTCCCTCCTTCCTGTCCAGGGTGAAGACTGTGAGCCAAAGAGAGAGGGGAAAAAAAACATAAAGGCAGACTGACAGAGAAGTCAAGGTTACATCCCTCCTCTCCTCTTATTTACACTTGAGGTGTTAAGGGATTGCTCTGCGTAGCAGGACAACAGAGGATGGAAGGGTGAAGGGGGTATGTGTGGGCACTAGTGTCAGGCTTTAACTGTCCACTGTGTCAAATTGGTGATAATAAGTAGCTTGAAGCCCTGTCCTGTCGTGCCGCCTGCTCAGGGCGAAGCGACAGACAGGACCTTGAAGCAGGATGTCTCTGTCAGGGAGGTAAATCTCTGTTGTGATGGGGTGGCAAACATTACAGCAAGCTTTATCGACACCGACTGCTGTGACACATCCAAAAGTGGCCCAATAAATTTGCAGGCTGGCAGTGGCGTGACGGGCACTTGTGAGGGCGCAGCGGCGTTACAACACAGCAACAAATGTTTGTTTGACCTCCTTTACAGACACATGGATGGTCTGGTCACAGGACATAATACTTGTCTGTCAAGGGGAGGGGTAGATTGTGTTGTTTATTCTAATAAACGTGGGTTTACATCCTTCTGACACTGATGCTGAAGCCTTTTTTTCCCTGACGGTCTTTAAAAATTCCATTACAAATACAGTACTTAAGAGTTTAAGTTAAAACTAGTTGGAGGCTACAGTACCTAAAGCTGTCAAATTTTCTTTCTTTTTTAAAGATAAAACTCAGTTTAATTTTATTGGATGATAAATTCATCTTGAATGAGTCCTTTATTTATTTATTTATTTTTTTGCAGAACTGTGGTTTCTTTAACTAATTGGCCTCAATGTTAAAAATACCCTATCACCACCAGTAATGCTGTTGGGTTCTCCTGATCAGTCTGCCGGTCTGAAGTGAACACATTAAGAGTAATTTTAGCTGCTCATATGTGTCAAACTGATTGGCCATCCAGTCCATTTGTCCAGCGAAGCCAGAGTACATTTGCACAGAGTTCAGCTTCGTATAAACAATGTGCTCTGACAGCATCATGTCCACCTCTTTACTCTGTTTCTTCATATCATATATCATTAGTCATGTTAGTTATATCTATATATACATATATATATGAAGGTCAAGACAGGAGGACCTTTGACTTTTATTGAAGGCTAAAGAATCTACTTCAAGTTGTTTTTCTTTCTCTGATGCATTTATCTTTACTTTGAATTATACAAAGACAACTGGGGTGTGTCTGACTTTTATGCACATTATGTGACAATTTCCATATTTGACAACACCATGCTTATGCTGTGTTGTGTTTTATTGTGTGGGCCACGCCATCTCATCTCCTTAATGAGAGCTGACAGTTGCCAGCATCGAGAGAGAATCTCAGCATCACCGAGTGTAAACGGTGCTCGCCTACGTAACATGATGTTAATTTTTAGGATAAGAAAATACGACGCCAGCTTCATCTCCTTTCTTTTCACTCTCAGAGGTAATGCAATTTCCTGCCTCTGAAAGGTAAAAGCCCCCCTTTTAAACAGTGGGCGAGTGGCAGCTTTTGCCCAGGCAGGCACTTGTGTTTCTATTCATTACAGGTTGTTTTCATTCAGCCTGTTTTGCCTGAGCATCCAGCCCATTTCCATCTATCTCTGCTGATTGAGTATGTTTCTTAATGCACTTCTCTTTACTCTACAGAGTTAATGAAGGGAGCGCTGGGGTGGGTCCCACTTCACCTAAAAGTGGTGCGTTCTGGCTGCTGATTGGATGAATTCAATTGTATGAATATAGGTGAAGTGAAGACTGGAGATACTTGTATTAATCTGGTCTCTCATGTGGATGCATTTGCACTATAATACACGGTGTCCCAGGGTATTGTGTCTATCCAGGAAGCTTCAGGCATGTTCTGTATGTGCTGTTTTTTTTTATTCATCCCCTCTGCTGTATCCTGCAGGGATTAGTTNCAGGCATGTTCTGTATGTGCTGTTTTTTTAATTCATCCCCTCTGCTGTATCCTATGTATAAAAGATGAGTGTGGCATGATCTATATGTCAGCACAGTTTGTTTTCCTAGAACTACACAAAGTCACACTTTTCAGTGGAATATCTCTGTTTCATTTGTTTTTATAGGTCACCACGTCATCTTTTGGCCCTGTGAAAACATATGAGCTGCTGCACCATATGACAGGAAAAGGATTTTCTGCCAAGTACCATTTTCCCAGGCAGACATGTTTGTACCAGCCTAGTATGGTTGCAGTACAGATCATACTGACCAACAACTCAGACCACACCCTGGAGGAGATCCATATAGGAGACCGAAGCCCAGCAAGCCTCAACATCCACTGCTTTAACACCATTGGTATGTGTGCGTTCATCACATGTAGGATACTCTGTTGATTGTCAGTGAAAACCAGGTAATTAGTTGGAAATGTATATTCTGTTTGGTAAAAACTCCTCAGGTAAATGTAGCAGTGCTATAAATAAGGTTTTTGCAATAGTTAATTATCCAAAGTGTGAAATTAAATTATAATGTTTGAGAAAATAAGCAGTGATTAAATAAGGATATTTCGTTAAAGAAAAAAAAAACTTTTTTGGCATGTCTACTTGTTTTTCTTTTAGCTTGTACATTTTTTTTTCCTTTTACAGTTTTTTTGCATCTATTTCTTTAACAGAGATGCAGCCACTACAACAAGCAGATTAAAATCTTTCCATGTTTAGTAGTTTGTATCGGAAAACATCATAAGCAACATAAAATATACACTGACGACATGGATGGATATAACATTATTGTAAATCCTACATCATACATCTCTGGTCATCAGGTTATTTTACTCAATATAACAGGAAAGAGTATGTTTCTCAGTTTGTTGTGGTCAGTTTCATAATGTCCGTGTGAAACATGATCAGTAAATCAAAATTACCCACAATGCATCTTGAAAAGTAGTTAGCATCGATGGTCACTAGATGGATTAATATAGACCACAATGCATTGCGGGCAGAAGCTCAACATGACACAAGGAGGCGAAAAAGCATTTTTATTGCACTATGTAGTATGCTACATAGTGCAGCCCTATGTAGTGAACGAAGGGTTAGGGAGTAGGGTGGACATCCGGATGCAACCTTAGTGTATCCTGTAATCAATTTTTTTCAAACTATGTAATTACGTTTATTCTATAAAGCTGAAAATGTATATATTTAAACAGGATTTATACTAAATTAA
Source organism: Melanotaenia duboulayi (assembly GCA_026261665.1). Taxonomy (NCBI): domain Eukaryota; kingdom Metazoa; phylum Chordata; class Actinopteri; order Atheriniformes; family Melanotaeniidae; genus Melanotaenia; species Melanotaenia duboulayi. The sequence goes on along the minus strand of CM047993.1, from coordinate 6,142,984 downwards.
CAATTTTCCCGCTTTTCTTTATGTTTACGTTATGTTTCATCAAACTAAATCAAACATTTCAAGTGTGAAAATTTTTCTAAAAGACCGGTTGAATAAAAATTCTGGTATTTTAACAGGCAGACCACAGGAGTTTTAGTTTTATAATCAGATTTATTGTCATACAACCCATTTTATTTATTTGATTCTTTGACTCGTGAGTGTGAGGTCACCCTTGTTCCTTCACAATGGCTTTTTGAGATGTCTGCATCTGTTATTTGTCCAGACAGATATTAAATCATCATCAAGTTATCAGAAACCTCTAAGCCTATTTGCTCTCAGTTCAACAAATAGCTCTGTCCCATTTCCCCACCCTGAAAACAGCCAATATTACTTCTTCTAATCCCTGCTCTTTAATATCGATCAGGACCAACACACAAGCACCATCTCCATATTTCTTCACACCCTGTGTATGATTCTGTACTCTGTAAAGTGAATGAACGGCCCTCCTAAAAAATTTTCATTTCATGTGTGCATGAAACACACACAGGCAGACAGAAGTGGTGTGCGATGGAGCATGTTAAAACTGTCAATTGCAGGGGATTGATTGGGCATTGAAGGAACTCAAGCAGCCAAACAGTGGGTAATTTGGATCGATTGAGACGGGCTACTGTGAGCTGGCGGCTGGATTTAGTTTGGATAAGTTGCAGGGGATGAATACAGACAAAGCTTTATGTAGTGCTGTTTTGTGTTTGTTGGGTGAAGGGTAATACATGACTGTTTGTATTTAGTAAAAAAAAAAAAAGCTCTTTGACTTAAAGGTGTGTTACTTTCTGCGGCTGCTCAGTTTTGTGTGAAAAAGGGCTGATGTGTAGCGTAACAGGTTAAAATGTAGTATTTTTCTATTTACTTAAGTAATTTAATACAAATGCTTAAGCGTTTGCTTTTTAGTCATGTGGAAGTCATATTAGTAATCATTTCTTTTTCAACAGATAACATCGCTAACAACTAGCTTTAACAAAACAGAATTTTCAATTTGAACTGAAGCCACAAAATGATCAGTTTGATTCATTTCCTGCCTTATGTTCAGTCAGTAGGCGGTTATAACAGTCTGTAATGCAGCTGAGGATGTTGCTGACATTATATGTGTCCTTACAGCAAAGCGAAGAGCTCGTTCAAACAAACAGTCTCTGGGTCTGATAAATAAAGCCAACGTGGAAGTGCTAAAAACTGTAGTTCCTCCACTGGCCAGTAGAGGTCCCCTCACAGACTTTAACATTCAAGTTCCAAAATAGGAAGCCCTTACTTCTGTGATCCTAATCCAAATTAATCTATTTTATCTGAGATTCATGAGCTGCTTGAAAAGCTGCAACTTAGATTTCTTTTGGCCTGGGTTGCTGCAACGTGACAACGTAGTTTCCTAAGGTTTTATATTACCCTTTTTAAATGATCATGATAATCGCACAGATTAAATAATTAAATAAATGTTCTGTATCATTGAAAAGCCACAAAGAATAAATGTCCCTTGTAAAAATCATGCTAACACATGCTAATATCAGGCTTTTGTGTTCAGTAGGAAAGTTTAATTGGGATTTGGTCCCGAGTCTGCACAACACAGACCATAACACATACTGTAGGTCCACATGTTAATTTACAGTGAGGAAGTTGCATTTATTAATGGGCAAAATTCTTTTTTTTTTTTTACAGAAACTGATCCTCTTAAACAGAAAGCAACAGCTTTCCACTGGGGATAAAAAATATTACTACTGAGAAAGGATTTAACCACCACGTTTTACCAGGGTTTGACAAACTTGTTTAAATACATGATATCTAGTTAAAATCAGTATTTCAGCCAGTTACACTTTAAGGTTGACACTTTTGTAAAGTTAAAGATGAGACTGTAGGAGTTGCAGTCAGTAAAAATGCTGTTACCTTTAATTCTTAAACTCCTACATTTAGACCCATCTAGTTATTGTGAATGGATATTTGTGTAGATTTTGTATTGATGTAATTTACAGCTTTACTGCACTTATTTGCCATAAACAGTCTGACGTTACGCATAATCACACACTATTGTAGGACAAATATTGTAATACCAAAAGGAGGATATACTTTACAATGCTGTGTGCATGGGCATCCTTAGTTCCCGTAATTATTCAGAAGAAAAGCAACCTCAGATTACATGTTTATCTAATGATTTGGATCAGCAGAGACGGAAAATAAAGGTAAACCTAGAGACAGAGAGAAGTGGTGAAAGCTGGATTAGAAGTGAGTCCTTGATGGCTGTGTTTTCAGAGGGTTTTCTCTGGAGTCTTTGCTTTCCTATTCTATCGGTGGAAAGGTTATCTAGTAAAACAGATCTTTTCTGTGGAGAGAGAAACGCGTGCCAGCTGGGGAGGCATGGAGGATGTTTCTGTCTCTCTGTTCCTCTCACTGTAAACCTCCTCCTCTAACATCCAACTGTCCACACTCTCTCTCTTTAGCATTTTTTGTTTTGCTTAAGCTTGCTTTTTATCTGCTCTGTCTATCTCTTTCACTCCATCTTGATGCTGATGGCAGTTTTTGACAAGCCTGTTGTTTTAGAAATGTGCTAGTCCTTCATGTGCTTTTTTTTTCTTCTTCTTTCACAGAGGCTAGAGTTGTGTGGAATGAGATTGAAGGATAGATTTCTCACACACGATGGCCTTGCTTTGTGATGTAGAAAACACAAGTGGTGTAAATGCTTGTATGTTCCACTCTGCTGCTATGCCCTCTCCTCCTCCACTTTGCTTCATCCTTCCCCACACTGCACACTTAGCCTTTGTCACTCACCTTTTTTTTTTTCCTCTCCTCTCATTTTTCCTCTACTCTCAGAGCGGTTGGACCCGGTGGCTTCGGTGACAGTACCCATGGGTATTGACTTCAGCGACTCAACACAAGCAGCCAACTTTCAGTTGTGGTGAGACAACCTGACATCCAGTCATATTATATTTCTCTCAGACCTTCAGATGTACATCTCTTTCACCTCTGCTCCTCATCATCACCTCTACCTCCTCTCTGTTTGCCCTGCTCGTCTGTTCTTTGTTAATTTACCTTTTCATACCTGCTCTGTGCCAGCACTCCCAGGTGAGACATCAGCCACAATTGATCCCAGTTCACTTGGATAACAATTATTCCTCCTCTAATCAGCCCCGGCCCAAATCAGCCCGCTGAATGCCATTGGCACCGCTGCTCAGCCGATCGATAACCTTATCAGAAAATCTGTTTGAGATGGGGGAATCAATCCGGCCCAGAATGCCATTCACAGAGCGTGGTTTGCAAAGCAATCAGAGGAGAAACATTTCATACACAAACAAAGCAGAAACACACACAAGTGCACAAAACACACAATTCCTGACAGGCTGCTGTTAGTTTACTGAGATTTAGTTCAGTTTAAATTACAGAACTGAGAGTATTTCTTGTATTTTTTTCCTCATAAAGAACGCCGACTTTACTCTTTAGATTTGGCCATTTTTCATACAGATTTAAAACCCTAATGGATTCATCATGCTGTTAACCTGCTGAGAACGAATATAATATGTATCACCCATTCTGACCCATGGTAATGTTTGCCTAATTCCTCTACTTGTCATTTTAAAAACACACAAGCGGTTTTAAACTTTGTTTTACATGGATTTAGACAACAGTACCATTAATAATTTGTGAGCTAAAAGTTCAACCTGAAAACTTCACTTTTTTTTTCATCAGTTAAAATTTATACTTTCTTTACAGCTTGAGAAGCGAAATGTGTCCTGGGGGGTAATTCTCAAGTTTTGTGTTCAGGGCTGTTTTTATAATTGCAATACTTGCATTTCAGAATACTTTCAGGCATTTGGACACATGTCAAACGTACACTGATGTTCAGAAATATCTGTGAATAACAACAGTGCCATAATATATTTGATTTTAGTTATTTGTGTAGCATTGGGTGGTACATCCACAAAACTCCTTGTAGAGTCAGAATCGTGCTATAACATCAGGTTGCTGTTAGTTATAAGTTGAGATTGTGTAAAACATGCCTGACATGGATGGGCGAGTTGGAAATATTAAAGACTAAATGCATTCACATCTGTAATGAAGCAAAATTTTTATTTGTGTTAGCATAAATGCTCCCAGGAATATTTAGGGAGGTCAATGATTACACCAGTGAGGTCGGGGCATGGGACATTTTTAAAGGGACGTAAAAAAAAAACAAAAGAAAAAGAAACTAGGTCACCCAAAGCTCTGCTGTCAGTGGGATGGGAAAGCATTCATTTTCTTTTAATATATTAATCATTTTTAAAAATTACTTTAAAGAATGGAAAAAGTGGTTCTGTGTATTTTTGTGCCCAGT
>CM047993.1:6126671-6138452 GCA_026261665.1 Melanotaenia duboulayi | reverse complement strand
CTACAAAGCTTATACAAGAAGGTATTTAGCTATAAGTAAAAAAAATAAATGACCAGATTATGTAGATTTAATTGTGCTGGGAAAAAAAGCAAATTAGCATATTTGTGAACATTTTGGTGGTAAAATGTAACAAGAGGGTAAATAAGGGTTCAACTTGACCAGACTCAATATTAAAATCTATTATATAGTTCTTAAAATATAAACAGTATACACAGAAATGCCTACAAAACTTGAAATTCAAAGTCCTCTGTACACACATGAGCTTATTGTGATGCTTTAATACATATACAGTAAGTATGTTTAAATGTTTACATCTTAGACAATATTGTTCACCATGAAGTTATTTAATAAACAACCCATGGGGTGTTTATTCTAGTGCAGATTGCATATTTCTGGTGACTTTCCAGCTAGATGAACAGACTGACAGGCGTTTTACTCTTTCACATTGTTACACTGACAGTAACGTGCTGTTACACTGCTGTGTTTATGCATCCTTTGTGTTAAAGAGGAATATTATTAAGAAAAAAAATGCCACCTTTTAACCAGAACTGGAAGCGAAATCCAGATTTCTGTTTTGTTGTCTTGCCTTCTGGTTCTATACCTGCTAATACTCATTCTGTGTGATTGGGATTTTTTAATCTTTTTTTCCAGAGAACGTAAGTCCTGTCAAGCCTATCTTTTAACGTGACTGTATGTGGTCTTAACTTGAGATGTTATTAGGTCCAACATAGTCTGATCACAGCTTTTTATACAATTTTTCATTAAGCTGCTGTCAGATGTTGACGAAAGAGCATCTCTGAGATTACTTATGCTACACTTGGGTTTTCTTTCTTCAGCACCAAAGAGGACCGGTTCAGTGTGTCCATTCAGCCTGCTGTAGGTGAGCTCTTAAAGCCCAGTACCATGACTGAACCGGACTTCTGCAAGGAGCAAGGTGAGTTTAAATTTTCATAGTTTTGAAGGTGAAAACAGATCTTTATTACAAGCCAACATAATTTGTGCTGTTTGTTGTCGTGAAGAACAAGAAATGGATTCCCTTTTCTGCCTAAGGCTGGAGCTCGGTCTTATTAAATATCAGCCTACTCATAGGTTTGGTGCACTAAAAATGTCCTCCTGTAGAAGTGCTTGCTGTGGGGGGGTTTAGAGAGCTGAGAGCATATTTATATCCAAGCCACCAGTGTGCTCTTAAGTGCCTCCTAAATGGTGCTTCTGCGTTAATTAATTTTCATCCACCGTTTGCTGTGTTGGACTAAATAAATCTGCACTCAGGCACAGAAAAGGGCTTTAAAACAGAAGAACAACTTGTTTTGCAGGACAATTTTCTCTCTAACAAATATCCTTTTACACATGCTTGTGATGGGAAGTTAATCATTTCTTTCAGGTAATAGGTTTTTATTATATTTCATGTTAGAACTATTTTTTATTTCTACCTAAATTGTACACATTTATCTCTGTTCTGTATTTTAAATCCTTGCACACTAAGTGCACAGGACTTCTCTATTTCCATTTCAATTGTTTTGCTTCTTTACACACATCAAGTTTATGGGCTTTTTGATTCTGTTTTCCTGCCAGTAGTGGTGCAACTATATCATTAGTTAAAGTTAATTCTGGACAAATATGTTAAATATTCTTCAGCAATGGCGTTAACCATGTTTTTGTTTGCTTTGTTTGATGGTTAAACATGTTACATTTCCTCAGGAAAACTTTTGGGCATGAATGAGACCTCTGCAACCGTCACCATGGCGACAGCCAACGCTTCCAGCCAGGCCATTAACAAGCAGATCCTGTCTGTCGCTAATGTAGGTGTGGTTTCATCCAGCCAGAGCAACTTCCACAGGTGAGATATCTGCAGCCCACTGGACCTGCAAGCAGATCCACACATATGTCTTATACAAGCACTGTGATGTAGATAGTGTGTGTTTTTAGATTTTAAGATCAAATTGGTAAAGGATGATCACAAGCCAGAGAGTTCTATTATGTGAACAAGAAGTGACTTAAAATTGGCTTTGCACAATTATTATGTTTGATTGTATAATATTTAGACAAAAGATCTGGAATTAGTTTACATATCAACCGATTATTGCTGCAGCTTTGTCAGTCATGCAGCTTTGAATAACTTCTTTCAATAATGAGCATACATGGGTGGAGAGGTGGGTCGCTAGAGTGATCTGTGAGTTAAAGCAGATCCCAACCTGTATATATTGGATAAACAAAACAAAGGAAAAAAAATTCCATGCTTTCATTTTGAATAACTTATAAAAGTAACCACATGATTTGACCATTTGTAATCATCCATATTATTTTGCATGAATATTATCTAAATTCTATTTAGACTTTCCTAAAATTAGATGAACAAACTTATGAGAAAAAAATAAAATAAATAAATCCCTGGGATTTAAAAAAGGTTGTCTGAGGACCTCAGGCTGAAAAAGCCATCATTAAAGAATTAGAGGGCCAGCATGGTCGGCTTGTTTAAACCGGACGGCCAATGAAAGTCTGCAGGGCCACAAAGAAACCAGAGCAACTTGTAAGCAGCTAAAAACTTCACTCACTAGTTAATGATCATAAATTAAAACATTACACACCAATAATGTGGCAAAAGTACAGAGCTGAAAAAATATATCCACAGTTATCCACTTTAAAAACCAGAAGGCTGCTGGAGAAAAGCTTTATGAACAGATGAGACCAACACTGTTTTTGTTTACATGAAAAAGCTTGAAATGCTTTGAAAAAAGGGAGCACTGCTTTTCAGCGTAATAACCCCACCCATCAATGATACTCAGTGGTGATAGCTTTACAGTTTGCTTTAGCCGTTGTTATTGAGCATTAAATTCTGAATTATACCAGAGAAAATAAGAGAATAATGTCAAGACATCTGTGACAGAAAATGTGTTGAATAGAAACACGCAGGTTGTTTAAAGTAAATCGTTGAAGAGAGTTTAAAGAAGAGTGAAGCTGATGTTAAGCTAAAGTTCAGACTGTAATCCAACAGAATCCAACGTTTCCATTTGGAGGAATGAACTTAAATGCCTCCAAGATGATGTTTGGTCAAAAGTTACCAGACACGTGTAGTTACAGTTATTCCTGCATAAGATACTGAAAGCAACAGTTCACACACTTTTCCTTCACACATGTGTAATGTTGGAATTTTTCCTCAATAATGAAATTACTAACCTTTTTTGTTTCACACTTTCTAATATTAGATCTTCTGTGACGTCTAAGGTCATATTTATGAAGAAATTCTCAATCTATGACTCTAAAGAGATCTTTTAATTTGTAATAAAAATAACAATTCATCCTTATAAATATCTGTAATTTGTGATTCAAGAATATAACTTCTTTCGGACATTAATGTTTTATTTATTTGTATTGTAATTAACCACACCTTCATTTTCTGTTGGCCTTTTTTATATAGAATAATGCTGCTAGTGTGTTAGAGATTTGTTCTGACATGAACCATAAAAATTGTACATTTTTAATACATATTTAGACACTTTCTGAAAAATACTTCTTTACTTTCTGGTGAAGAGTTAGATTAAAAGATTAAAGCTGCTTTGTAAAATCTGTGCTAGTAGTAATATAAATAAAAAAATAACACATTTAAAGAAATCTTTAAACTTTTTCATTAAAATCAATTAAAATAAGATAAAACAGGCTAAAATGTAAAAACTAAGCATCACCACTCAGAGTTTATATGCAATATACAAGTGGGTCTTTAGCTTTGCTTTAAAAACCTCACTGCCACATACATGCTGGGTGTCAAGAGGCAGATTGTTCCACAGCATCGGTTAACGAAAGGAAAATGTCTTTTTATAGACTTTGGGAACAGACAAAGACCAGATGTAAATCTAGGTATGTATGGCTTTACCAGGTCAGATAGGTACGATGGTGCAATGCCATTTACTGTTTTATATGTGAGCAGCAACACGTTAAAGTCTGCTCTCACCTGAGCAGGAAGCCAGTGGACTGAGGCACTGGAGTGATTTCAATATAACTGAAAACAGCTTTTCTGTCTCTTCAGACTCTGGGATCTTTATTGCAGTAAGATTTTGTCACCCAAACCTTTGGAAATGAGTTCAGATGTCTTACTTTGACTGAATTTCATGATTAATGCACAGATGAGAAAATGTGGTCTGTTTGTTCTTCCTGAGACAGTAAGACGAATGTTTCAGAGTGCATGTGTCCATTAAAATTGCACCTTGGGTGGAGTTTTGTGAAAGAGTGTGTATCGGTAAAGTGTCTGTGTGTCCCGCCAGCATCACACAAACATGCCAGGGGAATGCCCTGAGAAGCCTGGCTGTGTAATTGGTGTACACAGAGTGTGCTAATGAGCTTCCTCCTCTGTCACGCACACCCGAACACCTGATAGATAATTACACCTCCCGCTCTCCCTCTGTTTCCTGCTCTGTCTCTCTTCTAATTCATCTCTGCACCTCCATCTGTCTCTCCCTCAGCACTGCTGTCTCTCTTTCACTTCCTCTTTGTCTTTCACTCCATCCCTCGGCACCATCTCCTCCTCTACTTCTTCTTACTGTTTGTTACCTGGCTGTCTTTCACTGTTGCTGAGCTGGTGATGATTTCTTTATGGACGTTGTCTAAGATGTTGCATAAATAAGGGACAAATAGGAAGTTGGATGGGGAAAAACTAGGGGGGAGACATTTGCACAAGGGCACAGAGAGCTGAAAGAGTGAGTGGAAATCAATGTTAGCCAGTGAGAGAGGCCTGCATCCAATACGCCCATACTTCATTCAGAATAACCAATAGCTCAAATGACTCCATGCTATCAATCTCTTTTCTCCCTCTGTGACGGCTCAAGAAGAAGACACTGTTTCAGCGTTACCCCGTAGTCTCACAATAATAAGGACACTTTTCCGTTGTGTCCTTAGTACGATGACCAGCTGGTCCATACTGTCTTTGGAGGTCCATTTGTTGGAGATGATGGAGTTCCTTATTCAGAAAAATCCTCAATAATCCTGGTTTGACAGGTTTCTCTTTGAGGAGTGGTCAGTAGTCATGCACAGCTCTGCTGATATGATCGTAGCCTGTAAAATCTACCATGCCTACCATGAAGCAGTGAGGTTCAGGGCAAACCTTAAAACACTTATTCATCATTCATTGTCATCAGGTTGGGAAGTCTGGTTGCCGCTGGTATATTTTTATAACTGTCTATCACTGGCAAGCTTAAAGGCAGTAATTGTTATCACTCCCAAGACTTGTTGCTTTAACTGTCCCTGATGTTTGCGCTGATGTTGGGAGAAGGTGTTTAAATGTGCTGCTTTCTCTGTGTGACATCAGTTGCAGAAAGTTGGTTTCATTCAAAAAGCTGTAAATAATTTGGGCACAGGAAGCTGCAAGTGTACGGCTGACTGTAATTGCCCCGGTGTGACAAGTGATGATTAATGGTGATCTGATACTTTAATAACCAGTAGTTTTGATTTATACGTTTGTTGGTGTCTTATTGTGTGATAAGTGTTTTTTGAGCTTGTTTTCAAACCTCGGTCTGCTCAGCTGTTTCTCTGCTACATCTGAGTTGCTGATCAGTTTTAGAGCCTCGTGTTGAAGGTAACAGGCGGTAAATGTGTTTCTGCAATGGAAAAATGAGCTGTGTCCACTTTAAAAGCACTGACTGCAGCTACCATTGTAAAAATAAGCATATACACCCAAATAATCAGCTGATCCAATAAAAAGCTGGTCAAAATTCAGATGTTAGTTGGTGTTGGGTTAAGTTGAACAGCTGTAATACGCCGATACAATTCTGTCTATCACAGACCTTTACTGATTGTAATTACTGGTCAGACAATGCAGTTTGCAGGTTCATGTTTTGTTGCAGAGCTGATTAATTAAAAATGCCAACATCATTTTGCTAATTAATAATTAAAACAGCTCTAGAATAAAACTAACTAGTTTTTAATAGCTAAAAATCTACATTTTTGAATGAGGCTACACAAAAAATCTAGAAAGATTTTATGGACATTTATGGTGTTAATTGATTGAACAAGTAGCCCCTGTGGACACTGATTTGAGAGTTTTTGTCCATTCTTTTAATTATTGACAGCTTCTTTATGTTTACCTTTCATAACTTAAGAAGTTTTTTTTTACTTCTTTTTACATTCTCCTTTATTGGCCATGTCAACTTTATAGCTCTGCTGGCAAAGATTTTATTTGTTGTTGTAGACCATTGTACAACAACAAATGCCACAGAAACCCAAAAGAAGTTGCAGGTTTTTATATTTCAGAAGCTGTGATGTGTCTGTTTTGCTTGATAACAGATAATAATTAACATTCTTCTTAGGGTTGCACACTAATGGCCCCATTTCTGGTGTATTGCTGCTGCATTTGCTTTGAATAGCACACACATGCACGTAGCAAAGTGATCGATCAGTTCGGATACACCCACTGAGAGCTTATTGTAGTGGTCACTCTGCGTTATATGTGATGTGTGGGTTGACCATCCAGGCCTTTTTTTTTATTTCTTCTTCTTATTTTAAAAAAATGCAATTTTTCAAGTAGATTTTTTTTTTTTTTTTTTTTGTAATAGATTATGTTTCAAAATGAAGCTTTCATAGTGTTTAAGCTGACCACACACACTGAGGTAAAAATGAGTCTGGGCATTACAGGTTTAGTTAAACAAAGCATCTGCACTCCCCTTGTTCACCAGCAGGGTGCAGCACTGCTTTTCCCAAACAGGCATCAAAGCCGAGCGGAGGCCAGGAGGAGGGAGATGCCACTGAAACACAGAAATTGATTGCTGGAAAGGAGGATGGCAATAAATCAAGCAGGAAAGCAAATGTAGAAAATGCTGTTCTAGTTTATGTCTAAACAGGCGGAATAGAATAAATGTGCTCTATTTTTCAGTCCGTTTGAAAGCAAATTTGATCAAATTTTGCATGCATTGCCAATCCCTCTGGTTAGAGCCTAATTTTCAAAAAAGAAAACTGAACTCTTTGATTTATAAGCTGTGCTTTCTCTTTAAATAAGGATATAATTAGATTATGTTTCTTAAAAAATCCAGAATTTCTCTGTTTGGTTCCTCTTCTGGTCATTTCTAACCTGATTAATAAAGCAATGATTTCCTCAGTAAAGATTTTTTGAGAAGACATCGTGATGACCAATGGGGTCACATGTTTAACTCCCTCCTCATCGTATCTCCTTCCTTTTTCTTCTGTTTGTCCTCTCCTGCCTTCTCCTCCATCTGCCCCGCTGCCCTTCAGTGTGGCGCTGTGGTTCATCCGTATGGCTGAGCTCTGGAGATGTGTGGTGGGTTCCTGGTTCTAATTGGGGCTAATAGCTTTGGCCATCTGCCTGGTCCGAGTCTGCTCGCTTGTGTTCAGCTCTGGTCTGGCCTGGCTGACCACTCAGCTGAAGGACACTCCTCCACTTGTCCACCTGGCCCAGAACCAGCAGCAAACAGCGGCACATCTGTGGCCACCCCACAGCTGGCTCAGGCTTATCTGTTTCTGATGGAAACATGCAATCTTTTTTCCCTAAGTCATTTGCAGAGAATCATACAAGGCTTAGTTGGTTAGCTGTTTTGTTTCAGGGCTGAATCCTCTGCAGCCCATGTCTTCTCTGCATGCGGGTGGATGTAAGGGTGAACCTACTTTGTGTTTGCAGTGGCAGGGTGCAGGGGAGGCAGATGGCACACACAGGCTTTCCACACTGAGGAGAATCACAGATAATTGGAGAGTGATGCTTAGCCCTGCCCTGCCGATCGATGCCAATCCACCTGCTCTAAGTCCAGGGGTTATGCTTTGCTTTTCTTTCCATACACTGCAATTAATCCAGTGTTTAGCCCAGTATGTGAAGAGTGCAGAATATCAATGACCCGTTTAAGGCATGCTCAACCTTAGTCGCTCCCTTCTAGTCCTTTAAAAATGCACTGATGTTGCATTAGATCCAGATGTGATCTGATTTTTGCACCTGAACGCAGCAAAAGGCATTTAATGCAAATATTTTTACAAATCAAACACAATCAAAACACTTTATTTTACCTGCTCCTATTACCACACATGAACAAAACCACACAGCGGTGTCTCCTGAGACAGAATGAAAGCAGCCTCAGGGTGGTGTTAACTGGCTGAGTAAATGATAGATTTATATCCTAAATCCATTAGCAAAGCCACAGGGACCACATAGACACCTCAGGCTGCTGACAGAGGGGGCAATAGAGGGGCTTAGGGAACAAGACAAGCAGGTTTGTTTACATGTTATATTTGAAAAATAAACACTTAATGCTTTTTTTGTAGTTTGAAGCAAAACTAAGACACAGGGAAAAATAATGCCCAGTTATTTATTAAAGGATCTGAATTTTGTTGGTCATAATTTTGGGGGGAAAAAATTCATCCTCCTTCCATCCTTTTTTTCTCAATGGCTTGTATTTCCTGCTTAAGTGGCTAATATTTTAATTAAGTCTGAGGAGGACTCTCTTTTTTCCTCCCTGAGCGCTCCCTGATAAACTCCCTCTCTTCTGTTGACGGTAATTTAGCATTTCCCCGGAGACACACCCAGATACGCAAGGTTGTGTGAGCCAGCACAGTTTCATTGTGTCCTCTCAGAGCCTCCCTCCTTCCTCTTCCTCATCTTTAATGTGTGCGCACTAATTGGTGGATGTGTTAGTCGCTCTTGTCACGCAGCACGACGCGGCCTGCCTCTGAGGCTGCGCCTGTCCGCAGGCCGTCCTGTGGGGGCTCTTCACAGGCTTTAGTCAGGCCTAAGTGAGGCTCTTTGTGGGCTGTTTGACAGGCCTAAGCGGGCTCCCGCAGGGGGTCTTTGTTGCAGGGATGTAGTGCTAAATGGAGGCAGATGGCTGGGAGTCAGCCACGTGAGGGGACCCAGCTCGGCTATGTCACCCTCAGAGAGGGTCACACTGGGTCATAGCCTCTGTCTGCCTCTTGTTAGCACTCTCAATGGGGACCATGTGCGCCCAGATTTGCCCCCAGTTTTCAGGAATGGTATCCAAGGAAACCAGTGACTGAGAATTCTCCCAATGGCCCAGAGGGAGCTGGTGGGACGGGGGCATCCCCCATACTGGTCCCAAGGCTCCCACGCACTCATAGACTCTCACAGTCCATAAAAACAGGCTGGATTCTGTTTGACTGGCATGAAGGGCGTGTTTCAGCTCTAATGACTCTTTAGTCAGCTGGGATAATAGACTGTCTGTTGCTCTGCTCACTATATTTCCTGCCGTGTCATTTTCCCTCTTTGTCTCTTTCTCTAATTCAAGGTAATTACAAGGTGTGAGGAGTTGAACATTTTTTTTATCATAAGAATTTATGGGTTTTAGGACTGTTTCTTTGTGTATGCCTGTTTCATGCCAACAAATTTCTATCTGTTTTTATGTTTCAAAGGTTATATATATATATATATATATATATCTCAGTTAACCAGAAACTATTATCATATCCAGCTGTTTTTTATTAGAAAAATCAAAGACATAATAAAACTGTTAAAAGAGGATTTGAGACTGTAAAGACATTGAACTATAATGCAGCATTCTGAATATGACCCAATTCAATTCAGCTTTATTTGTACAGTACCTTTTCACAAGAGTCATGTAAAGGCACTTTGCACAGTCCAATTTAATACAATTCATTGTAGTCCAATTAAATCCACATTAGTCCAATAGCTGTGTTCATATAAACCAATTCAAATAAATTATTGCTCAACTAAGGTAACAGATTGCATCACATCTTCTCTTTGATTTAGCCCCCCAACCTGAGCATGGACAGGGTGGCAGTCAACAGTGGGGAGGAAAAACCTACCTGTATAGGAAGGAGAAACCTCCATTAGAACCAGAGTCATAAGGGTGGCCATCTGCTTCGACTGGTTGGGGCTGGAGAGGAAAGAGGGATCAACAGCACTATACTTCTCTAAGGCAGGAATACCTGCCAAGAAAGGAAAGATAAACACAAATTATTGACAGTGAGAGAAATGGATGTCCCCAAGCAAAGTGTACAGACTTCTCAGAAGACATACAGCAGCATAACTAAAGGGATGGCTAAGGATTGCTTAAGCTTTTGTTATGAAGAACTTTATATGTGATAAAAAAAAATGGTAATATGTTTATGGCTTCTGTAGCACCTATGATACCCATCATCCTTTGCAGTAATAATCTGTCAAGAATATGCTGATAATTTTAAAAACAATGTGCTTATTTAATTTAACCAAGGTGATGATGCAATTTATATTGTTGCAGCTTTTTAAGAAAGAAAAACTCCCAAATTTCACACTGAAAACATGAAATAAAGCCATGTCTGGACTATTGTTGACGATTTGAGATATTTAGACTATCTATCCAGATTTGGTGAATTGATCACTGAATGAATGCCTTTCAAGCATCTCTGTCCAGAAACCAACTGTTGGATAAAGCCTCTCTTTAAGGTCATTTTGTCCCCAACACATCTGGTCTTTTTTTTACTCATCGAAGCATTTCTATTCACCTGCAGGTTTGCCGGGCAGACGGTCAGCAGCGGAGCTCTGGTTCTAGTTTCGCTGGAGCTGAGGGAGTCCTCCACCGCCCTGCTCACCATCAACACAGAAAAGAGTGTCATGGCGTCCATGCTGCTCCGAGACCTCAAACAAGCCCTCGCCCAGGCATAAAATCCTCCTGTCACTCCAATTTCTGTTCCGAGTATGAAGGGGAACGACACTTACCGAAGTTTTCATATATGATGTTTTATGTTTTTGAAGAATTAGGACAATTCTTGCATGCTCATTGCACTTTTATACAAAAATCCAGAAGCTAAAGAAGCGTAGGGTGAACTGCTCACAGAGAATGAACTTGCTCAGTATATCTTATATGTACGGTTGTTTTTTGAAGACCTTGTCCAGCACCATCGTAATAAATGTGAAAATCTTCATGAAAGTGTTGAACCCCTTGGAGGCATCACAGTGAATATTTAAGAAGTGACACTCCTCTCATTGAGAATAAAATTATCCCACCAGTTTTTTTCCAGCCAGAGCAAAATGTGACACTACCCCACACAACCAAACACACTGAACCTTTACTTAATTAAATATCTTCTTGCTAATGGCCTTGACTAAACATGACTATGTACAAACAGCTGTACATACTTTTGGTGGGGAAATTACCTTTTTTTTTTTTTTTTTTTTTTTTTGCCCCACTCTGAGTGCCAACATATCTGTCCCTTGTTAGTTTTTGATTAAATTCTTTATTGCCCAAAATAAGAGAGGCATGATTTTTACTCATCATCATTAAACTTTAAACCTTTCTGAAGCTTTAGCAATGCCAAACATTGATGTAGTTTCACATTCCAGCCCTTTAAATGAGCCCCAATCATATTTGTCACAGTGCCTTAGACACAGAAATCATTCATTAGACTCACGTCTTTTAATCTGAATGCTACTTCTCATCAATAAAAATGTGACTTTAAAACTACAATGTCCTTGTTTTTCCTTTTGTTTTAGTAACATTCACCAGTTTGTCTAAAATCTCATCGTTATTTAAGATAATGTGGCTTAAACACATAATCATTAATGTGAGCTCTACTAATTGGTCGACATCTTGTATCCTCATCACATCATGATTTTGATGAATCTGTCACCTTTCTGGCTGATGTATTCTTCTTCCTCTTCATCCATCTTCTGTTCCTGTAGAACAGGAGCAGCCAGGCAGCAGCTTGTGGTCCAGGTTAGGTCCCTGAGCAAATATCAGTTTTAAAAATATGAAGTTAATACAGAAATGTATTAATTTTTTTTTTTTTATATAACTGTGTTTCATTAAAGTCAGTGGATGTAAGTGTATTTAATATGTATGTTGC
>CM047993.1:6107433-6118566 GCA_026261665.1 Melanotaenia duboulayi | reverse complement strand
TAAGATAAGATAAGATAAGATAAGATGCTGAGTGCACTTCGTGTTTTGTCCTGTTAAATGCAGGTTGTGCCATGTGCAGTCATCAGGATCCTTCCCTAGAATATAATCTGTAACTCTTCCTCTGTCTCGCTCTGCAGTCATGCGCTATAATGCGCCCGCCTCTCATCTGAATGCTAATTTGCTATTTAAAATCCTCCCTTTTCCACAGTGGGGACTGGATGAATTTGAAATCGCAGATGTAGAGAGAATCAAACCTGGCCTCTCCTGCTTCTGCAGCTCGGAAGGCCGCTTAATTAACCCCAGGCAGGCCGGCCTGTGGGGCGCGTTTCCTGGCAGCGCTTGGACAGGCGGTGCATGGACACTGCTCTCAGATTTAAATGCGCATCTCATTTTCACGGTGCTGAGCACGCACAGACAGGCCCTCTTTAGCGCAAAAGAGAAAAGAAACAGGGGGGAAAGGCAGTGTTGCAACCCCAATTCTCCTCCCAAATCCAGCATCTAATCCCTTGAGATGGCCTCTCAGGGGGCGGATCCCAGGTCGACCAGAGTCACTTTTGGGGAGTTAAACGCTTTGGAAAGATCCTTTTGTTTGCTCCACGCACACGGCAGCGATCTATTGAGGCAGCTTAAATAGAAAGTGACTGGGCTTTAATTGGAGTGGTCTGTGAGCAGTTGTCATATGGAAATATTTGAATAGAGATCGTGCGCAGCACTTCACCCAAATCCACTGGCGGGTTTGGAGGGTTTGAGGGCAGCAGTGAAACTGAGGGATTACATAAATGGACTCAATCAGCCAATTAACACTATAAGCGGCTTCGGGGACATGCTGGTTAACATTTGAAAGGAGTTTAAGACCTGGTCCACTTGGGCGACCCACCTTTGTCACACTGGTGAATAACAGATGTGTCATAATACAGAGGGATTACATGAGAGGAGGTTGTAATCTTGTTAGGCTGGTGATTGTGTGGACTGCTTGAGCTTTGCTTTGCTCTAACTTCACACAGGACTGAATATTTGGATATGAGTCAATTGTTCCATTTTGTTTCATTTCTCATTGAAGATGATTTCATATCAGCTCGGGGGCCTGACAAGGTTACACGCTGCATTTGTTTGAGTTTGGCATCTCTAATCATGGCGTTTCAAATTGTGTGATTTATGTTCGGCGTCCAAATGCAGGCTATGATTACGGGCCTGGTGGTGAGTGCAGTTTGGATGTCTGCGGTAGGCGANCTATGATTACGGGCCTGGTGGTGAGTGCATGGATGTCTGCGGTAGGCGGACGGGGGAGTAAATGGGCGTTTTATTTATCACCGGTGCCACAGCCCCCCGGAGCGGAAGAGCGCCCTCCCAAATTGAAATATAGCGGAGTTTACTCTCCTGATTAGGGCTCTCTCCGCCGTGCTCAGCCCAAGGCTATCATCAAACAGAACAGCAGTGCTCTGACAACTAATTGCGCCTGGATTAATGTGGCCTGGAGTGACAGCAAAGCTTGCCTCCAAACCAGCAGTGTAAAAAACCTGCAGCTCAGACAAATGTTACTCTGAATCCATCAGATTACTGCAAGTGAACATATTTTATTGTGTGTTTAAGATCACCACACTTATGAACTACCAGAATACACAAGTGCAGAAAGAAAATCTGTTTAATATTATTTCTAATAATTCTTGTGTGATTAAGTTTGATTGCTGCAAACTAGGAATCTGATGTTTTCTATCATCAGATAATCCAAGTCTGCAGAGCATTTTTTACAGAACTTGCTGTTTTCATTAGAACACTGAGTTTATTTACTGTAATGCCACAGAATCACTGCTTGCATCAGTTTTAGATTCCTGTAAAAAGGAAAATATAAATATTTGAAGATAACTTCTTCTGTATGTTGAGCTGGGACGAAATAATAGAAAGCACAGAAAAAAGCTGGTCAACTGTTAAAGATAAAAATAATATAGAAAATGTTTGGTGAAGTATTTTCTGAAATGATTATTTTTTTTCTGGTGAGATTTCTAAAAATGTTACTTTGTTTATGATTTTGTTGTTTTATCTTTTGTTTTTGTGTTTTAATTGTCTTTTTTCTTAAATGTTGTGTTTTTGTTGTTGTTGTGATTTGTTTTTCCTGTCGTATAAGAACATTGTTATGCTTATGAAATATTGATTTAGCTCATTTTTTAATTCTAAAAAGGTTATCCGTGTTGTGTTTTCTGTTTGTTGTTGGCACATTCAGGCCGCGCATCAAACTGCTTTCATAAAAATGATATGAGTTGAAAAGGCTGCCAGTAAAAGGTAAGTGAGTATTAAATACAGCAGTAAGAATCCACTCCCCAACTGTGCTTATGATTTGTTCATCATAGCTTGACTCCATTTTTTCTAACAGTCTTTGAATTTGTTTGAACTTCAGAGGTCAGTGTTGTTTCGACAGTGTCTGTAAATACTGAAACCAGATTTTAAACATCCCCATCCTTACTGTCCTCGGTTTAATGATTTCTATCACAATGAGTTTAAGTTTTAAGTTCAAGTTTATTCAGTCACATAATAAACAACAAATGTTTTCAGGACAAACATGACATTATAAAAGTAACTGAAAAGGCACAGGCTGAATCATAATGCTTATTTTTAAGCCTGTCCTATCGAACACATCTTATCAGTGTTCACTTAAGAAGTAACAGAAAGGGGAAAAATATATATATTAATCTTTGTAACAGTAGAATAGGGGTTGTTTTTGTTGAATATCTACAGAATTATTCAAATTATTTGGACAATTGTTACAATTTTTTGTTTTTTCTTTGTGCACTGGTCACTGGCTCCGGTCCTCAAGATCTCNTTGTGCACTGGTCACTGGCTCCGGTCCTCCAGATCTCCCATGCAGGTTTTAGTGTTTCCCTGCTGCAACACAACTGAAGCAACACAATGACTCATTAGCAGGCTGGATGTTGACATCAAGTTGGAGAACCTTTTCACTTGAGTCAGGTGCGTTGTACCAGGGAAATACTAAAACCTGCAGGATGGTAGAGCTCGAGGACCAGAGTTTGTGACCTGACACTTCTCTATAGTGTTTTCACTTCAGTTAGTTGTTGCCTTCACTAGTTGCCTGAGTACTCTGTAAAAGGTTGGTGAACGGTCCTGATAAGCCAGAAATACATTCAGTCTGTGAAAGTTCAGGTAATAATTCTGCAAACTGAGGGTTAAGTTTAGGTAGAACAGACTGAAGAGCAGGGGGGCAAGAGGCAACAAATCTGATCACAGCCCTTTGCTTGACAATTTACTATAGTTTGTGAATATTTTTCTAATATTTATTTTTATATTTATATATTGTATTCTGCTACTCATCATTTTAGTTTCAATTTTTACACTTTTGATGAAGACTTTGCTTTAGCTTTGAATAAAATAAAATAAAAAAAAACCCAACAGTGTCGCATGATTTACCTTAAATTAGATTTCTTTTAAAGACCGATGTGAGTTTGTAGTTTCAGCTGTTTCGTTTTGTTTCTTTTATTTCCTTTCCTTTCCTTTTCTTTTCTTTCCTTTTGCTATTTCAATTCTATCATTTGATATCTTAAATGCAAAATGAAATGTATTTTTACCTGTAACTCATACAAATGCAGTTCTCTAAATAGTTTCTTAGAAATAAGTACCACTCTCTTCTACACTGTTTATAGTGTCCACCNTCTCTAAATAGTTTCTTAGAAATAAGTACTGTCTTCTACACTGTTTATAGCGTCCACCACACATACTTTAGCCTTATTCAATACTTCAGACCTGAGATAAATTATCCCTAAAATTCCTGCATCCTTGTAAATTCTAGTAATTAATTCTGGTTGTGTTATGTTCACATGATAAGTTATGTGTATATAAAAGGAGGTTTGTACAAACAGCTTCTGCTGAAAGGGGTTACAGAAATAAAAAAAATGTGTATTGGATCATATAGATGTGAAGCTTGCTGAGATCAGTGATTTTTCCCAATAGGAGCACATAGCCTACACATTTCTGTGTGGACATAAATAAAAATACAGAAAAAAGTTAATAAAATTGAAGTCTTTTATTTGCAGATAGTACAACATGTTATAATTCACTTTTAAAAGCATCAAAATGTCAATTTGTGTGTGAAGGAGAAAACAACTTTCTTTCAACGTGTTTTTCTTTCAAATGTAAAGACTAGATTCTAAATTATTTCATGTTTTACTTCTTTTTCCTTGTTCCGCTAAACAAACAACACAAGCTTCCTTCACAATTTAAAAAAATATTGAAGGAACTGGGCATGTTGAACAGATATGGACATCAGTAAAGATGTGAAACCCAGAGATGGTGGCTTGAGGCTTTGAATGCCAGACACTGTAAATTGATGTTTCGTGGGAATTTATGACATTAAGGAAAAATACTACCAGACTTTCCCTTTAATGCACCAGAGGGCCACTTTTTTCACCCAAATTTATTCTCAGCACAAAATGCTCCAACTTAAATTCCCATTAATTACAAATAGTAAAACTGTGTTATGAAAGAAACAAGAAACGGTGACCCTCACCTCCTTTCTCTCCAAATGTAAACCATGAGCGAATAAAGTNCTCACCTCCTTTCTCTCCAAATGTAAACCTCCTTCAACCTGAGCGAATAAAGAGTGTGCTTGTTTGTGTGGATGTGTGAAGGAACCGGGTGGCCGGCTGGCCCTAGAGACGCTCACCTGAGCGTCACTACGTGCAACCCGTCCATAAAGCTCCAGCAGAACAGCCTGTGACCTTTACTATAATTCATCACGCTGCGCAGTGACAGAGGGGCCCTTCACAGGCCGATAATTTGATTACTATAACATCTGTAACATCAATAATGTCCGATGAGATTGTTTTGCGCAACCAAACATGCAGAGGCCATAAAGGGTTGTTGTGACATTTAACCGCGTGCAGTCAGCGTTGATGCAGGAGTGGAGGATGATGCTCGCGCTGATGGTGATGATGATTGTGATTTATGGCCTCAAATGTTATATTTTAGATCACCTTTACGCGCTGGTTTAGACGGAGGGGTGAAAGGAAACACACACGCAGCACAGGTCAGCTCAAGAACTGATTATTTGAAAATCAGCTAATTATTGGGCGCAACTCAGGAGGGGGTGGGAGGCTTCATATTCCTGTGGCGAAGTGTGTACGAGAGAGGAAGCCAGAGACGGAGTGATTGTGGGGATATAAATGTTTTGCTTAACCAGAGGAAACACCGTGCCCGCTAACCGATCGTCGAATCCATTAAGCTAATTTATTAAATGCAATTTGCCGTGTGTCATTGAGCTGAGTAATGCTGGGGAGAGTTGAAAACTGGGCGACAAAGGGCCATTGGGCGGGACAGCGGGGATACACGGCCCTGACACGCGGAATTAGAGACGAATTAAGAGACTCATTGAGGAGGTGGTTCCAGGATAAACACAGCCGCAGTCAGACAGAGGCAGAGAAATCCAGCGGCCCTCTGAGCCTCTCAATGGATTTCTGCTCTCGTTTTCAAGGTACTTTGATTATTGAATTTCCATGTTCAATAAAGCCTATATTTAGCGAGCCGTGCAGGTTTGATTTGCAGGTGGTATTCCCACTGGCGCGCACGCATGATTAGCACTTCTCTCTTGAAGCTAATATGCTTGAGGTTGTTTTCCCCACGCACCCTGCATTAAATCATCTTCCAGTGTGTTTTGCAATCCTCTTTGTTCTGCTCTGCAGGTTCCTTCATTTCTGCAGGTGCCTCTGTGAGGCTTTTAAAGCGCCCCTCGCACACCTTGAACTGCAGGCTTGGCATTTCCCCCCTTTTTCTTCTTTAATTTCAAGCCCAGACCAGTTTTTCTCTCTTTCCCTCTCAAGAGCCACAACTGCTAATGTTATGGGATTGATGTTTCATCATTTTCACCATTACTGTGAATGTAAAGAGAACAAGTAAGAAAAGAGAGCCCAATTCCTCACTGGAAGAGCTTTAAAAAAAAAGGAAAATCTCATGCGCCATGGTTATTAGCTCTGGCAATTTATTTTATGTATGTCAGAAAACAAAAAGGGCAGAAAAAAGAAGAATAGCCTATATAG
Source organism: Melanotaenia duboulayi (assembly GCA_026261665.1). Classification (NCBI taxonomy): domain Eukaryota; kingdom Metazoa; phylum Chordata; class Actinopteri; order Atheriniformes; family Melanotaeniidae; genus Melanotaenia; species Melanotaenia duboulayi. The sequence continues at coordinate 6,112,528 of CM047993.1, read as the reverse complement.
ACTTTCTTTTCCATTACCAAACATTACAACCTTATTTCCATCACTGCACCGTTAAGTAATTTGCGGGTGGAAAAAAAGAGCCAACACAGTCTGGCGGCATTCTCGGTGCGTGTGTTTAAACCCATTACTTTGCCTTTTAATCAAACGGCGCGCTGGTGTCAAAACGCACTATTTTCTCCATGCATCTCCCCTCCCTGGTTCCAGTTCACCGGGTGACCTTGAAAATGTTTGCTCTCCTAAACGTCCCACCACCCTCCTCCTCCTCCTCCTCCTCCTCACCCTCCTCCTCCCGTGCAGCCCTTCTGAGCTCCAAGTTCTTATCCATTTCTCAGCTGATCCCGAACCAAGCCACGGACAGGTCGCCATACTGGACACGAATCAAACAAGTAATAAGTTGTGAAGGAGTCGTGAAGAGGTAACTTCCCGTGGAAAATAATCAAACTATTGATATCAGATGTATTCTGCTCCGGCTTTCCTTGAAAGTGTCTTTGATGGATGGCATTAATTTGCGTCATTTAGAGTTATATCAGCTTAAAAAGGGCCTGTAGTTGGGTTTGTACACAACTGCTCATCCGTGCTAATATAAGGAAATGACAAGAGATCTCACCTATGCTGCCTCCTGCACTGCAATATGAAGAGAAAAAAAAGTTTTAAGGCAACTTATCTAAATCCTGATTAGGGCAAAGCATTAAATTAATAACAGTAATTATTTTACTGTCACTGCATCAGGCTCATATTATGGACTATTGCTTCAATTACTCTGCTGATCAGTTGATTTAACCTGCAGGTGCAAAAAAGGTGGGAGAAGCGCGTGATGATTACATACCTGAGAGCGCGTGCGTGAGGGAGGGAGGCAGAACAACAAGGGAGGGGGGAGACGGTGGAGGGGAGGAAGGGAGGGCATCTGAGTGTGAATGTAACAACACTGGGCCGCATGATTTATCGCAATGGGAATGCAGCTCCAGTTTTTTGGTGCCTGGCCTGTCCTAACGCATTTCGCTCCAGCCATCAGCTATGATTAAACACCTGCTTTCGCGGGGGAACAAAGCGCACTAATCCAATATGTATTTCTGACATATTAAATATCACCCAATCCCCTGACATCACAGGCCGCTTTTTCCGCGGGATGGAATTCTAAAACATATTTTTCTAATTTATGGACGGACTATAAATCAAAATTAAGCCGACGGACAACGAAATATACATCAGTGAGGGGGAAAAAAGCGAAACTGACGATGAAGGGGGGTCCTGCAGCCACATGCTCGCACACAAAACTGAAGCCCATGTCCTTGTATGCGCACGCTCCTTTTATCTGTCTACTTATCACTCACCTAATGACAGACTCCTTCGTATGTTGCAGAGTTTATATTTTCCTAATGACAGCACACATTTTGCTTTCAGAACCTTTTTAGCCTTTTGAAACCCTCACATGTTCATTTAACTTTACAAATCCAATCAATGCTTGTGATAAGTTCCTCAATCAGTCGATTAGGCACAATTCAAGAGTTAAACTGGGCAGGGAACTGGGAGCTCTTCTTTTCACAGTTAGCATCCCTTTCTGCATACACATTTTGTCCTGAGTAGTTTCTATGCGTCAGCATTGCAGTTATAGGTTAGATTGCAGTCATTTGATTTCTTTTTAATAAAAATAATTAAAAAACGGATAAATACACTACAATGTATGAATTAGTCAAATGATTTTGCTGCTGTTACATTGACACATTATTAGTAATAATTCAATAAAGTGGATATTATGACAGTAAAATATGTATTTAGCTAGCCAAAGCATGTTTTCACTGACAATTATTTACTTGTTATGGGATATAATGATTTTTCTGCAACCTTACTTTTACTCCAGAGAATAATCTGGTTTTTTATTTGCACAAACATAAACACTTTAATGTTCAACTAAACATTTAATATAAAAAAGGACATAGTGGCTGTTTCAATAACAGTAATTAATATTGTTGCAACTGACTGCTGGTTTGTGTGCTTAAATGTCAATATATTGTTGGATTAATGACATATTCCTACAGCAGGCAGTGCCTCAAAACAGCTTCCAGCCCTTTAAATGTCTTATTTCCATGTTTGCAGAAAGTACTGGGATTTGAGAAGCTAATCCAAGAACTTTTTTTTTCTTGAGAAATGATTGAAGATATTATTTAATCATCTAAATGTGTACTTTTGTGAACCAGATGTGTCAGTTCTGACTGACAATCTCATCATCATTTTAACCAATTTTTGTTTTGCTTCCTCTAGTATGTGGACCTGAGATGCCAAATTATAAATTAGAGAAAAATACAACAACAAAATCTGTAACGTTAATTAAGAAAGCACCAAAAAGACCAACGAAAACAGTAAAACTAAACACAACAGTGAAGCATTACAAAGCACAATGATGGAACAGAACATATTTTTAATAATAATTAAAAAAACATACCCACAAAACTTAGTAAAACACATAAATACTGAAACATTCATGATAAAAACACTGAAACTTTTTGTTCTTGTTTTTGCAAGATGTTATTTTAGATGCTGTTGTTTTTTGAACCTCAGGGCCACCATACATCTCCTCATATCACACTTTTCAGTCTTTTTTTTCAGTAACAATAAAAAAAATCTGCAATATTTTACATTAAAGAAGTGACATGTTTCTGTTATTCTTCTAAAGTTATTGCAGCTGAATCTGTCCCCCACCCTCACCCTCACCCCCACTCCCACCCTCAGGCCACTGCACCCCCCTTGAGGTGACGCTCATTGTATGTGACTCCTCAATTTCGCTGCTTCCCTGCATTTACAGCACATTTCTGCCGCTGTATCACCGCACTATGAACTATCTCGACAACCGGTGTTTGCACCAGGTAATGGATTGTTTTTTTTATTCTCTGGACTCCTCTGCTATTGTGCTGAGAGGCCATTTTTTCTTTTTCTTTTTTTCTTTTTTACCACAGCCCCCCTATTTTCTATTTGTTCGTATTCTAGGTGTAGGAATTCATGCCCTTTTATAGTGTCCTAAGTGGCCCTGTGTAGAAATTAGTCTCACGGTGGTGTTGATTCTATCACAACAATGACCCATTACAGGATAACTGAAAAACTAACCCAGATAATTGTTTATAGTGGCCCTAATTAATGCTCTAATGACTGCATTTCATGCCTCCTAATGAAAATAAAGTATATTTTCAAGCATATAAAGTTGGTGGCCAATAGGACGAGTAATTGTCATAATGTCTTCTTATTGATATTTATGTAAATAAGCAAGTTTCTTTAATCAAACCATTTGAATCAGGTGAAAATGTTTGGATTCATTACGACGCACATGCAGAGAATCAGTGCAGCATTAATTTTAGCACCACGGACAGCACACGTAAACCTTAGGACGTATCGGCCAATTTGCATCTAAAGCGACTCTGTCAAACATGTTTTGGTTTTGCGTTTATGAATGTTATTCAAGCATTAGTGCCTCAGATAAAGACTGATATTAAGGTGGATTATTTCCCCTTAGAACACACACAGTTAAATAATCTGGACCAGCTGAATGCTGATATGTAGCTGCTATAAAAGAAGATAAATCTACTGGCTTTAAGCTGGGCAAACTGGATCATATCTTCACTTGACAAACAAACAAAAGGAAGAATTTTAAAAAATATTTTCATCATATTGGATCAAATGCTGACTTTTCATGTTTTATAGCACAGACCAGCAACACCAAAAACACACCAGGTGATCTGTTTTCTTCTGAGATCATTCTGAAAAGCTTTTGGGGAAACAGGTGGCTTAATTAAGAGAAGAATGAAAAATGCAGACATTCCCATCCATTCAGCGACTTTTATGTCAGACAGCACAATTTAATGGCAACGTCACTGTCCAGAGAATGAATGCTTGTCCTGTCATTTTTATCTCCCTGACAAATTGGTTTCTTTTGCCTAACATGCCTTCCATGGCTGCCACTTACATCTCAGGAAAGCTGTTTTTCATTTTTCACCAGCATGGCTTCCATCATCTGCTTTTCTCCTACATAAAGCTCCTAATATTGAGTTACTGCAGGGTTCTTCCTTTGTCTCATCCTGTTTTACAGGGATAAGCCTTGTGTTAAAGATGTGAAAGGATTTTATGATAAAAACTCATCATAAACATTTAGAATACATCTAAGTGGAGCACATTTACTCAAACATTAAGTATCTACTGACATATTACTTATTCTAGAATTACTTACCTACACATATTTACGTAAGCAGCTTACTTAAACAATATTTTATTTAAGTTTTCTTTATATTTTAAAACAAGAATGTTACTTGTAATAGATTATTTTTACATTGCAGCATACTTGATTTTCTGAATGGTCTAATGTGCAGGTTTATGTGCTGCTCAGTTCAGCCTGTTCTCTTAAAGAGTTTTAATTATTGCACACCAAATAACATTTCCTGTTATTAAAATGCACTTTTTTTGGTGACATTTTATGCAATGTACCATGACATGATGATATCCAGCCCTGTGCCATGACCCAAACCATTTGGGTGTCATTTTAACAACATAAAATGACACACCAACCCTTGAAATGCATATAAATAACATGAGAAAAGTTCCCAAGGTGGTATGTTATTTGTATTCATTGCCATGGTTCATATGAAAAAGCATAAAGTACACATATAAAGGGTACAAGTGAGACACTGGACTTTCATTCGAGAGACTGGGGTTCATTCCTCATTTCGTACCATGTTGTTTTGTATGGAGTTTGGACATACTTGCATTTTATTTTCAGCCCTTTGTTGATTTTCAGTCACAGCTTTGTTGGGGGACTTTCTCTCAGAGGGTTCATGTCCTGCTTGGTCTCATTTCTGTGTTTTCATATTATATTTCACCTTTGTTTAATTTTAATTTTAGTCTTTTTATTGGTTTCTGGTCCTAAGTAACTGCTTTCACCTGTTTGGTTGCAGGATTCTTACCCAGGAGACTAGGGTTCATGTCTTATTTGCAGTATTAGTCAGTTACATATTTTTGTTTTTCCTTGCTGTTTGGTTAGGTTCAGGTAACATACTTGAGTAGTTTGAGAACCAGACTTTTCCCAATAGTTAGACATCAGTGAGTTTTGTTTTTA
>CM047993.1:6061974-6075229 GCA_026261665.1 Melanotaenia duboulayi | reverse complement strand
AAGCCATGCCAGATGCACACCCACCCACCTGCCAGTGGACAGAGCTGGTTTTGTGTGAACCACGTGAACAACAGACAAATATATCAGCATTTTTAAACACTTCCATGGTGGAAATACTCGCTCTTCTGCAAGGAGCCGGAGGAGTTTTCCTGCTCTGATGTACTTAAAGGCTGAATAATTAGGATTTTTTCCCTAAAAATAATTTAAAATGTTCTCATTTGCTGCAAGGGATAAAAGGAAGCTTCCCTATAAACAATCTGTCTCCTACATCAATTTTTTTGTCAAGTTTTCCTCCTTCAAAATTAGAGTTCTGTGCCGGAGTAACTTGGGTGCACAGTGTTGCTCTTTCCAACTTCCTGGTTCCTTAACCAATCATATGCGACTCTCCACGGTTGCCTAACAACAACAAGACCGTTTGGTATTTTATGTCGGCAAAAGAGCAGCAGCGTGCAGGTATGGAAGCTAGTAAAAGAAGCAAACCAGAAATAGTTTATGAAAAACCTAAAAAGCCTCGGCATCCTGCTAAAAAAGCAAAAGACCAAAAATGGAATAAAACAAGGATCATTATTGGAGAATCTTTTGAAAGGTGGAGAAGTCTTGGCTGGCAAAGTGTCTCCTGGACAAAGATTTTAGTCTAATTTCTTTCTCGGCACTCATTAAATGAATGTGTGTGACTGTATGGATGTATTAGTGGAGTAAACTGGTGGTCTATTAGTTTACAACAACAAATGTAATAAACTTTGGGCCCAGTGAATGGTGTGTTCGTCTTTATAAACTTATGAAATTGCTATCAAATGAATTTATTAAGTGAGACTAAGGGAAAACTGCCGCTGCGTTGCATTTGTTGATTAATGTATTGTTTGATTACACTCTATTTTATGCTAACGTAATTAGCACTTGAAATTAGCACTAGCATTGCGAATTATAGCAACTTACTGTGTGTGTGAATCATCTTCGCTCGTCATCATGATGTTTGTTGGCTCCATGTTCTCCGTCCTTCATAGACTGTATAAAAGAACCGTCCTCTCACAAACCGGCAACCTATGCGAAACTCTCCGAGGGGGAAGGGGGGAGGGAGGAAGAACGCTCTTCGTGTTTTTCTCTTTTGACTGCAGTTCTGATTTGAAACACTAGGTGTCAATGCTACTTATTTTGCCTTTAAAACCTCATGTCCATTACGGGACTTCACACAGCTGAACAATCAGAATCTCCTCATCAAACTCCTCAAATTCAGCTTTCATCTCTTAATGCTCGTAACTGGCTCGATGCAAGTGCTCCATGTCTCTTTGCTTCTTTCCTGTCTCTACTGAACCGACAAATAACATGCAGGAGAGTTTTTTTTGGAGTGTGCCGTCCTTCTCACTCACAGCAGGAGATCACATGTAGATGGCTTAAAAACACTAACATGACAATTTGTACTCAATGTTCACGATATAGACATTTTAAACATTACACATAGAAATTGTCGGCATACATCGAGTATATTCGACATATTGCCCACCCTACATGTATAAGCTGTGACAGCATGTGACCACACCAGACTAGACGTTGAAATGGAATCTAGCAGAACATGGGCTTATGTGTGTTGAGATTTCAAACTATGCATTATCGTAAAGCGACCGAAGCTGCTGTAATCCCAGCTACTGCCATGAAAAACGAACATATGTATGCAAGCATTTAAAGAGTTTAGTGTGTACAAAGAGTAAGAAACAAAATATTCATGTTAAACTATGCACATTAAAAACCTGTTTTGTTTTCATACAATCAGTGTGTGTTTGATTTTACATATTTTTATACTTAATTGTGCAAGTCGAGTAAGTTTAGCTTTCAGGATTTGTCAATTCCTCCTATGGAATAAAATTCCCTAATGTCAGTAAAAAATGAGCCCTGAACAGAAATGCAAACGCAGCGTTGACAGACTCAGAAGTGTGACAGCAGAGTGGTCCTGGAGCTGACTTTCTAAAAGCATGAACAGAAAAGTTAGGACAATAAGTTTCCAATTTTATTTCTCTGCATTAGCATTACCTGAAATTTTGCATTTGTGAATCTCAGGAGATCTTCATCAGGTTGCAGTACACACACACATGCACACACAGCTTTTCCAACAATGATTGAGCACCCAAAATTTAAGTCTGTTAAAAGTGGTTTGTTAGTTTCAGTGTTTATTGTAGTCATTGCCGAAGGGGTTCAGTGCTTCAGTTTGTAATTTGTGATGCCCTTTTTCAAAAGAATAACCACATACTATACAAATACAGTTATGCATTGAAAGACCTGCAGTTTATCTGCTGTTGCCTTCAGATATGTTAAACAATGAGCCCACACAGAGAGTTTGCTAAATTATACAATTGTGGGTCATTGATTAAATTGGGTTAGACTATAATCGGTACCTAGTTGTTCTTTTCAAACCTAAGAAACAATCAGGAGCTTTGGCTGTGACCAAAAAAAAAGAAAAAGCTAAAAAGAGAGCAAGAATTATTCTGGCTCCAAGAAATGGACAAAAAAAACATCATAGACTAGATGCACAAAGTTAAGTTTTTACACACATGTACTTTTTTGCCACTTCTAAAGAGGTTTTTGAAAAAAGAAGAGGGTGTACCTGTTTGCATCACGCTATGATTCACTGATACAAAACTTCAGCAAATTAAAAATTCAGTGTGTGTTTTGTTTTGTTTGTTCATTCCTAGAGCGGTTCAAGCTGAGCAGCAGGCTTGGTTGGTGTTAAATGGGTGGATTGGGAGGCCAGATGGATTATGGTTGAAGATGAGAGGTCTGAGGCAGGATGGATTAGGGGCTTATATTTTAATGGAATCAATACTCTGTAAGTGTCATCTTTATCCTGTGCTGATGGGATCATTCCACTGCACTCAGAGGGCACTGTGACTTTCCTCTGTTTCAGCCTCCCTTCGCTTTGTTTAGCTCACCTTGTCACATCTAGATGGCAACCAGTGAAGCTGGTTGCCTCTTGTGTCACTGAAGCACTCTGATACACTTATATGCTGCCACACTGGCAGATTTTCAGTCCGATGTCCATGTGTGTGACTGTGTCCGTGTTTTGACTTTCCAGCACAACACAGGGACAGATGAGGAAGCATCTGTCAAGAGTGAGTGTGTCTGACAACGTTAGCCAACTCTTCCCTGCTCTTTAGGGCGCCAGCTGGGGGAATTCCACATTAGCTGCGGCTGTGCAAGTTCCCCAGGCTGTAACACAGCTCCACTACAGGCGTCGTAATACTTCTTTACGCCTGATCACAGTGCCCTCGGCTCAAGGTTTCTTCATTCATCCAGGTGTGCAGCCAGATCGAGGTGGTCCCCTGCTGCCCATCTCCCAGCCCGATCGATAACTCAATAACATTTTTCATACTGCCGGCTTGTTGGGGAGATGTTAACCACAGCTGAGTGTATGTGGGACACCCTGCATGTTACTGCCAGGAACAAGGCTGGAGAAAAATCCAGTGGATGAATATTCTGGTGTCTAGCTGTTTAAATTAATGTTCCTAACTTGGGGGGAAAAAATGTTTGATTTTTTTTTTCTTTTATTATTATATATTTTTTTTATCTATTTTCTTTTAGATCGTCTGTTAATGAAAAATGATGATGGGAGTAGTGGTACAGGTTTTCTGCTGAATAAATGCAACCGTGGTGCTAATGTGGCCTCTTTGGGATTTCAGATGGAGGTGTTGCAGGAATCCAAAATGATGATCCCAGACTGTCACCGCCGGCTGGCTGTAGCACATGCAGACCTGCTTCAGTTACTAGTGAGTACCACTTGGTGGCAAAATGAAAAAAAAACAAAAAAAACACAAAAAACATAATACTATAGAATGTCATTGCTTTGCAGAAGCATTTTCTGTGATACGAACACATGCTGATGCAAACAGTTAAAATCTTTGTGGGGTTTGTGAGAGTAGAGCAATGATCACTCATGAGCACAAAGTATTTAAAGTTAAAAATATTGAAAATATTGTTGCGTTCTGTTGTTGTCAATGACTTCTTGACAGTAAGGCAACAGACTACTTTGGGCCGTAACTACGCAAAGAAATGGGTAAAAAGTCTTCACAAGCAGTCGCCATCAGATGTACTTTGATGGTGCCATGACTTACAGTACCTTACCACAGCTAACTTAAACTAATGTAATGACAAGTCTGTAAAAGAAACCAAATCAAAGGTCATTGACAGAAAATTTTCATATTGCATTAAAAACTGTTTTTCTATTGGTATGTAATCACTTCACTAAAATAACTGCCATGTTTTTATTCTGTTTGAGCCGTTTATATCTGCTTTCTGTGGCTTCACATACATGGCAGCAGCCATATTTGTGTCATCACTTTTACTAGTGTCTCTGAATGGACAAAAACCCCTCTGAGCCTTGATACGGCAGTACCGGCTTCGTTTGACAGGTGCTATAGCACATTTTGGGATAAGTGATGCCTTAAAAGGCACATAGACAAAACATGTTTGTGCCATGTCAGTAATTCTTATACACTACCTTTTAAGGCTGAAGGCCTGGTTCTAAAAATATAAGCAAATTTGCTTTAATTTCTCTCTGAAAATAGTTCCTGAAAATCGTGACTCGTATCTCTAGTGAGATTCTTATTTTATGGTGTAGCTTCAGCCGATGCAAAACCTGCCAATTCCCACTTGTAAGGTGACTGTTGGGTTTGCTCTCTGGTGGGTTTCTTATCCCATGAAAGACATCCATCTCCACTATATTGGACTGCAGCTGGTGACTACCTTATGATTTCTGGCATCCTTGTTCTGACTTGCACGTTGTCGTCCAAATAAATGTAAGATGGGTCTGTACTATTACAAGGCCTACACAGCTGTGAATCTGCACACCTTTTCAGTTGGCCCACCAGCTCAGTGCTCCACTTAGATCAAGTTCTGAAAATGGTGTCCACACTCAAGCTTGTCACATAAAAGTAGACAAAAGAAGCAAAGAACAAAGGACAAAAGTGTCTGCAGATCTTTTAATAAACCTGATGGCAGCACTGTCATTAGGTGACATCATACAACCATTAGAGAACTGTAGTTAACGATACTACCTTATCTGTACTTCACCAAAAGATGAGTTTTTATGAACTATATCTACTTTAAGAAAGTTAATAAATGTTAAATTTATGGATAATTTACATTATAAAAGTAATATTGGTGTTAAAGAAATATTAAAGACTTTTATCAGACTGCATTGTGTTGCACTGATTGTCATGTTTGAACATAAATCATTCCTTAACCATTTTCTTATCCCATGGATATTAAACAATTTTATGAGGGTGACACACCCATAGTGTTTTTCAGTGTCATTGTCACTCTGTAAACAAGACAACACAATCCAGCCACATAGAGATGCTGGTGTGGTTGTTTACTGTAAAGTTATGTTACAAAGATACTGATTATGTTACAGTATGCTTCAAAGTAAATTATAAAATACATTAATGAGCCAAACATTTTAATATAAACAAGACTTTGTCTCTGTAGTCACAGAGCATGTCAACACCTCTCAGGATTTAAGCTGATATGATGAGAAGCAAACATGAGCCTGTATGTCTCGGGGTCAGCTCAATTAATGCAGAGAAGCAGGCAACATGAGAGCTGTGTGGTAGGCAGAGGGAGGTAACCTGGAGTTGGAGACATGTTCCCTCTCTTATAACTCATCCTCCCTCCCTTCTACCCTGAGACAGGCATGCGCATATACACACGCTCATCACAGCTCATTAGCAGCACTGTCACCAGGGTGACCACTGCAGGAACTCAACACACTTGATTAAAGGCCGTGGACACCTTGCAGTCATGTTATCCCTCAGTCCAGCCCCTCCACTGCTAAATATAGGTCCCAATAAGTTTTACAATGACAATGAAATTATTATTTTTATATGGTTTTTATATAGACAATCACAAAATAAGTTTCAGTTCTTCATGTCAAGTGCAGCAGATGGCAATAAAACCAAACCAAACCTGTGTTTTTGTGTCTTTCCAGGAAACAGAAGAGGATCTGGGTGAATCAGAGGAGTACAAAGAGGCTAGAAACATATTGGACTCAGTGAAGCTTGAAGGATGATTTCTGATGTGTTTCTGTTCTCACTGTGAGCTTCACCTGCTTAAATGTCCATTCCTTTCGTCAGGCCTTGTTTGGAGCCGTGGAAACCAACGAATCCATTCAGTCTCTGCTCTTGATGTAATTATTTCTACTGTTTACTGTTAACGTGCCACCACATTTGTTCACGCTTCTCCTGCGTGTAAAATCCCATAAGAACACGATAAAACATTCAGTTTATTACAGTACAAGAGTGGAGAGTTTTTCTTGGTTTTATTTCTCATTGTAACACGCAGTCAGGACTTCATAGATTAAATTCACACATTTGTCACTTATGTTTTTTTTTTTTTTTTTTGCATTAATAATTTGCAGATTTTGATGGTTTAAATTGCACTGGGATTGGTTTGGAATATGAATTCTTTACTTTTCATATTTTTTAATGAATTTTGCTTTTTCTAATCTTCTCTGGCCTTTATAGACTAGCATTTTTTTTATTTCAAAATACCCAAATTACTAAATAGATCTGCACTTAATGCTTATTTTCACTGATGATTAATCAATGTTTTGGTTATTAAGTAAAATTACAGTTTAGTTACAGCAATGATTTAACTGTTTATGATCTTTTAGTTTATGAAGGTATAAAAAATATTAAAGAAACTTACATTGAATGTGTTATCACATTTCCTTCATCAGATTTCTTTTTGGATTTCTTTTGCTTTAAGATTGGTTAATCCATTTAACAGGGTGGACATAGTTCCATGTATTCACCTGCTGGTATTCCTGTTAACAACAGGGAATTAGATTGTGTCTGATGCATACAATAAAGACAAGAGCACTTCGGGAAACCCTGTCAGTCAAATGACAAATGTTGGTTATGGCCATGAATGACAAAGCAGGCCTGTCTCTTGTCCCTGCTGCAGTTCCATCTATTATCCAAATGACCTAAAATAACGACACCTTACATTAAGGCTGAGAGACTCCTTCCCAAATAGTCATACTTATAAATGAACTCAATTGCCAGACAAATTAAGGTTACATTTGACTTGATCCTTATTTTACAGATTTCGATAATTATCGGGATCACCCCAAAGTCTCATTACAGGCTTAATGAGGCGCTGCTACTCCGTGACATCTACCCCGCTCCATCTCGTTAAGGAAATCGCTCTTCAATGCTGATTATTTTATTTGGAAGTATAATTATATTTCTTTCGGATAAATCACGGCCTAATCGAGTCCGTGCAGAGGGCAGCGGCGCTAATTGAGGCATGAGATGCGGCGGCGGGGCGCTACACCTGGGTTTATGTGACCAGAGGACCTGCGCAGGCTTCACTCTGCTCTGAAGCGTGTGGCTGGTTTAGAAGTGCTAAGGTCCTGTACTTTAGAAAAATAACTAATGATGTGCTTGTGGAAACAAAATTCTAAGTTGGAAACACCCGCAGAATTTAGTAAATTTAACCAAACTTCTCGGATATGTTAAATGGTGTTTTATCTGCAACAAATTCAGAAAGTAACGTAAAAAAAAGTATTAAGTTATAGGGTGCAAAGGTTCGTGCGTTTTTACGCACGATTCTTGTTAATGTTTGAGCTCTTCTGAGAAATGGTCAGTACATATCTCAACAGAAAGCTACCCAAAAATCCTAAAAATAAACCCATACTTAAGTGTTTCCTAAAACGGAGAACACTGGTAATACCTTATCCAACAATTTAAAACGTATATCTTAAATATTATACAATTTGCTTTACAGTGTTCATTGGGTAGCTGCAGTGGTGCGTAAAATGGGTAAAAATGCGTAACGCAACCAGCTTGTGCATTAAAATGCTGCAGAAACAAAACGGCTGTCAATCGACAGTTGTTTGCTATTGATACCTGTAAGTGAACATAATAAAATACTATTCTAATTAATTTTCTAACTGATCCATAAACTCTTGCAGTTAATTTTCATTCTGATAAAGGGGGTTGACAAACTATTTAAAATGTTGATATTTCATAGGCAGTGAGTGGTTTGGTGCTGAATCTACAGACCCCATTTTCTGCCTCTGAAGTTTGTCCATGTCAGATATTTGCCGTTGCAGCATCAGGAGGAGCTTCTCTTCACAAATAAACATTGCCTTTACTGTAGGTAACCAAGAGGTCACAGGTTCAAACCCTGCCAGGCGTCTGGTGTGCGTGAGCAACAGTCACTCATGGATCAGAGGTGAACACCGAGACAATCGAGCTCATCAGAGTTCCTCATTTCTGTGTTGACTTTTTATTTTATTAATTTTTGTGTGTGTATTTATAGAAGTCAGTTCTCTTCTCCGCAACGCGTGAAAACGTCAACTTTCCACTCAGATGCGCCGCATTAACTTACAAGAGGTGGATTTGTTTGTCTATTTCTACATGTAGAAGGGATATGATTGATGTGAGCATATTACATGAATCTGCGCGAGGAGATACGCAGCTATGATTGTCCTTAGGCCCCTGTTTAACCCAACTACAACTTTTAGGAGCTAGCAACACCAAGGCATAACACACACACACACACACACACGCACACACACACACACAATCTTTTAACACATAAAGCTTTAAATTAAACGCAGTTATGGGAGCTTAAATAAACATGACAGTCATTTCCCCCAACTTGCAAGGCCTACATATAAAAAACGCTTAATCAGATATGTTGAACTATTTCGATCTGTAAATATAAGTATAATTAAAACATAGAAGTAAATTATTATTTAGCTGTGTGTTTGTTTATTTCAGCTCTTTTGATGCCGCAAGCTTCTTGACATCTCATCATCTGTTCTCTTGTTTGGGTTAAATATGACCTGCTGCAACGAGAGGAGTCATTCACTTGTGTTTGTACAGCTATAAAAGCGTGGAGCCATTGAAAAGTCGTAAAATGAAGCACGCAATCCATCATTCCACAGTATGAAGGGTTTAAATGATTCACACAGCTTCGGCTGCGCCTGGAAATCTGTATAGAATAAGCTAACAGAGGACAAACACCGTGATTTTTCTGTAATAATAATAACTACCTTATAGCCTATTTCTGCACATATAGCGCAACGCTCCTCTTTTAAAATATAAACATGCATCCTTTCGAAAAAAAGAAAGAAAAAGACATTTCTAGACAAATTTCTGAACGTGTAACGCTTAGATCCAGTGTTAAACTCCTAAAAGTCTACCTCATGTCCGCCTCTAAAGACATTAGAGCCTGGATTGAAGTAGAGGACAATAAATATCTCCAAGTGCGCATCATCTTCTCTTCCTCCTTCGAATAACGTAGACATCAGCGCAAAGACGAACCTCCTTCAACACCGCCGACAGTCCAAACAGACACCGGCACGAGCCTGCTCTCCATCTATCCCTCCCCAGTCTGTCGCTCGTGCTACCAGATTGCAGACAAATAAAAGATGGGCAGAGGCAACCGAAGCCTGCACAGATGAAGAAAAAAGCCCCGGGTTCACGCTCGGACGCCTCCTTTGTGGCAGTTTTTCCAGAACATAATAAACAAATCTGCCCTCTGAAAACGTCCCTACATCTGTCTGAGGCATGTCTGATTTTTTCTCCTTTAAACATGTTGAGAAGTGATGTGTGTGTAGAAGTTTGAGCTATTACGAAAAATCTGTTGTGCTAATTGAGTCTAATAGAGGATTTTACTTCATTTTAGAATAGTTTTCTCGTTTGGAAAAAAAGGATGAAAAAAAAAGATGAAAAAAGCAGCAAAAAAGAAAAAAAACCTGAAATTAATATGTTTCCTCGTGTAAAACTATCAGTCTATGTAAGGTTATCCAAAGCATTGCTGTCCCTTCATTTCCAGCTTATTGAAAACTCCCTCCACTTTTTTCCCCTGTTAATGTGCTCGCACATAATTTCTATTAAGCCTCTTCCTTCACGACAGTTGGTGCCAAATACAAGTAAACTGCAACTAATTTATGCTGTTTTCACTCTGAGAGCTATTTGTACTGAAAGCATTGGCATATAGATTCAACACTAATTGCATAAACGCGTATAATGACCACGAAAATGAGCCTGTTTAGAGTCAAAGTTTTCTGTTTGCTGGTATTAGAGCTCGTTTTGGAGATCAAGGAAATTAGAAGAGGTCCACCTGGTCTCCAAGAGCAATTTAGTGTCATAAAGAGATGGGCATCATCATCATATGGACCACAAATGTCACAAAAATGAGGGACAACTCATTCATGGTGCAACACGAGTAAATTTGCAACACGTGTGACGTCTCTTGATGCAGCCATGTGGTTCTTCTTCATATAAAAAAAACACTCTAAATCTTGTTGCAGAGGCCTACCTTTAAAAAAAAACAGAAGCAGAACAGCATGCACAATTAGACAAATATTGTGGTGATCCAACATTTCTCGAACGGGTCGAAGCTTTCGCTCAGATATTAAATCAGGTCATTTTATTGGATGTAATTTGGAGGAGAAATCAAAGCCAATTACAGAAATGAGGAGGAATGAACTTGTGGGATGTGAGGATGGAGGAGGTGTAGAAGGGGGCGCCGGGGTCTCGCGCTAAAGCTGACATACCTCAGGCTTCAGCTCTGATTGGTCCTCGTTTGGAGAAGCTCATGGGTTCATTCCGCTGTTAAGCGCCTCCCCATTTCTCTAAACTACATTATAATGCAACGAACCTCCCTTTTAACCACAAACCGAATTTGCTTTCATTTAGGCTATATATATTTCTTAAATAGGTTAAAGTCATAGAGATTTTTTTTCTTTTTTTGGAATAGCATTTCGCCCTGGAGCGGTGTGCAATGCTATCTCACGCCGACCTCCTGGATGCTCGCCTCGGTGAGTTAACATCACCAAACTCCGGTCTTCAACTCTACTGTAAGCTGGAGTAACTTCTAATCTTAAATCAAGCTCAGAAAATTGTCAATTTGCTTCTTATATTGTTTTAATGTGACTGATGTGAGCTAAATTCGCTTAATTCATTGGAAAAGTAATTATTATTATTATATTACTGCATAATTTGATTTAACAAATTTCTAAGATATCAGTGTGAGCGAATTAAATGAAGAGTATTTAAGGAGCAGATTGTAATGTGCATGCTGTTTCACCAAAAAGAGCTGCAGTCATTGCTTTTTAATCCTTGCATTTGTTGGATGGTTTAATGCATGCATTCGATTGCTTTTCTATTCTACTTTGGCAAAATAATGTTTCAGTATATTGTAATTCAGCATTTTTGCTGGTAAAGTATCAGATTCTTGAGTGTAGTTTAAAAGCTGCATGCAGTTTTCTAACATGTCCCTTTTCCTCCCACAGAGAAGGTGTTTATTCTCAGAAATCTCACCTGCTGTGCTTGTTTGTGCAGGGATGAAGGATGCCGCTGCGGAGCTCCTGGGCCACAGGGAGGCTTTGAAGTGCAGACTCGGTGGTGGTGGACCGGATCCAGGGCATTCCGGGGAGCTCGGCCCAGGCCCGGACGGCGTGGAAGGAGCCACGATGCTCCCCGGCGATGATATCAGCAGCGGCGGAGGATCCAACCCGGTGCAGGTGAACAATAAGGAGCAGGAGAAGCAGCAGCAACAGCAGCAGCAAAACAGCAACAACAACCCCAATCAGTCTGGAGGGCAACAGTCCCAGAAACAAAAGCGGCACCGGACCCGCTTCACCCCGGCGCAGCTCAACGAGCTGGAGAGGAGCTTCGCCAAAACGCACTACCCAGATATCTTCATGCGGGAGGAGCTGGCGCTGAGGATCGGTCTGACGGAGTCCAGGGTGCAGGTGGGGCATCTGGAAATGGGCTTTCAGTAGTTTATGGTGGAAATTTGCTGGTTAAAACAAACCTGGACACAACGTATCAGCTGAGGGGAGAAAACGGACCCCTTTACATTTCGAATACAGAGTTAATTCAGATCACAAAGCTGTGAACAAATATGTCTGCCGCTTGTTTACAAAAATCTCCCAAACAAACAAATAAAAACGTAAATGATGCAAGTTACATCCGGTGAAATGAAACATCCTCAACAAGAAAAATGATTTCCAATTCGTGACCCAAGAATTCAACCTACTGTGTAGCTTCCTGCAATGTGTTATATTTAATTTTCACGCCATTTTCTTATTTACCAGGATGAATTAAGAAAAGCAAACATGTTTATTATTTGGATGTGAAATAAGAGCTTATTATTTTAGACTGTTAAACATTTTACAAACAAAAAAATAAACAAAAACAAACAAATAAAAAACAAAAAAAAAAAAAACAAAAAAAAAAACAAAACCAAAACAAAACAAACAACAACAAAAAAACAGTAATTTGCACACGCATATCAGACCTTAGTATTAAAATAATTAGCACGTTGCCAATGGTTGCAGTGGAATTATTATTTAGCTATGATTAAAAGAGGAACGCGAAATAAACACATTTCGAAACATTTCATTCTTGCAATTTATTTCTTGCAAAATAAATTAATTAATTAATAAATAAAAACAAAAAAGTTATCACAGCAAACCCTGGAAATACTGGAACCTGTTAGTTTATTGTCATATTTCTTTAAAACACACAGGTTTAGGACATTATAGTTGTGTATATGTGTGTGTATCCACTGCGTAAAAAGATTATACCTGGTGGATTTAATACGATGTGACTTCTCAAAAGCAGTCTTTAATATAAATGTGTTAGTATGACCCAACAAATCGGTTAAGCTAAATACTGACATTAAATCCTGTTCTCATCATTATAGGATACTTTATAAAATCGTGGAGAAAAATTAAGAATTTCTAATGTTAGAAAAGTTCTTGGTCAGATAATCTTATATCCAAATTCCTGTTGGCAACATTACGGCAATAATTCCTGCCTGATGAAAACTGGCCTATATTTTGTGCCCACCCTGCATAATTATTCTACAGGGATCCAAACGATGATAGCTGCTTTATTACGCTCATTTAATCGTCTCTGATCAAGCAGATATTAGCCATTTAACACCCCTCAGCATATAATGGTCTTTATCATCCTACAAGCTCTGTTTTGTTGTGTTATATTCTGAGTATAATGTTGTTTCCGGTGTATTTTTGTACCTTCACTCTACACAAACTATGATTAAAATATCAGCCACATTATGGGGATGGTGGAACCTTATTATTAGATAGCAAAGGCAATTGCAGTTGGGTCGCTCACATGTGAAATAATACCCCGATAATCATTATTATCATTGCATGGGTCCATTCACTTTCTGCACAATTTACATAAAATCAGAATTAGTGAAATGATGCTCGTCCGCT